>KQ482061.1:68071-80521 GCA_001430745.1 Auxenochlorella pyrenoidosa | reverse complement strand
GCGGCAGAGTAAGCGAGTTGCGGAGGGAGTGGGGTGCATGGAAGGCGTGGGGGACGGCGCATGGAGGGTAGAGGGAGGTATGCAGGTGCGGGTCGATGGCAGGGCCGAGCGCGGAGGCAAGGTGCGCTTGCACACGGAAACCAAAGCTGGGCGCGAGCTCAGTGCGCGGGCACAGCGTGTGCAGCGGGCAGAGCGGGCGCAGCGGGCGCCAGCTCACCGGTCTGCCAGCTCGGCGGCCACCACCAGCGCTCGGTCCGCGATCTGCACGCCGTGGTGCCCCGCGTACCGCTCCTTCAGGCCGCGCAGGATCTGCACAGTGTCGGCCACAGAGGGCTCGCCCACCAGCACCTGCCAGGGGAGGAAGGAGGGAAGGGGGCACGGGGTGCGGCAGTGAGGGCGCCGGGTGGACTGCCGGGAGCCATGGCAAGGGCCCCAGCGCCGGTGCAGGTGCGCGGGCTGCCGCGTTGCCAATGTGGGCAGCCTGCCGCCCCGCCGGCAAGAAAGAGACTGCTGCCGGCTGCAGCTGCTGGGCAAGGCAGCCTAAAAGCCACGTGTGCTTCAGCAGCAGGGCAGCCCTCACAAATGCGCGGAGCTCCCACCCACCTGCTGGAAGCGGCGCTCAAAGGCGGCGTCCTTCTCCACGTGCTCTCGGTACTCGGTGAGCGTGGTGGCGCCGATCAGGCGCAGCTCGCCGCGTGCCAGCATCGGCTTCAGCAGGTTGGCTGCGGGATTGGGGGAACAGTGGCAAAGGGGGTTGGCTGTGAGGTGAGGACTGGGGGGCCGGGAGCAAGGTGGCGGCGCGGACGTAAGGTGAGGGAGCAGGTGTGGTGACGCAGCGGAATGAAGGATCGGGGATGTGGCATGCTGGCAAGGAGAGATGCGGGTGTGCAGCGCTGGCACGCTCCAGGGCATGCCCCCTCGACGCCTGCCGAGGGCAGCTTGCTAGTGCCCCTCGTGTGAGGCATACAAGGTGAGGCGCACACACCTGCATCAATGTCTGGGGTTGCTCAAGGACCCCCTCCCCAAAAAAACAAAAACCACACCCCTTCCCAGCCCACCTGCGTCCATGGCGCCCTCCGTCTTGCCCGCGCCCAGCACCAGGTGGATCTCATCAATGAACAGGATGACCTGCAGCAGGGCAGCGGGGCGCAGCAGGCCGGGTGAGTGGCTGCATGGCACAGTGGGGCGCGGCAAGCGCAGGAGCCCCGCATGAACACTTGTCCCCCCCTTGCCGAGGTCGTCATCCTGCAGCTGCTCAATTGGACACCCGCGCCGCTGCAGGCGGCCGCTCCTGAGCCAGCCGGTACGCATCCCAGTGCTGCGGTCCAGCCAGCCAGCAAGCACGGCTGCTGACTTGTGTGCTCCAGCAAGCAAGGCTGCTGACGTGTAAGGTGCGGCAAGGCTGCTTGCGCGCGTGCTCCAGCAACCATTCAACCACGCTGCGTGCGCGCGTGCTCCCTTGCCTGCCCCCGCGCGTCGGCCACCTCCTTGAGCACTGCCTTGATGCGCTCCTCAAACTCGCCGCGGTACTTGGCCCCCGCCACCAGGCTGCCCATGTCCAGCGAGATGAGGCGCACGCCCTGCGGGGAAGGCAGGGTAGTGCGGGCAAGGGAGGGCGGGTGAGAAGCGGTGGGGGAGGCGGCTGGCTGCGGCGGCGCGCGGCTGCCTGCCTGCAGCCCATGCCCGTGCACCGGGCGAAGCGCACGGCGAGTCGATCAATCAATAACATCAAAAATCCACGGAGTCAGCAGGCCCATGAGACTGGCAGGTGCGACGCGCGCATGCATCCCATGCCCGCCCCAGGGGAAGCGCGCAGCGGGTGCAAAACGCGCATGCATGGCTCACGTTCAGGGTGGCCGGCACGTCGCCCTTGACCACTCGCTGCGCCAGCCCCTCCACGATGGCCGTCTTGCCCACGCCCGGCTCGCCGATGAGCACCGGGTTGTTCTTGGTGCGGCGGCACAGCACGCGGATGACGCGCCTGGTCGGGGAAAAGAGGGGCGTAAGGTGGTGTGTGTGGTGTGTGTGTTTGGGGGGGGGCGGGGGGGGGGGGGGGGCATGCCATGTGAGGCTCAGCAGCGCGGGGCGGCGGCACAGGCACGGGCCTTGAGCTGCTTGTTTAGAGGGCTGATCGTCCAGGGCAGCTACCATGGGCAACTAGCAGCACTGAGCACAAGCCAGCGCGAGGAGCAGCATGCCCGTCATGCAGGAAAAAGAAAGAGGGGTGAAAAAAACCACAGCTCATGCGCAGGGATCCCCCAGGCAGCCCACCTGATCTCCTCGTCGCGCCCGATCACCGGGTCCAGCTCAGCCGCCTTTGCCGTCAGGTCGATGCCGTACTTGCCCAGCGCATCAAACTGGGTGTCTGCAGCAAGGCAGGGGGGCCAGGCAGGGTTTATGCTACGTGCGCGGCCTGCCTGTGCCGAGCAATCTGAAGCTTGCAAGCCGCTGGACCATGCGCAAAGCGACCACGGACCATGTCCAAAGGGAAGGAGGGGGGAAGCAAGAGGGGCAAGAGGAGCAGCAATACGGGCAGGCAGGCAGCACGCCGGTGTGGTGTTATGGGGTTGCACCTGGCCAAAAACAAAGAAGCGCCATATCTCAACAGCCGGCGGCAGCGGCGCTCACCCGCAGTGGCCGAGTCGACCTTGCCCGACCCCCGCCCCTCCTCCACCGCCGCCGCCAGCTGCGCCTTGTTCAGCCCCGCCTCTGAGATGGCGGCAGCAACCTCCTTGGTGTCCAGGATGGCCACGAACAGCACGTCGGCGCCTGCGGGGGCAGCACCAGGCAGCGCAGAGGGGCCGCGCATGTGGGCCGACTCAGGCGGTGCCAGCAGCAGCAGCTGGTGCAATGTGTGTGTCGACTGCCACTGGCAGCCTGCGTAATGCGCACCCTGCTCGTCTCGCTCCCCCGATGCTTGCAGGCTCATCAACGCCGCAGCCACCTTGACATTTCCACACCGGCCCCTCCCAACGCCTGCACCCGCCGCCTGCCACGCCGGCACAGGCGCCTGCCCTCCTGCCCATCCTGCTGCTCACCCAGGAACGAGTCGCCCTTTTTCTTCTGCAGCTTGGCCGCCGCCTGCAGCGCCTTCTTCAGCTCGCTGGACAGGTACACTTCGCCATCGGCGTCGCCAGACACCGCGGGCAGGCGCACCAGCTGCTTGCGCAGCAGGCGCAGCACGCTGTTGATGGCGTCGTTGGCATTGCCGCCTGCCTGCTGGGAGGGGTGTGCAGAGGGCACAGAGTTGAGCAAGGGAGCAGCTAACAGTTGGACCCTTCAATGGCCCACTTGCGTCCTTCAAGGGATGCGCCGCTTGCTGCCAGAGACGGTGACAGGGTCTGGCGGCTGGCTGGCATGCTGCTCGCGCGGAGAGTAGTTGGCAGCGGCGGCAGCAGAACTAGCGGGGGCGCAACTTGCCGCATGCACCCAGCGCCACAGCGATGCATGCTAATTGCCACAACATGACGGCAGGACTTTCAGGCAGGCTGGTGCAATGAGCAGAGTAAGGTCGGAGGAAGACGGCCGCTGCCACAAGTGCCGCCCGACAGCAGCAGGCAGCGGCGGCAGGCGCAGGCGGCGGCAGTCCTCTGAAGCCGCCCCGTAAGGCAGCAAGCCTCGGCGGCCAAACCAGAGTGCAAAACCCACCTGTTTTGCGACCGCTGCGCGCGCAACGCCCTCCGGGTCCTCGAACAGGACAATGGCGACGTGAAGTGGCGAGAGCTGCTGGTGCGAGTGCTCGCTTGCCAAACCCTGTGCACTTTGCAATGCTTCGGTGACCTTCTGCGTGAAGGTGCGCGGATCCATGCTGTTGGTGTACGGTCGGGAAGTTCAGGGTGTGGCGTGCACGAGAATGCCTGAGCGTGAGGGTTCCTAAACTATATGTGCAGCAGAGATTGGTAACATCACAAATCAAGCCGTCGGGAAAGGCCGAGACGGTGCCAGAGCTTTCCAGACGGTAGCGCAGCGCAGCGTACCGCCGCCGCTGCTCCGCCCCCCAGCAGCAAATTTTGCCTTGGAGTTGAGTGCCTCTCCGCTGCAAGAGCTCTTGAGACATCCTCCTTTATCTAGCAGCATGTGGAGTCCATCCAGGTTGACCAAAGGCATCTGAAGCATTCACAACTTGCAGCCCTTGCCCCCTTGCCCTCGCCCCGTCTGGAAGTGTCTGGAAGAATCCAGCGGCCTGCGGACACCACGGCTCGCCAAGAGCACGTTCCTACTGGGCCTCTTGACTGGGGGCCTGTAGGTCGCGCGCTTCTTCACAGGCGCTGCTGCATTGGCTTCGGCAGATGTGGCCCAAGGGCGCAAGCTTCGGACACGCAGGACCGCCATCAACCGACAGTGGCATGCAGCATGCATTTGGAAGGCGCGCAACCCCATGTCAGGCGGCAAAGGGCGCCAGCTCCAGCAGATGCTGCAGCAGCAGCAGACGGCGAGGCGCTCCCGCAGCGCGCACAGCGGCGCCACGCTGGCGGCTGCAGCGATGGGCGGGCCAAACGCAAGTGGTGCGTGTGGGCGCGCAAAGGGAGGCCTCCTTGCTCTGGTGGGCGCACGAGGGCCGATGCCAAGTGAGTGTGTGGCAGCGCCGGCACCAGGCGGGCGGGGCCAAAGTGCCGCAACAATTGCTCCTTTCTAGCAGCGCCCTTGCATGGTGTGCCAACTGCACAGCAGACCAGCGGGAGGCTCACAGCAGGCCGGCCCGCAGACGCTGCACGCCAGCAAGCAGGCTCCGCCACCCAGCGGGATGCGCCGCACCTGCGTTCTGTAGCAGCGCCGCATCCGGGGGAGTGTGGCTGGGCGGCCCGTGGTCGGCCGCCACGCGTGCAGCAAGGTCGGGAGGGGGGCCGGCGGGGGGAGGGGGCAGGGAGTAGAGGGGGCAGAGGTCGGCCAGGGGGGCGGGCGGGTCCACCCCCTCGTCTGCCTCGGAGCTGCCCAGCAGCGCTATGTGCTGCACCAGGCCAAACGCAACCTGGGGACGGGCAAAAGAGGGGGAGGAATGAGGGCCGGCTGGGTGCGGAGGCGGCACTGGCCTGCCATGACTGCTGAGGAGCGCGCAGCCCGGGCCTGCCCTGCCGAGGGTCGGTTGGGAGGTGCGCCGCATGGCGCGCGGCCGTGGCTAGCAGGCCCGGGCTTGCCTGGGTGTCCCATACAGGGCCCAGCTGAATGCCATGCTCATGGAACAACGCCTCGCAGGCGGCCCGGCAGTCATGCACCACCTGCGCAGGGAAGGGGGAAGCAGGCAGCGGGGCTGGCAGGCGGGCGGGGGCCAGCCCCCGGCGGGCACAGGGCGGGGGTGCCGGACCTGTGGGCAGCCCCATGGCAGGCCAGGCCATGGTAGGGGTAGGGCCCTGCCAACGTGTTTGCCGAACCATAGGCCATACACCCAGTGGCAGCCCTGCAGTGCAGGTATCCCTCTGGGGTGCGCCCACCTCACCTTGAGGACATCTGGGCTCTGCAGCAGGTGCCCCAGGTGCTGCACCGCCGCCTGCCTTGCCGCTGGGGCCATCCCCGCAAGAGGAAACACATGCACCTCCCCGCTGGCGCCCCCGGCGGCGCTGCCAGGCGGGGCATACAGTGTGATGGCAGCCAGGCTGCCGTCGGGCTGGCACGCACAGGAGAGGGCGAGCTCACGGGCCGGCGCAAGCGCCGCCGCAACGGCCGCCACCTGTGCTTCAGTGGCAGCGACCTTGGTGCGCGGCTTGAGGGACTGCTGCTGCGCCTCGGCTTGCCCCAGCAGCTGCGGCGGCGCCGGCACCGGCAGGGCCTGCACCTCTGCCTCAGCGTCTGCCTCCCACCATGCAGCTGGCCCTGCGGCTCCATGACCGACCCCTAGGCTGCCCTTTGCAGGCATCCCTGCACTGGCTGAAGCCGCTCTGTTTGTTTCCTGGAAAGCAGCGCCCTGGCCGTGCCCGGCTGAATGGGCAGCGTCCGGCGCCTCGGGCGGTGGCACGATCGCACCAGCTTGGGCCGCCGGAGCAGCGCTATCAGCAGCTGCATATGCAGCTGGCCCTTGCCTCCGCCCACATGCTGCCAGCTCTATTGGGCATTGCGGTCAGTTGCTGCAGCGCCGACAATGCGCACAAAGGGATCCACCGCTGGAGAGGCCAGCACGTCGAGCAGCGAGCCACCAAACACAGTGCGAAATGCCTGCACGCAGGCAGGCAGCGTGGGAGAGGCAGCGAGCAGGGGTTGCCACGCCGAAAGCGCGGTGCAGCTGCACTGCTGCGTGGCCACTCCGAGACGCGAAGCAACCAACCAAAGCATGCTGCCTCACCAGCATACCGCACACCCAGCCTGCGCCACAACGGGGCATACTGCGCCGGCAGCCGCAGCAGCACTGGGAACTGGACAGCCCACCAGCCCACGCTGCACTCCTCGGCCAGGGGGCATGCACAGCATGCAGGGCGTGCTGTGCACCTTCACTGTGGAGTCTTTCGAAGGCAGCAGCTCCTCCAGCCGCCTCTGCGCCTGCTGAAGCGCCACGGGCTGCTGCCGGAAGCGCAACGAATCCACCTTTACCAGGCCCAAGTGCAGCAGTGTCTTGAGCGCCAGCCGCTGCACCGCTGAGGTTCCTGTCTGGCCTGCAGGCAAGGGGACCATCCCGCTTTTGGTGACCCCTGCGGCAAAGCTCATCGGGCGACCGTGGCAGGCAGGCTGCACAGCAGGACGAGCGGAGCAGGGGCCCGCAAAGCGCCGCCTGGCCATATCCCACATGCAGGCAGGCCGCCACCAGCATGCTCAGCGTGCCAAGCAGCAGCAGCGCGCCCCAGCACCTGGCACCGCCCGATCCACAGCTTGGCCCAGCAGCTGCACCGCTTTTGCGCGGCTCAGCCTGGATTTGCCGAGGCTGGCTGGCGGCCGCAGCGCGACCTCCACAGCCGAACTGCCGGCAGCCTTGCAGGCAGAGGCAAACAGAGCCGACAGGTTGGGAGGCGCCCGCGGCGGCTGCGCCGGGACCAGGGGCTGCGGCGGTGGGGGCAGTGCAGCAGCCCCTGCGTAGGGCCGCAGCCAGTGCCGGGTGGGCAGCAGGTGTGTGGCCTTGCCCACCGCCCGCCTCTGTGCCAGGCCAAGAGCAACCAGCTGATCGCACAGCTCGCCCAGTGTCAGGCCGGGGCCTTTGTAGGCTGCCGCCACATCAGCTGGGGCTTGCTTCAGCAGCGCGATCATGTCCTCGCCAAGCTGCAGGCCGGGAGGGGCAGAGTTGTGGTGTGTCGCTCAGGCGTCATGTGTGGGGCAGGGGAGAAACGGGTGCGAGGGAGCAGAGCCTCAGACAGGGTGGAACAAGATCCTTTCTTGAGGCGCTCTTCCAAGAAGGAGTTTAAAACCCCAGGGGATTGAATGGCGCCCACATGGCCCCACACCTGCTGTACCGCCACAGAGCGGAGGCTGTACCAACAGCCCGGACGTTCCATCAGAGCTCTCGGGCCGACCAGTGCTGTCAGCAGGAGGCGTTGCAGCCTTGCCACCTTGGTGTCGCCCCTCACGGCAGCCTCCGCCTTTTGGCGGAGCAGGTCAGCTGCCACCCCAGCATGGATCAAAGGACCGCCTGGAGCCGCATCAAAGTCCAGCCCGATGCTGGCTGCAAGGGTACGAGGTTGAGGGGCAAAGGGAAGACGAGACGTGAGAGCGAGCCAATGGCGGCGGCGGTGACTCACCGAGGCAGTTTGGGGGAAGCGCAAGCATGGGGCACCGCTCGATGGGGCCAAAATCTGCAATCAACACCCTCTGCACTCATCAACTCGAGCATCCTCCCGCTCACGCTGCGACACCATCGTCCGGCCTCAGGCCCCTCTGTGGTTGTCGGGGGCCGCTGTCAGTGCCGTCAACGCATGATGGGACCTATCGAGGAGCAAGAAGTGAGGAATGGCACCCCGAGAGGTGACCGTGTTGGCGCTGGGTGGCTCAGCAGGCTCAGCGGTACGGGCGCGTGATGCCGTGCCACTCCCTGCTTCTTGTGTTTATCTTGCCCTGAAGCCCGAAACCCCGCATGCTGTATACCTGTCTGCTCCTGTCGATTCTGAGTGCTAGTATTCTGTGTGTGGGCTGCATGCCTCCTATCCGCAACCTGCCTGGCCATTGCTGCACTCATTGCGGGCCGAACCGATTGCTGCCTCGTGTCAATGGTCCACCTATTGTGGGCGGTGCTCTCCACCCAACATTGCCGTCCAGCTCGCAGTTGCTGTTGCATAGACAGCACGCACACGTGAGCACAGCGAGCGATGTGACGCCTGCAGGCCCACGGCTCGCTAGTGCTCGCAGCGCCCGCAGCACCGCGCCGCTCGCAGCCGCAGCTGGCCGTCTGCCTCCATCGCAGCATCCGCCCCCCTCACTGCGTCTCGATGTTGAGGGATCTTCCATGTGCCTGAGCAGCACCCCCCTCACTGCGTCTCGATGTTGAGGGAGATGTCCAGGGCGGTCACGCTGTGCGTGAGGGCGCCGCACGAGATGAACTGCACCCCCGTCTCGGCCATCACCCTGCGCCCGGGTGCACAGGTTGAAAGGAGGGCACAACAGAGTGGGCAGCTTGAGGGGGACAGGATGCTCATGGGGAGGTGCTATGGGATGAGAAGCTCGGCAGCAGGATGGAGTGCATGAAGCCTCTGGTCCCATGGCTTGTGACGGGTGGCCGAGGCAGGCGCAACCAAGCCAGGCGCAACCAAGCCAACAGCAGGCGCACCTGACTGTGTCCAGGGTCACATTGCCGGATGCCTCTGTCTCGACCTTGCGGTCCCCAATCAGCTGCATCGCCTCGCGCAGGGTGCTCACGTCCAGGCCGGCTGCAGGCATCGGAAGCTTTTGAGGGCAGTTCAGGCAAGGATAGAGAAGCAGGGCGGGCCAGTTGGCAGGGCTGGGGCACCGTGCACGGCCAGCTGCTCAGCAGCCAGCAGGGCGTGATAAGCGCAGCACGGGCAGTACGGCACATGCACGGGCAGTACGGCAGAGGCGCGGCTCACAGGGCGCCCCTGGGTCCTTCCTTGTCATGTTGTCCAGCATGATGCGGGTGATCATGGTGTCGGGGCCCGCTCCATCCAGGATGGCCAGCACCTGCATCAAGCAGCAGGCAAGAGGGAGGCACTCTGAAGAGACAGTACGTTGGAACCAGGGCCGAAGCACCCCCGCAGGGGCTGCTGCGCTGGCTAAGACCACCGGCGCAGGCCAGCCGCACGAAACAGGATAAGCGCGCAGCCAGAGCGCGCAGGCTTGGAAAGCCTGCGGCTGCAACGGCGCACAGTGCGCAGGCCGGGCCAGACGCAGGGGCTGAGCACAATTGCATGTGGTCACGGTCAGCGTGCCCTGCCCCCCCTGCGGTCCATCCTGCAAGCACGGCCTGGCACCCTTCCTCTGCAACCAGGCAAGCAGGGCGTCATTCTCACACACCACAGAGCTCCCCACCTCTCTCAGCTCCTCAAGCGTGCGTGTCTCCACCTCCACCGGCCGCCGGATGCCCTTGCCGCGCTGGTACTCCTGCGGGCGCAGGGCGGGACGCCGGCCCTCAGGCATCCAGCTGCTGTTCATCTAGCCGCGCGCGCCTGAGCACCAGAGCCCAAGGCGGCTGCACTGCTTGTCTGTACCACCACCCCGGGCTTGTGCAGAGGCCAACATGAGCTGCCGGCGGTGCCCACACGCCTGCCGCCCCTCAACCGTCGAGCGCGTACCTCTGTGGCCGCCACCGCTGCTGCAATGCCGCCCGCCGCTGCAATGTGGTTGTCCTTGATCATGACCATGTCGTACAGGCCTGAATGGGGTGGGGGTGGGGGTGGGGGTGGTTGGGGAGGTGAGTGTGTGTGTGTGTGTGTGTGAGTGTGTGTGCATCGGGGTGGGTAGGTGGGTGGGTGGGTGTGTGTGGTGTGTGTGGGGGGGTGGGTGGGTGGGTTGGGGGTGTATGCCAGTGAGCCAGCAGGGCCCTTCGTGAGGGTGTGCACGGGTCAAAGATAGACAGCTGCAGCCGTCGCGCCCCAGGAGCGCCCCAACTGCCTCGCCTATTCTGTGGTTCCTGCCGCCGCCGATGACCACCGCCCACTTGTCGAGCAGCCGCAGGCAGGGCACCGTCTTTCGCGTGTCCAGCACAGTGGCCGGCGTGCCCTGCTGGGACGGAGTGGCGCCAAGTGAGTGACAGTGTCATCACAAATGTGCTCGGTGCTGGTAACGAGAGTGCGGTGCTCCTCCACTCCTAGACAGGCGGCATGCCTGGCAGGCGCAGCCATCAAGAGCAGTGCAACTGCGCCCGCCCCAGCCAACGTTCGGCACAGCATGGCAGCACAGGTCAGCTGCACAGCCGGGGCTGACGGAACTTGAAGGCGGCAAGACAGCATGTGTGTGTGAGCGTGTGAGTGTGTCGCTGCCTACAAAGCGCTGCATGCAACGCGCTGCACGCACCTGCACGGCGTCCACCATGCGCCGCGTGAGCGAGGCGACGCCGCTCATGCGCTGCAGGAAGTTGAGCGCAACTCGCTCCGCCACAAGGATGGACCTGCGGGGGGCGGCATGCAAGCAGCAGGGGCGATGTCGGGCTGCAGTGCAGCGGGGCGGGCAGGCCGGAAGCGGGAGGCGCTTCAATGCTCGGCATGCCCAGAGCGCGCAGCAAGACGCTGCCCCTGAGCCTTCCCAAGGCTCTTCCCAGTCAGCAGCCGGCCCCAGCCCCTTGCTGCTGGCACCCTTGTCCCGCCCAAGCTCACCGGGCGCTGCCCCTGGCCTCCCCAAGGATCTCCCCGGGCTGCACTTTGTCGCCGTCCTTGCGCGCCCAGCTGAGGCTGACGGCTGGGTCGACGCGCGCAAACACGGCGTGCGCCACCCACACGCCCGCCAGCACGCCGGGGGCCTTTGCCAGGAAGGTGGCGCGGGCCTGGGTGCCCTCGGGGACGCTGCGGCGGGTGGGGGGGAGGAGACGGACGAGAGCATTCGTATGGAGCTGGGGTGGGTGGAGCACCAGGAGCACGTGGGTGGACAAGGGAGGGCGGGCTGCGGGCTTGAGGACAAGGTCAGCAGGCATACAGGGGACGAGCCGCATACAGTCAGGGTGGACAGCCTGGCACGATGGTGCCAGGCGGAAGGCAACGCAGGTGGGCCCTGCCCAGCGGCAGCCCAGCGCACGTCGACAGCGTTGAGATGTCGCCGAAGTCGCCCGCATCCTCTGCCAGCGCCGCGTTAATTGCAGCATACACATCGTATGTTGGGTGCTCTGGGGGAGCCACCGGCGCAAAGCTGGCTGCAGCTGCCTCCCTGCGAGGGAGCGGAGCAGGCGGCGGGCAGCAGGCAGCACGTTGGCGGCAGGAGCGGCACTCGGCTGCAGGGCGGGAGGAGGCCCAACCCGACACGTGCATGCTCTACAATGCCTACTGGCATGCTTATGAGCAGGACGGGGCAAGCTAAAACTCACCAATCCTTTCGCCACTGCATCGTCTCAGCTGCTGACTGTCCCTTGTCGCTGTTGGGGGTGTTCAAAAGATTAGGTCTATTCTGCCGATCGCAATTCGACGAAATCCTGGTTGTGAACTCCACCACAGAGGAGCCTTGGTTTTGGAGGGCTGCTGCGCATGACAAGACGACCAGCCCGTCGATGACAGGCCCGGAGCTCACGATCTCGGTCGTGCAAGGGTTCTGGAGGGCAGAGACTGCCCGGGCGAACCTGCGCCAAGCCAGTCTGCTCGTCGCTCCTTGTTGGGAAGCATAGCGGCGCTGCCGCTGGCCCCACCACGCAAAGGCAGGCCTTCAGATCACGAAAAGTGTCAGCACCAGCCGCGCCAGGAGCCATCACCGCCCAACTCGTTCTGCAGCACGGAAGCAGGGCCCCACGGCCGCACCAACCGCTCCCAGCCACTGCCGGTTGACACCAGAAGGCGCTAGGCAGAGCCTCAGGAAGCATGTCGGTCGCGGGCGGCCGCATCACCGCCAGCGCGGGCTCCAACCTCATCGGCGTGCACGCCCAAGACCGCAACCAGGAGGCAACCTGCTATGTGGGCAACATCGACCCGCAGGCCAATGAGGAGATCATCTGGGAGCTGTGTGTGCAGGCAGGCCCTGTGGGTGAGTATCGGTTGCTAGGGCTGCGGGGCGGGATGTCTTGTGCGCCGCTCGTGGCAGCAGAGGAGCACCGCGCTAGCCAGGGTTTGGGTGCTGCGTTTTTGCATCGGCTGCGTACGCTGCTAACATTGATGCAGGGCCACCGAGTAGCTGGGGCCACCACGCGCCAGCTGGGCTTGCGCCGCGCACCCAGCACGGCGTGCGCGCCCGCACCTGCCTGCTCTGGCGCCCCCGCACTAAGCGTCCTGCGTTGCGCCCTGTGCCCACGGCGCGCCCGCCTCCCTCTCCTGCAGTGAATGTGTACATGCCGAAGGACCGCGTCACCAACGAGCACCAGGGCTACGGATTCGTGGAGTTCCGCTCCGAGGATGACGCGGACTATGCCATCAAGGTGTGTGGGGCCGCGTGGGGTGGGGTGGGGTGGGTGGG
>KQ482061.1:0-23850 GCA_001430745.1 Auxenochlorella pyrenoidosa | reverse complement strand
GGGCGGCGGTGGGGACGGGCTGGGCGGCGGTGGGGATGGGCTGGGTGGCGGTGGCGAAGGGCTGGGCGGCGGCGGGGACGGGCTGGGCGGCGGCGGGGATGGGCTGGGCGGCGGGGGCGGCGGGTCTGGCACGGGGCTGACCTCCCAAACAGTGAGCCCCCTGGCATTGTTTACGTCCCACAGGCCCAGCCGAGGGTATCCGCAGTCCTGCCCCTCTGGCGCTGTGGCATTGAGGGCTCCCAGGTACCGAGTGGTGCAATGCTCTCGGTCCTGCAGGATGGGCAGCGACGCAAGGGTGGAGGGCCAACCCACTTGAAAACAGCGGTGGACCAGAGCAGCACAACAACCTGGCAGGGGCAGAGCCGCTGCAGGGCAGGGCAGACTGCGCGGCAGGGCAGGCAAAGCGCTGCACACACACGCAGCAGTGCGCAGCAAGCAAATGCGGCCAGGGCACCGGGCAGGGGTTCGCACCAGGCTGCGCAGCCGGAAGTGGTTTGGGCCGGTCCCGGCTGGTTCCAGGACCCACTGCCCAGGGGCGCCTGTCCACACATAGATGTTTTCGCACATCCCAGTGGTCAAGGCGTTCTGGCAGTCGCCGTACGGTTTGGCACGATTGCGTGCCTTGCGATGGGGGCAAGCAGCGCAGGGAGGTGCACGGTCTGGCAGCAGGCATCGTCCAGAAATTGGAAGTGCAGCAAGGGGTGCCATGCGGCAATGGTCCCAGCGTCGACTGCTGCCATGCCCGGGCTTCAGGCTCAGCGTTCGGCAGGGCATGGCTCTGTGCCTCTTGCACATGCTGCGGAGGGTCTTCTCCCTGCAGCCGGGTCACTCACCCGCAGCCGGATGGGCACCCCCACGAGGCTTGTGCCAGGGGGAAGCCCCTGCTCAGCAGGCTCAAGCAGCCACTGCACACCGGGGCCGTCTCGGTCCGGCCACATGTTGATGGCCCGAGGGCCGCTGCAGGGGGCACAGAGGGTGGGCTGTTGACAATGCGCTTCCCGCCAACCCAGGGAGGGGGCACGCCCCCCGGGGTGCAGGGACAGGTCATAGGGCTGGCGGCTGCACACCAGGCAGCAGCGAGCATTTGCTGCACAGCCCGCAGCCAGCAGGTGCTTTTTGCCCATGCCGCCGCCCACGGCGGGCCGGGCCAGGAAGGGATGACGCCATGCTCACCCGCACTGGTTTGCGCCAATCGGACCTGCACGCCACAGACACAGGGAGGGGCTCAGCCGGGCCGATAGCGCACAGCTTGCCAGGCTCCATTTGGCTCTTCATGCAGCGGTGGTTCTCCAAGCGGCAGCGATGTGCTGGGCTCGATCAGGCATGCCAAGTCAAGACCCCAACTGGTGCATGCTGCCTCACCGCGTGACAGGCAGGTGTCACGGCCGATGAGGGAAATGTACTTGTACCCAGTGGCCAGCGGCTCCAGCCCAACAACCGCGTCATCGCCCTCGTGAGCAGCGGCGGCGCCTGGGGCAAGAGGGGGGGGGGGTTCGGAATTTGGTGGGGCGGCGGCTGAGACAGGTCGCTACGCTCGAATCTGATGGTGCAAGGGGTGAACGTTCCTGGCTCATGCGCGCAGCAGTTGAACGCATACTGCCTGCGGTTGATGCCACAGCGGTGAGGCCCGCCACACCTGCAGCCAGGCAGGTAAGCAGCGCCACGGCCAGCGCCAGCGGGGCGCTGTTCCGCAGCTGGCTGCCCATAGCGCCAAAGGCTAGCGCAGCACTGCCCGTCTTACGGACGTGCGTGGCCTTCGACGAGCCTGCACAGACCGTGCCAAGCAGGGAGGAAAAGCGCAGGTGATGCATCCGTGTGCACGACCAACTCTGCTCCAACAGGCAGCAGGCACTTGCGATGGCGTCCGCCATACAGCAACCCCATGGGCTCACTCGTGGCGCCAATGGCCCACAGAGCTTTGTGAATGTCGCCAAACAGGAAGTCCTTTGAATTTTTGAGGGTCAAGGCAAAGTCCTGCAGTGACTGGGTGGCAGTTGTGACCTCGGCCGGCAGAGGCTCGCGGGTCGATTGCAATGCGATTCTGCAGGTGCAATAGTCAAAAGCAGCTGCCTGTGCAATGGTGAGCAGGCGAAGGCAAAGTGGGCCAAGCGAAGCTGGCAAACAGGGCTCCGCGGGGCCTACGGCCGATGCTCAGAGCCCTTGTTTAAACATCCGCGTATAATAGGGAGTCGCCCAAGGCCTGAGGACCCACCCACGCGGCGGGCTCTTGCAGCTGTCGGCGGGTTTCCGCCTCTGGCGGACGTCCCGACGCAAGCCGCGGCGCCTGCAGAGCCGCCTGATAATCGCAATGGCTGCCAGGGCCTTGACATCGAGCTCGGTGTGGGCAAATGCCACAGGCCGCCAGATGGCAGGGCAGGCCCAGCAGGAGCGGCAGGCAACGGCAGCCGCTACCAGGCATCAAGTTTGAACATGCAGGAGGCCTGGCATGGTGAACGGTACATTCAACAACCCTGGGTGCAATCGTTGCCTACGGCTGGTCTCTTGTAATGTCCTCAACCCTTGCCTGCAGTCCCAGTCAGCCGGTGGGGTGGGGGCGTGTGCTAATGAATTTCTTTGTGGGAAGCAGGTGTATGTCATTCTTGGATTGTAAATACCCAGAGCTAGCAGCATCCAGTTAGGGGAGAGAGGGCTCCATGGAGATGGTGCAAGCAACTCAAAGAAACGACAGGCGGAGCCAGCGTGGCAGCGACACACACGTTCCAGGTCTGATTTGGGCGTCTTGAAGACTCATTGCCACCCAAACTGCCTTTGAGAACTGCCCCTTTGCTTTCAAAGCCTCCCCTTGAAGCCACAAGGAGTGTCAAGGGTGCTGGACTTCCACCGCGCCCTCTGCTGCTCGCATCGCTCTCCATCGAATACGATCGCAACATGCAGCACGCATCCAGCCTTTGCGGTGCAAGGCTGACTGCCGCACTGCACCCTGCGTTTGCAGCGCGCCGGAACGGCGTCCAAGGCCGCCATACTAGCCTGTACGGCCGCCGCAAGGCATGCAGCACTCCGAAGGATCAGGTCAGCAGCAAGCGTGAACAGCCCGGCCAAGCTGCCGCCACTGCCGCCCATGCCGCCTGCACCTGTCGCAGCCAACTTGCGCCCCTTCCCATCTTCCGCAGCGGATGCATCGGCGCTCCCACAGCGTGCAAGCGGCAGCGGCAGAAGGCCAAGCACCCGAGCAGCCCGAGGAGAGGGGCGTGCCGGCGGGCTGGGAGCAGGCGCAGCGCATCTCTGCTGATGCCCTCGCCATGCTGCACGGCGGCGAGCCAAGCACCGCCGAGATCATTCTCAAAAAGGGTGAGGCTCACATTCTCTCTCCATTGTAGTGCCGCAGAGCATGGGCGCAGCCCTGTGAGTTTTGCAGGAGTGCTCTGTTGGGTGCCCACCCATTGCCGTTCATGCCCACTTTCCCTTTGCTTGCCGGCCTCCCTGCCTGCAGGGATTGGCGAGCTGCAGGCAGAGCACCCAAATGACCCTTCCATTGCGCTCCTGCACACACAGGTAGGCGGGCAATGCAGCACGCCGGGATCGTCCCGCGTGGTGCGGCAACCGCTCTCTGCGCAGCCTGCAAGCACCTCTGCTCTGTGCGGGTCCCACATCTGCCGCCACCCCTGATATGCCATCCCGCCACGTGCAGCTGTGGAACATTCTGAGCGACGCGGGGCAGTACGATGCTGCGCTGGAGCAGGCGCAAGCGGCTTACGATCTCATGCTCTGTGAGGGGGGTGGGGGGGCATTCCGGGCTGTGCAGGCTTCCAAGCCAGGCTGGCGGTTCTCGGAGGGATGCACACGCCCGGTGGTGGCACCTGGGGCCGCCTTTCTCACTTGAAGGCAGGGGCTCTGATGACCGCCCCACTGGCAGGCCTGCCGACCACCCCTGCTGCCCACGCTGCTGACGTCAACAGGCTTGGCCTCCTCCCCATGTTTGCAGCATACTTTGGGCCGGAGAGCGCAGACGCCGCCTTCCACGGCATCCGCCTAGGCATCTCTCTCGTCGGTGAGGCAGGGGCGGAGGCGCCGTGCGCCCTTGCCCGGGCTGCGCTGCTTGGCAGGGTCTCTCGCCCCCGGCGCATGGCATGAGAGCGCACCGAGACCTGCGCGCCTCTGCTCTGCCAGGCAGGGACCGCCTGGCAGCGTCTCGTGCTGCCGGCCCAACCGGGGCACGAGTGCGAGTGCAAGGCCTGCAGCCTAGCCATCACGTACGTCATCACGAAAGGTCTGCCTCCACCCCCCACCCCCACTCCAGTGAGCGGCACCGACCTTGACCGAGCACAGGAGCTGCTCATGTACGGCGGCTCCTGCGCCCAGCACAACCTGGCGAGTGCTGCCCTGGCTGGCTCCTTCTCCACCTGCCCGCCGCCCCCCCCCCGCCCATGTGCCTGCCCGTCTGCCTGCCTCTGGTCGCCACCGCTCTTGCACCACTTGCCCGCGCTCCTGCTGCGCTTTTTCAGCCGCCACACTGTGTGCACTCCAGCCTTGCCGGCCCTACGGGACAGCCGTCAGATTGTGCGCTGCAGCTTCGCCCGCCCTGCAGGACAGCCGTCAGATTGTGCGCTGCAGCCTCGCCCGCCCTGCAGGAGATCTTCTGGAAGCGACTGCAGGAAATGGAGGCGGCAGGGGAGGAGCCCGGGGTGAGCGCCTGGCAGCGCCAGGCCAGATTAGCAGGGGGATCAGCCCTCCCGGCGTCGTCCACACACGCGCCTTCAGTGGGTCGCCCACCTCTCGGGCCCCTCACTGTGGGCCCTTGCCCACCACGTTGGCGCCGCAGCAGCCGCCGAGCCATGGCAGCCGGCACGGCCAGGCCTGGCCCAGCCGCCGCCCCCTCGCTCCACAACCCCCCCTTGCTAACCCCTGTCCGTCCATCCCTCTCCAGGAGCTGCTGGTGCACACCCGGAAGCTGATGGTGGCCCTGGCAGAGTCCAACTTCTACAGCGCTCTGGGCGTGGCCCGCAAGGCGCTGCAGGACGCCGATGAGCTCGGTGAGGCCGTGCCCTGCTGCAGTACAGTGTAGTGCTGCAGCCGAGCACCCTCTGCAAGAGTGCAGCGGGGCGCCGCGCGATGCAGCCAGCCTGCCCAGCCGTGCGCCTGGCTTCGGCAACAGCTGCCGCCGCGGTGCGCCGCCAGGCGCGCTGGAAGCAAGCCTGCGCGCTGCGCCGTCCCCGCACGCTCTCCCGGCGCTCCCCCGGCGCTCCCGCCCGCAGCAGTGCCCATGCCTGCGCTGAGACAGGTGCTTGCAGCCGGCGCCTACCCTCAGCCCGTTCCCTCCTTGTTCTCTGTCGCCGCTGCTTATCTGTTTGCTGCCTGCGCCCGCAGAGGTGCCCATTTCGGATCTGGAGGAGGCGTGGATTGGGGGGACCAAGCAGATGGCCATGGCGCTGCCGCCAGACCACCCAATGTTTGCCACCGCGCTGCGCGAGCTCGAGCGGTGCGCGCCGCCGCCTGCGCGGCCGCGTGCAGGGCCTTCGCGCGCTGGCGACGCCTCCCGAGCATGCAGGGGCTGGCGGGAGGCAGTCAAGGGCAGCATTGGGCAAGCTCGTGTGATGGGCTGGCCAGCCTTTCGGCTGGAGCACCGGAGCAGGGACAGCCGCACCTGGCAATGTGTTGCGGCTCCACCATTGCAGCACCTTGGCACACCGCCAGCGAGACAGCATTGTCAGTCCTGCCCTCCCTGCCACGTTTTCGCCCGCCAATGCCTGCTGCGCCGGCACGCACAAGCCGAGCACACCTCACAGGCCTTCCGTTCCCCCCCGGGCCGCAGGCTTGTTCCCGACGCTGCTGGGCGTCCCGAGCTGCAGGCAGAGCTGGAGGCGGCGAAGAGCAAGGTGCAGGAGCTCCTCTGTGAGTCTGAGGTGCTCGAGCTTCTGCAGGGAGAGCCGCCTGGGAGGGGGCAACAACAATGCGCTGTCCCAAGCAGTGTTGTGAGGCTGCCTCCTCCCAGCCCATGCGTGTGGTGAAACCACGAGCCTCACCGCGTACCACTGCCACCTCCTGCCACTCGACCTACCTCCTCGCAATCACTGCAAGCTGGCCCCTCTCTGCCCCACCATTGCAGACCTCATCCGGCAGCTGCCGGAGAGCATGGCACCCGACACTGTTGCGCCCGAGCAGCGGGCCACCGAGGATGACGATGGCTACCGGCCCTGACGAGTGGGCCAGGCTGCCGAACACTGCCGCCCTGGGCGCCTGCCTGCAGATAATCGGGAGCGAGCGGAACCTGCAGGCGCTTTCAGTTGCAAGCCCCCTGCATCCCAGCAGCACACGTGAAGGCCGAGCCTGAGCAGCGGCAGCAGGATGGGCCGCAAGGATTGCTGCATGCTCCTCACCATGTGGACGGGCGGCTGGTTCTGGGTGGGTTTGATGATGCTCATCGCCATATGCACAGGTACCTGGTTTGGGCTGAGCAAGCATGGTCAAGTAAACAACCAGGGTTTTTATGTGCCCGACGGAGTATCCCGCCCTTGGCCAATTCCTGGCAGAGCTTCCCAATCTGGCCTTAAGCGTTCCTGCGCGCCCACAATGCGCCTCTCTAACGCCAGAGGCAACTCAGGAGAAGGAAGACAGCACGGTGCCGTGCTGCCGGCAGACCATCGGGCTGGACCATTAAGCAAGCGCCTTGCGTCTGCCTGCCAAAAGCACATTTAGAACTTGTTGCGATTCCCCAGTTCAACTTCCTTGCCCTGTGGGCCCTGGCGCGCCCCACCAAACCGACCCGCACTCGGGGCCGCTGGCCCACGGTCGCCCAATGTCGGGCCCAGGGCCCCCGACGACAATCCTGTCTGAGCTCGCGCAGAGGCACAGGGAGGAGGTGCTGGCCAGCAGGCTCTCCGCCGCGGCCTCCCTCCCAGCCGACCAGCGGCTCCCAGACATTGCAGCGTTCATTGAGGCGTCGGCGTTGCTGCAAGCCGCGAGGCAGCTGCTGCCGCTCACCCCTCCAGGCAGTGCCGCCGCCACCGCCGCCGTGGGCCCCGAAGCAGCAGCCAGGTGAGTGGGCTTTGTCCGCTTGGGGAAAAGCAGGAGCCATTGTGGTGTGAGGCATCCGAGGCGTGTGTTTGCAAACTGCGGTGTGCTGCCCGCATTCTACGCCCCTTCCCTTTGATATTTGACCGCCGCTCCTCCCTGCACTCGTGTCCTTGCGCTTCACCGTGCAGCAGCCGGCTGGGCCGAGGACGCCTGTTCCTGGCCATCCTGCTCACGGCCCGCGCCGACTACATCGCGCCTCAGAGCCTGCTGGCAGCCTGGGATGTGGGCCGGCGTCTTGCCGAGCACATGAACCAGCTGCCTGCAGGCAGTGTGGCCCGCCTGCTGGCTGCGCTGCCCGACACCCAGCAGCCAGAGCAAGCGCCGGCGGCGCCGCTGCAATCTCTGCTGGCAGAGCAGGAGGAGGAGGAGGAGCAGCAGCAGCATGATGGGCAGCAGCAGCGGCAGCGGCGGCGGCGGCATGCAACATCGCAGCCAACGAGCCAAGCAGAGCCAGGGGTGCGGCACACGCCTGGCCAGGCAGAAAGCAGCAGCAGCCAGCGGGCGCTTGGAGCGCTGCTGCTCTACAGCTACGCAGCGTGTGCTGACCTGCAGCGTGAGGCATACCACGCCGTGCGGGCGGCAGCGCGCGCAGCACACATGTTGGAAGAGCCCGCTGTGTGCGCTGCGCTGGCAGCCCAGCTGGCCGCGCTGGAAAGCGCGGGCCTGGAGCTGCCTGGCCGCCAGCCGCTGCTGACCGCCGAGCAGTTACGGTGCGCCTGCTGGGTGCGGGTCGCCGAGCGCGGCGCCCAGCTGCTCTCCAAGCACCGCCAGCCCGGCGCGTTGCTCATCACCGGCACGACACGGCCGCGCCTGTCGCCAGCTCAGCAGGCCGAGCTGGAGGCGCAGCTGGCGCACGCCGTCAAGTCCCTGCTTGGGCTCGACCCAGGAAGCGCGCGCTGCCTGATGGCGGCGGCGGGCGCGCTGGCTGCGCTGGGACACCGCCGCCAGGCCGCGCTCCTGCACTTGCGGGCCTTCCAGCAGGCGGCTGCCCAGCAGTCGCAGTACTGGCAGCTGAGAGCGGCAGCTGCCGTGGCCGTAGACGGCTGCAAGCGGGTCAGCGGCGGCGGCGGCGGCAGCAGCAGCGGCGTGCTGCCTGCCGCGCTGGCGGTGTTGGAGCAGGCCAACGGCATGCTGTCGTGCTTGGAACTAGTGCTGCCAGACTCGTGGGTGCAGCGGGTGCGCAGCGACGTGTCGGCAGGCCGTCGGCGCGTGGCCACAACACGGGCGCAGGCGCAGCTTATTCAAGCCTTTGCCGAGGACAGAGGAGGTTCGGCTCAGAGAACAGGTGCTAGCCTTGCTCCTGCCGCTGCAGCATCAGCAGCAGCTGGAGCAGCTGGGCAGCCTTCGATGCGTCGGCACGCGGCCCAGCCGAGCGGCGCCCCTGCAGCTAGCATTGCGCTGCGCAAGCAGGCTGCGGCACGCCTGGCGAGCCGGGCCTTTGGGTCAGAGGACGACTTGGCAGCTGTCAGCACGACAGGCGCAACACTGAGGGCGCCCGCGACTGCCGCACTTGCGCCGCCTCGCGAGCTGGACCAGCATGCAGGGTGAGCTGCAGCCTGCGTGGCGCCGCTTTTCATAGCGGTGCGCTGATAAGTATCTCAGTGCCAGCTGCGAGGAAGTGCAGTGCAAGTCGGCAGGTGCAGCTCCGGGCTGGCTCTGCGCGGCAAGCAGAGCACCGCACCGGCCTGCTGAAATGCTCCCGACCCTGGCGCTTCCGCCCCCGCACGTGGCTCCTGTGCAGGCACGGCCGTGGCTCTTTCGCAGGCCGGCTGGACAGTGCAGAGCTGGCACACCCCTTCACCCCTCACAGCCTGCTCACAGGTGCGAGTGGGAGTGAGGCGCTGGGCTGCGCCACTGCATGTTGCATGCTGCGTGCACCCTGGCATCACGCTGCCTTGCTGGCCTGTCGCTCGCCACGTCAGCGTTGAGACCGGAGCACGTCCCTGCTGCCTGTGTGCCTCCTCACTGGCTTGCAGGGGATGGTGCTGC
This sequence comes from Auxenochlorella pyrenoidosa, assembly GCA_001430745.1. Taxonomy (NCBI): domain Eukaryota; kingdom Viridiplantae; phylum Chlorophyta; class Trebouxiophyceae; order Chlorellales; family Chlorellaceae; genus Auxenochlorella; species Auxenochlorella pyrenoidosa. Next base: position 14,829 of record KQ482061.1, on the reverse strand, counting down.
AAGCGAGCACTGAGCGGCCGGCCTGTTCCCCGCCATGGCGGGGCCCTCTGTTACCACCGCGGCAGCACAGCCTGATCTTGTCAGAACTTCGCACTGATGCACACGTTTTTGCCGCCAAGAGCCGTCTGCCATGGCCCGTGAATTCTGACCTCACTGACCATGCGCTGTTCAGCTCCCACACTGCTCCCCTCGACGCGCTTGCTACCCTACCCGTAACCTCTCAGGAGCGCTGACACTGGGGGCGCACTTTTTTTTGGTATCTTTGCTCCCAAACCTGGTGCCCCAGACGTCCGCATATGCCTGCGCCCCTCTACTCTGTCTCCCACATTCATCCTACCCGACACACTTCCCCTACCTGTTGCTTTCACAAAAGTACCCATGCTTGCTCCTCTGACTGCCATGGCATGCCAGCCCCTGCACCCTTGTGCCCGCTACTGGTACGTCAAACTGCCTCTCCTTCTGCCCAATCCCGCACTTGTGACAGCACTCATGATTGATCAGGCACACACGGCGGGTTGCATCATGGTGTGCCATCCGTGCAGGCTACTGCGGGCTCGTGCAAAGCACGAGGAATACAGAAGACCGGCGTTCTCCCCCTGTCCTCCCTGTGCTTCTTCCTCATTTTGCTCTGGAACGAGCCAGCCTCAAACTCCTGGCATCAGCAGCCCCTGATCGGTCATCCAGCTGTTTGGCAGCCTTTGAAAGCTGTGTGGCACCCCCTGGGCCCTGCGTAGTCCTTGGCACCGTGCCAGGGGCGCGCCAGGTGAGCACGCCAAGCATGGCTGAAGCGGCATCCTATGTGGCAACCCATCCAAAGCCCGCATCTGCAGCCGTGTCCGGCAGCGTCAGGCAGCCCGCCTTCTGGATTTACACCTTGAAGTGCTTCGGCTGAGCATGCAGCTGTTGGGTTCGACACAGCTGCTGCGGCTGCGGTGCGCCTGAATCAGAGCTGTGCACACAGGAGCATCACAGGCTCCTTGCTACGACCCGCAGCTAACATGCTGTGTTATCGTTTTATTGTGCTCTCTACAAAGCAGCCAGTGCGATTGCAACTTGCCGATGCAATTCAGATCATCCTCTGGTCCCAGGATGCAGAGGGGTTGCTCGGCGGCATGCTGTTCCGTGGTCTGTCGGCATCTGATGCAGGCTGCGTGAGCATCAACAAGACGCATTTCCTTTGCATGTCGAACGCGTCCTGCAGCTGTTAAGGGCCTCAGGCGGAAGGATGCCGGGGCCGCGTCTGGCGCTCTGCTCAGTGCCCACCAGCGAGGTGCGGGCTGTGATCGGGCCGTGCTTTTGGCACCCTGTCGATGATCGGTCAGCATTGGGCAGCCGCAAAAGCGACGGTTATTCTGAACCAAGTTCGAGGGCGTCGGTGGCTGCCGGGCAGCCCTGACGGAATGCTGAATCGTGGTTGAGACATTTGAGGGACACACACAAAATAAAGGGCGCCGCTGAATGCTGCCGCCGCTTGCGCCTGCGCCGCCTGGCCGTCGCCGCCCTTGTACCGAATTCCTCGCCCTCCTTGCGTCTCGCATGGTCTGAGGTCCCTCCCTCCTGTCCTGACACGTCGCCCGTGCTATCCAGGTGCTAGCGCTGACAGCAGAGCTCGCAGGCCTAGGTGGGGGCAATGTCACGGTCGGCTGCAGCTGGGTGGGTGCCCTCACCCCGTCAGGGAGCGCTGCGGCGGCGGCAGCATCCCTCGACGCTTGCTGCCCTGACGCTGGCAGCCTCTACGCAGCTCTTCAGCAGGTGCGGGTTCCAAGTATGGGAGGCTGCTCTTGTCAATGCTGCACTGCTCTGCATGGATCGCTCTGCGACTTCCACCACGCATCTCACACCAACCAGCTGCTGTGTGGCGCATGAAGTGACCAGCCATCTGCTGTGGGTCGTGTGCAGGAGCTGTGGCCCTGGCTGCGAGACGGTTTCAGCGCCGCCCTCGTGTTACTAAATGCAGACCACAGCAGCAGCAGCAGCAGTAGCAGCAGTAGCAGCAGCGCCGACATTGATGCAGCTGTTGGCCTCGCTGCTGGCGATCTCCTGACCTGCCTGGGAGGCGTGGCACTCAGCCAGGGCTGGCGGCTGGGCCTTTCTTGGCAGCTGGTGAGTGTAGATGCAGTGCATGGTCCGCCGGCCTCTCACGACCAGGCCGCTGTGGGAGCTGCCAACAAGGGGCAGCAGGCGCAGCCAGCGCGGCGGCCCAGCAGCCGACTGGGCCGGCAGGCAGCCGCACAGTTGAGCACAGCAGCAGGCCAGCAGCCTCCAGTGATACATGCTGCAACTGCAAGTGACCTGGCGCAACTGCTGTCGGCGGCGCGGCAGCAGCAGCAGCAGCTGGCAGGCGCAGCAGGCGGGGGGGCGGCGCCTGCACTGCTGCTGCGTCTGGACCTGTGCAGCCCGGACAATGGGCCAGCGGCCCTCCTGCATGTGCTGCAGCTGGTTGCCGGCCCGCAGGGAGCCGGCGGCAAAGGCGACGGCATCAGCAGCGGCAGCAGCAGGGCCGTACCCCGTGCCATTGTGCAGCAGCAGACGGGTGGCGACTGCCAGAGGGAGGCGGTGCTGCGCCTGCTGGCAGAGGCTGCAGACCTGCACCAGCGGCGGCGGGAAGGTGGGGCCAGCAGCGCAAACCTGCCGTGCCTCCGCTTGCTGCGTCGAGCCGCCCGCTTTTGCTGCTGTCCTGTCTGGATGTTGCAGGATTGGGAGTCTTGTTGCACGGCTGCCAGCACAGCTTGCACACTGCTCCCCTGCAGGCGACCACTTGCTGACAACTGCCAAGCTCTCGCTGCTGAATCAGATGGCAGCGCCGCTGTTGGGCGCCGGCGCACGCTTGTTCATTGCTGCCGCGCTGCCTGCTGCCACCGCAAGCGGCACAAGCGGCACAAGCGGCGACAGCGGCACGGGTGCTGCTGAACAGCCTAGCCTGCCGTGCCTCCTGCAGCTGCTGGCAGCGCTGCGGCAGGTCAAGACAGTCTGCACCAAGAGTGCAGCGGCCTCAGCTGCTGCACCCGCTGGCTGCATCGCTGCCTGGATGCCATGCAGCCAGTTCCTGCAGGAGCTTGAGCAACAGCAGCAGGCCGAGCTGCAGCGCAGAGCAGAAGCAGCGGCGCTTGCAGCAGCAGAGGCAGCTCGCCAGAAGAAGCTGCAAGCTGCAGCCCGGGGCCGGCTGTCCAAGGATAGGCCTCAGAGTCAGGAGCAAGTACCAGACGCGCCCACACAGCACGCGTCGCAGCAGCCGCAGCCGCAGAAGACGGAGCAGCCGGCAGGAGGCAATGCACGGCAGCCTCATGCACATGCCAGGCCTGGCACACAGCGGATGATGGGCACGCAACCTGCGGCACCGTTGCAGCAGGAGCAGGTGCAGCAGCAGGCTGCCAGGGCAGTGGCCTCTATACGTCCAGCTGATGGAGCAGAAATGCCGGTACAGCAGGCTGCCCCTGCCACGCAAGCCAAGCAGGGCGGCGCAAGAGAAGCCAACTGCAATGGCAGCAGCCTGGAGCACCTGCGGCAGCAATTTCAAAGCCTGTATGCCGCTGTTGCTGTGCAGCCGTGCCCAGCAGGCACAGCTGGCGCAGGACAGCCAGCCAACCCTGCCGACTGCCCCCAGGATGCGGCTGGGGAACCAGGAGATGGCCATGCAGCCAGCCCCTCTTCAGCTGCGCAGCGTCGGCAGCAAGGGCAGGCCCGTAGCATCGCGCAGGGGGTGGCGGCAGCAGACGACATCGCCACTCACGTCGCCGCGCTGCGCATGCAGGCAGCTGCCGAGGCACAGCGTGCCTTGCTTGCGCAGCAGGAGCTGCTGGGCAGTGAGCAAGCGGGCGTGGCGGGTGCTGCATCGTCACCGGGTGACGCATCAGGCCTAGCTGCAGCGGCCGAGCCAGCTGATGCGGTCTTTGCTTGGACGCCCGGCACGAGCAGGGGCAGCAGGCCCGGCAGCGGCAGCCTCGGCCAGAAGCTCGAGGCCGAGCTGCTGCAGCTGGAGCAGGAGGCGGCAGCTCGGGCGGCAGGCGCCGCCACTCCCGAGCACTCGGGCGCCAACCAGGCCAGCCTCGCTGACCTGGAGGGCGGGCTGCCCTCGCTGGCAGCCGTCTTCCGCGGCGCCACGAGCGGGGCCGCCGCAGGCACCGCCTCGACGGGGCTTCGCAGCGCGCGGATCGGCGCCCGTGGCACGGCGACTGCTGCAGGTCTGTCGGGCAGCGCCCGGCCAGCGGGCGCCCCCCTGAAGACCCTCCTTGGAGCCCCCCAGCCACCCGAGTATCAGACCTCACATCAGACCTGTTCCAGTCCGGCTGCCCGCCGCTCTTTACTCCCGAGGGGGCCTCCACAGGACGGACAGCAGCGGGCGCGGGCCAGAGGAGCAGGCAGCAGGCAGCCAGCGATGGCGATGCCCGCTGGGAGGCTGGCGGGCCCCTTGCGGGCACCAGCAGCAGCAGCAGTGGGCTTGGATGGGACTGTGATGGGGTGCAACACAGCCTGCAGCACCTGGACCAACAGGAGCAGCAGGCCTGGCAGGCTGGCAGCTGCGAAGGGAGCCGCTGCACCGGCTCATACGCCGCCTCCTGGCGGCAGCGGCCAGCCAGCTACCTGCTAGCAGCAGCTGATGCGGCAGCAGCGGCGGCAGCAGATGTGACAGCGCAGGGCTCTGCCGGCCCTGGCCTGGAGGCTTGCATGAGCAGCAGCAGCAGCGCACACAGTGCGCCCCAGCACACAGAAGAAGAGGCCTGGCTGCGCAGTTTCCCGGCCGCCCCGCCTGCTGGCTGCTCCCAGCAGGAGGCCCCGGAGGCCCAGGATGCCCCCGCCCTGCTGGAGGAGCTGCAGCGCGAGCAGCGGGTCAGCGCGGCCCTGCTGCGGCAGCTGCACGAGGTGCAGCAGGCGCTGGAGGAGGCGGCAGCGGCGGCAGCGGCGGCGCAGCAGCCGCTGGCGCCGGGCGTCGACGACCCTGCAGACTTCAACGGCCTGCTGGCAGGTGCCCAGCTGCCCCCGCTGGTTACTTGGGACACGCCATCTGTACTTGGGGATACTGTACTTGGGGGTACTCCATAACCACATGCCTGCAAGCTGGCCACCCCGCCTGCAGCCAGCTCATGTGGTACCGGTGCTGCGTGAGGATGCCAACAGGCAGCCCTTTCTCCCTGCACCGCAACCCCCCTGGCGTGCAGCCCTGCAGCGCGAGCGGCAGCGGAGCGCCGCCCTGCAGCGCCAGCTGCTGCTGCAGCGGCAGCAGGGGGAGGAGCATGAGCTGGCGCTGGAGGCGCGCCTGCACACCCTGCGGCGCCAGCTGCTGGTGGCACACGCCAGGTGGGTGCTTGCCAGTCAGGCTGGCAGGCTGAGAGGGGCACGCCTGCACACCCTGCAGCCCCAGCTGCATGTGTTCAGAGGCCAGGTATTGCAGTGGGCACGGCATTGCGCGCACAGTTTCGTCTGCAGCCGACGGCACGAGGCACACCGAGGGCGCTCATGCCTCCCCGCACTTGCCCATTCCACCTGGGTCCCCACTGCCAGGTGCCGCGCCTGGGAGGAGGGGTCGCCCCTGGCCCAGCTGTTCCAACGGGGCGAGGCGGAGCTGCAGCGGGAGCAGGCCCGGGGGCGGCGGCTGGAGGGGGAGAACCGCCAGCTGGCGGCCCTGCTGGCAGAGGCCGACCTGGAGCGCCTGACAGGTCGGCACTGCTGTTGTGAGCGGGTCAAGGAGCAGCCCGGGTTCGGAACCCTGCTGTTCCTGCCTCCGCCTCTGCCCACAAGCGACGGCTCACGATGCATGGTCATGAGCTGCGATGCCCGCCTTTCCTGCTGGCTGTGTCTAGCAGCTGCGGCGCCCGCCTTCCCTGCTGGCTGTGTCCTCCAAAGCGGCACGCCAATTCATGATTGCTCTGCAGGCGCGGCGGCTCAGCTCGGGGACGAGGCCGCCGCCGCGCTGTGCCGCGAGCACCAGCGCCAGCTGGCTCAGGCCCAGGGACAGCTGCGTAAGGTGCAGGAGCAGCGGGCGGCGCTGCAGAAGGAGCTGCAGTCGGCGGCGCGGCGGGACAGGCTGGCCGAGCTGTGCCGGCGGCAGGTGGGGTGGGGTGGGGAAGAACACAGGCTTGTGTTTTTGCGCTGCTCGGTAAAATGTGCCTGGTGTAGTGCCAGTCAGCATGCCCAGCAAGCTGGTCGGTTGGGTGTGGGAGAAACGGGCGGCGAGCTTTTGAACCTTTCTATCTGGGCGCGCTGTGCCTGCTGGCAAATTGCCAGCACGCTGAGCCTGCCGATGCGTGGCATAACATCGAGGATTCTTGGCAGCAGATGTCGCGCTGCATGGGCAGTTGACCTCTACTCATCTCTTCGCTGCCTTTGCACCCAAGCTACAGGCTGAGTCTGGGCAGCGTGCGGCCGCGCAGAGCCGGCAGCAGCTGGCGGCCCAGCAGCAGCAGCTGGAGGCGCAGAGCTTGGCAGCAGCAGAGGCAACGGCAGAGGCGGCGCGGCTGCGGGAGCGGCTGCGGCAAGCTGAGATGGAGCTGGGACGGGCGCTGGCAGACAGGGCTGACCTCAGTGATGCAGGTAGGGAGGCACAGGGGGCAGCCATGGGTGCCTGTGAACAGGAGCTCCCTGCACCTGGTTGGCAGGCGGGGCGAAGCGCTGGCGGACACGTCAGGCTTGGCTGACAGAGGTTGGCTGCGTCGCCGGTCGCTGGCAACTGCAGGCACAGCCCGGCAGGCGCAAGCTAAATTTCTCTCCGCTTTCCTTAGTGAACCTACACCTGTTCCTCGCCTCCTTGCTCCTTGGCTGCCTGCAGTTGCCAGCCTGCGCCAGCAGGTGGCCCTGCTGCGTGGCCAGGCCAGCCGGGACCGCATCCTGAAGAGCATCCAAGGGGGGGCAGGCGCCGTTGGCGGGCCAGCCACCCGCTGAGGAGCGGCACCCGTGACAGACAGGGCGCAACTTGTTACGCGAAATGCGCATGTGGCGAGGCAGGGTGCGACTCTTGTCGCTTCCACTGCATGTAACCCAGAGACCTGCGGCTTATCCACTTTGCAAATACCTGTGTGCCAGATATGGGAGCTGTGCTCTATCTATAGGTAAGGCGGCAACGGGAGCTCGCAGCTGCACACTTCTCCAGACAAGCTGGCATGCAGCAGGTGCACACGTTTTCAGCGCCGGCTGGCAGCAGGTCCTGTCTGCAGGAAGCCGGCCAAACCCAGCAGCACTGCCATTTGACCATCTGAAGTACTGACGTGTTCAAAGCGAGCAGCACCAGCGATTCAATAGGCTAATAGCCTGGCTATGCATCGCTGGCTGCGCAGCGGGCGTTACGCAGCGCAGCGGGCATTACGCGCGGCGGCAGCACCCCATCTTGCCTGGATCTCGTTCGAGTTTCGTCCTATGTCTGGATCATGAGATTCGTCAAGATGACAACTTTGCCAGCCTGCTTAGCGCCTTTGCGGGCCCAGCAGCTGCCTTCGACCGGCCGGCGGCCTGCAGTGCGCCCTGTTGTGGTGCGGGCAAGGTGTGTGGCAGCGAAACGTGGTGGTGGGCAGCCGTAGGCTGCGTACCCGGCCACTCTGCAGGCCAGGCCCTTCCTTCCGGCTGCCTCGCGCGTCCAAACCTTCAAATTTAAATGCCGGACACTCCGTGCAGTGCCGAGCCGCCTGGCGCGCCAGAGCAGGGCCCAGAGCCGCCGACGTGTGGGGCCATGGACGACTGGTGAGCGAGCCAAGCAAGCTCACCTCACCGCCTACGCGTCCCCTGCAGCTGGCTCCTCTGGCTATCACTCCCTTCCGGAGCACGCAATTCTCACTGCTGCTGCTTGCCTGTGATAGGGTTCCACTCGCCACCGAAGCCGGCTCTACTCCCCAGATTTGCAGGACCGCCGAGCACCAGCAGCTGATGGATGCGCTGCAGCACTTTGAGACAGAATTCGAGAGGCACGCGCAGAGCTTCGGCGCGCGTCTTGACGAGTTTGGGCAGAGCCTGGACGGGCTGCAGCACAGCATGCTCAACACAGAAGAGGAGCTTTCTGCCCGGTTGGCAGCTCTGGCGGCCGCTGAGAGTGCCCACGCCGCATCCCTGGCACGCCTCAGCTGCGCGCCGGCCCTGCAGGGATCTGGGCGGGGGGCTGCCAAGAGCACGGGTGAGCAGGCATGCAGGGGGGGTCGAGCGCACTGCGACGGGCAGTCGTGGGTGGTGTTGCACTCACTATGTCTTTGGCACTGCTCGCATGAGGCTGCCGAATCCCAGACGCGCGTTTGACAGTGCTTGCCCACTGATGATGTGGCCGCTTCCCCGGCCCAGCACCCTATACTATAAGCAGCCTGCCATGCCGGCTGTCCCTGCGGTGCTCGCACAGGGGAGGGCCTGGTGGATGATGCCAGCTTTGACGGCTCCGGTGACTTTGATGTCTAAGCAGCCAGGTGTGCATCAGCGTACCAAAGGCCTTGTGCGTCTCGACTGCTGCGCGTTGCTCATCAAATTCATCATGCACATTAAGATAGGATTGCAGTTATAACCAATATTCACAACGCTCCTGTTTTTGTTGTCCGTGCATTCCACCGTACATCTTTGTCGCTGTGCCCCGCCGTTGTGCTGCCGCTGCCCCGCCTTCCCCCGCTGCACAGTTTTCTGGCCTGCGCATGTTTTTCTCTTGCACGTTCAGCGCTGCGTGAATGCGCATCTGATGCCGGCCCTCTGTTGTTCAATCATCCTGTACCTTGCGTGGACTTGGTGTTGCCCTTGCAAGCCAAGTAACCATTGGTTTCATCCTGTCTCCAGCTCAAATGTTCTTTTTCCGACCCAGGGAACACTTGCAGCCACCACTTTTGCCCTACCCTCCGCCTCAGCCTCACACCGTTGCGCTGCACTGCCAACATGCATGGTTGGCACCACGTGTTACCAGCCGGAGCATGCTCCCAGCTTCCTCTGCAGATGCCAAGCTGTCTGCGCAATCACGCATGCACCATAGTGAATAGAGGGCCGCTGTTGTTCTGTGGCAAGCACCCTGGTGGGAGCCCAGCAGGCGCTCCCAGGCGAACCTGACCGTGCTTGCAGCCTGTGGCAGCGCTAACGGTGGGCGCAGGGCTTGCAGTTTGAAAGTGTAGAGAATTGGCGACAGCCGCAGCAGGCCATGGGTTGGGCAGCGGCTGAGAGGCGATGGCACGTGCAGCAGTGTGGCAGCACCGGCGGTGCCACCGCCAGCCGCAAAACACAGCGCGCGTAGCAGCTGCAGCTGCCTCCGAGTTGCTGCTTCCTGATAATTTCTCGATCGCATAAAATCTCGATCGCAAGCTCAGGATGATTACTCTAGGGGCTTGCTCAGCGCCTCCTCTGCAGGCCCAGCCGCGGCGTTCGGCCAGCCGCCGGCCTGCACCGCGCCTTGTTGTGGTGCGGGCAAAGTGCGTGGGAGCGGAGAGGGTGGAGGGCAAGCGTAGGGTGCATACACTGTCTTCTAGAGTGGGGCTGTGGCTGTGCTGGCCTTCATTTCCGACTGCCTTACGCGACCCGACTCCACCGGAATGCCGAAAACGTGTTGCAGTGACGAACCGCCTAGTGCGCGGGAGCAGGGCCCCGAGTCGCCAAAGCGTCAGGGCAGCGGCAAGCGGTGAGCGAGCACGCCTGCTCCTCTCCTGCTTGGCACCTCTCGCCGCCACGCCCTGCGACACCTGCTGCCGGTGCCCCTGCTGCTGCTGTGTTTCCTTGGAGCAGCCCATGACAGGTGGCAGCGCTCCTGTGCCGAAGGCTAAGCTCGCCGCAAAAGCCTTTGCCTTGCCTGAGGCACCCCCCCGACCTGGGTGTGCAGGGTCACAAATGAGGATCTGGCGGGGGCACTGCAGCAGTTTGAGGCACACTTCAAGGAGCGCATGCAGGAGCTCAACGAGGTTATGGAGGCGCAGCGGCAGAGCGAGAAGGAGCTGGCGCAAAGATCGCGCACAAGCGCGGATGAGCTGTCTGCGCAGATCGCGGCACATGCCGCCGCTGTGCATGCCAACACCGTGTCGCTGGCGCGCCTGAGCTTTGCGCCGGCCCTGCAGGGGACCCTGCAGGGCCGGCAGGGGTCCTGGCCGCAGGGGGTGGTGCGCACGGGTGAGCAGCATGCAGGGCGGGGGTCTAGCACTGGCGCGGGCGGTGCAGCGCTTCCCTCAATTTGCTTAACGGCAGCGCCACTCGCCTGTGCCTGGCGACGCCCAGCACAGGGACTGCCGATGCTCAAGCTGTTTGTGTCAAATGGTGCTGCTATCCCCTCAGCAATCTTGTTCCGCATGGCACTGCCGTCTCCCGAGCAGGCTTGCAGTCCCTGGCTGCCTGTCCATGCTGAGCCTGCCCTGCCTGCTGTCCCTGCTGTTCACGCCCAGGGGAGGACCTGGTGGACCTTGTCAGCTGCCCCGGCTGGCCCGCCGACCTCGCCCCGGTGCTGTCCAAGGTGCTGGAGGGGCATTGCGGCTACTCGGCACTGCGGCGCCTGCTGCTACCAGAGCTGGCGGTGAGCAGGCTGAGCTGGCAAGGGGCGCTTCCGGAGGAGACTGTTGCGGCGCTGGCGGGCGCAGGGCAGGAAGACACGAGCACATGCTTGGGAGCCCAGCAAGAGGCAGCCGCTCGGACGGAGCGATGAGCAGGCGGGAGCTGGGTGGCCGGCAGCACCTGGCAGGAGGCATTGCGACGGCATGCTCTTGCCACCGTGCCCCCTCCCCCCTCCTTCCCATGGCCCCTCGCAGCACCTCGCGCCAGCTGTCGAGGCCCTGCTCCCCCGGTTTGAGCCCGTCCCGCCGGCCAGCGATGCCGCGTGGTGGAAGGACGAGCAGGGCCGCATGCGCGAGGTAAGGCAGTCCAGACCTCAGGGGTGTACACATGTGGACGTCTTGCCTGATTGCTGTGAAGGATGCTGCTTCTCGTTCAGCTGCCTTGGAGCCAGCAGATGTCTGTTCCCCCGGTCCGGAGCCACGGCTGCAAGCAGGCGGGGGCCTGGCGGCCGGGCACAGCAAGCACAGCGACCCAAAGAAGGCGTCGGCGCTCCCTTTCGGCTTTGCTTGCTGCTGGGACGCCGCATGCCGCTTTGCCGCCAGTGCCCCTGCTGCACTGCGCACGCTCTTCGAAAGCTGTGCGGAAGCAAGCTAAAGCTGCAGCTGCTGCCGCTGTGGCGCAGGTGGCGGCGGCGGTGGACGAGCAGCGGCAGGGCGGGGGCACGACGGTGCCCCTGCGCCTGCTGCCCTTCCTGTCCATGCTGGGCGACTACTGCGCCGGTAGGAGGCTGATACTGCTCCTCAGGCTTGAGGCGCGCAGCTTGTGTTTGCCCATCTCTCTCTGCTGACTTCAAAGCCCTGACCTGAAGCGGCCCGTCGTCCAGCCTTAAATAACGCACAATCTGCAAAACAAGTGCCAGTCTCCTGCCAAGCCAAGTTGTAGTCCGACTGCCCATCCCCTGAGCTTTTCACCAACCTCTGACCACCCGCTCGCATGCCCCGCACCCTGCACCCTGCAGCTGCCGCCGAAGCAGCCGCCGCCCCTGGCAATGCAAGTGGCTGCTTGCACCGCTTCCTGCTTCAGGAGCGGGAGGACGCCTGCGCCCCGGTGGTCACCCTGGTGGCAGCGCTGGCGGCCGGCAAGCTGCGCACATCGCTGGTGATGTGCTGCAAGGCGCGGCTGGCGGTACAGGGCGGTGCCGCCCGCATTGAAACGATGGAGACCAGGAGGCCAGGCCGGAAGGGTGCGTGGGTTAACGGAAGGCAACGTTGCCTGATGACACCGAGTCTTGAGCCAGGAGAGGCAGCCGTCTGCAGATGCATGACAATGAGGACAGTAGCCCGGCTGCCCAGCTGTTGCGGCATGCACACTGGGAGCGCACCACGCAACTAAGTCTGCTCGCCCTGACAGGCCAGGCTGCCTGCCCGCCTGCCCAGGGCGTTGCAGCGATCCCACTGCCAGCCCCCCTTGCAGGGCTGCTGAAGGCGCGGCGCCGGCTGCAGGTGACGGGGCGCGTGGCGGTGTGGCTGCTGCATGTGGCAAACCCCGCGCTGGCGGCAGCTGCCCCGCTGCACCTGCGCGGGGTGCTGGCCTCGCAGCGCATGAGTGAGGAGGAGCGCAGGACGTGGCATGAGTGGGAGCGCTGGGGGGGCGTGGACGCCGGGTGCCCCGGCCTGGGCGCCGGCGCGGCCAGCGCCACCATGCAGCTGCACCTGCACCTGTTCTAGGCGGCGCAGCATGCGTGGCGGCATGCCCTGTTCTCCTGCGCCTTCACGCCCCTCACATGAGCATGCGTGCTCTGGTGCATGGCGAGAAGTAGTGTTTGTACCCCTCAAGTGCCCCTCCTCCTCCCTACTGTGTGTGACAGCCCTGAACAGCATGTACACAGCTGCCCGCCTCCTCACAGACACACGTCTGCCGTCTCATCGCTCGCTCTTACAATGCAGCATGTCTATCATACAATAAGGAGAACATGGAAAAAACATTTGCCCTTGCTTGCGCTGTGGCCATTTCAAGCAACGGCCACAACAGCGCACAGAGGGTCGCTTAGAGCATTATGCAGTCGGGTACAAGTGTCGAGGGCAGCTGCAGCAGCATGGCGCCAAGGGGCCACGTGGGATCAACAGAGTAGGATGGGAGGATGAGGTGTGCAGAGCGTGCACACAAGGTAGTCCCGCTGACTGCTCAATGCCCCGGGGTGCGTGTTTCATGGAACATGCTGAGCTCAGCCGCAAGCGTCCCATTCAGGCAGGCTCACTGCTCCGCCGCGATCTTGGCCTGCACAGATACAGGGGCGCGGTGTCGTGTTGGGAAGCGGTCGCTAGCCTGCGCACGCAGGTCCGCACAGGCGCGCATGCGCAGGCCGGTGCCCGGGGCAAGCAGAGGTTGCGGGCATGCCGGAAAGCCAAGCCAGGCGCATGGGGGAGCGTGCTGCACCGCAAGCAACATGCTGCACTGTGCAGCGGCATTGCCGCACTGCACAGCAAGCAACATGCTGCACTGCACTGCCCAGCAGGCCACCTGGTGGTCGGGGTCACACAGCAAGCAGCATGCTGTGTGCACTGCCCCCCATGCACACCAGCAGCCCACCTTGTAGTCGGGGTCGGTCTCCACCACCCAGATGTCGGAGGAGGAGTCGCCGCCTGCAGGGGGGGGGGGGGGGTGAAGAGGTGTGGAGAGGTGTGAAGAGGTGGATGGGTGAAGAGGTGTGGAGAGGTGTGAAGAGGTGGGTGGGACAAGGGGTCTGTGTCGCAAGTTCCGTTGCGGTTAGACAGACTTTAAGCCCAAACAAGCAAGGGGTGGATGGGTCGAGGGGTGGACGGGCCAAAGGGGTGGATGGGTCAAGGGGGTGGACGGTTGAAGGGTTGGATGGGACAAGGGGTGGACGGTTGAAGAGGTGGATGAGGCATGAGCGATTTCGACAGAGAGTGGAGCGCTGGGGCCGTTGAGCGAGCCCCGGTGGGGTAGGATCCAGTCGCTGAAAGGCGCATGCCCCTCGCCTTTCAGCGCCTGCCCCTCGCAGCGGCGCATAAGATATCTAGCCCCGAGGCGCGGGTGACAGGACCGAGCTGCTCAGTGTGCCGGCACCCACCTGGGTAGCGGATCTCGTGCGCAAGGAAGGGGCCGCCCGGCTCGTCGCCAAAGTCCACCTGCAAGCATCGGGGTGGGAGTGGGGGTGGGGGTACGTCAGCGGGGAAGACAGGCAAGGGGCGCTTGCCTTGCCAAGCATGCCGCCAGCATCCCAGGCTCCGCCGGCAGCCGTATGCTTTGCTCTTTGCGTGGCCAGCACGAGGTTTTCCGCTCTGATTGCAGAGCAGTGTAGTCGTGGGATTTAGCGGATAAGCGTGCGCCTGGGCCTCCTGGGTCTGTGTCGCAAGTTCCATTGTGGTTTTGCGGCTAGACAGACCAAACAAGCCTCACCAGGAAATCTGTGTTCAGGGTGAGGCCGCCGCTCTCGGTGTCCACGTCCACCTGCAGCAGCTGGGCGCCCTGCAAAGGCAGGGGGGAGGGGGGCGCACACAGCAGCAGGGCTGAGCATGGGCGAGGGGGCGCGCCCTTGTGCGCTGCGCTGGCAGCGCAGCGCGAGGGGGCCCAGCACCACCCGGGCGCCCAGTGCACGCCGGGATGGGTCCACCCTGCCCACAGTCAGAGCACCTGCTGCGATCCCTGTCTGTCCAGGCAGGGCGCACCCTGAGGGGGCACGCACGCAGCTGCTGCGGCAGTTGGGGCACACGGCCGCGCCCCTCACCTTCTGGGTGAGGCCCGGGTAGAACTGGGCGTCCCAGGGTGCAAACAGCGAGGTGGTGACGTACAGCCGCTTGCCGTCCAGGCTGCAAGGAGAGCCGGGCAGGCAGGGCAGGCAGAAGAGTCGGCGAAAGCGGCATGGTATGGTGCTAAAATACGGCCACGGGCCGGGAAGGCGGGGGGCGGAGGGCAGTCGGCTCAGTGCACTGCTGCGCCCGGTCTCCCGCCAGAACCGGAAGCTCTGCGCGGCGGCGACGCTTGGGCGCTGCCCGGGGCTGTGCTAGGCAGGACCCCACAGCTTTGCTTTGAAGGGGAGCGCAAACCCCACACCCCACCTGAGCTGCAGCATCTGCGGGCCGCCCTGGATCTCCTTGCCCTTGACCTTGGGCGCCTCGGGCTGCTCCGGAGTGTCCTCCGGCAGGCCCTCCAGCACCTGCTTGGGTGAAGCGAGTGCACACGGCATGCATGCTGTGCATGTGCTGGAGGGCCTGGGGCCCGAGAAGGCAGCAACGCAGGCGCGGCACACAGAGCGAGCCCCAGACTCCCTCACGTCTTCCCCATGCCTCTCTGCGTCACCAGTTCCGTTGCAGTGAGACTGACTCTATTTTTGTGCTAATAAGCACAAAGCAGCCCCCCCCCCCCCCTCCCTACACACACACACGTCCTCAC
>KQ482057.1:1642237-1683484 GCA_001430745.1 Auxenochlorella pyrenoidosa | reverse complement strand
CCCCTTCAAGGGCTGCCCTCCCCTGGGGCTGCCCTCACCAGTGAGCAGGCCCGGCCGGTCGATGGTGTTGACCAGCAGCACTGAGTGGGAGCCAGACTCGTGCTCCCGCACCTCGATCTGGGTCTGGATGCCGCGGCGGCGCCCCAGCGGCGCGGTGGGGTCAATGTCCCGGGTGACCACGGCTGCACAGGGAGAGCCAGGATGACGCGAGGCACAGTGGGCGGGTGGAAGACAAGCGTGCACCGCCTGCAGCGCATGCGCCCGGCCCCTGCTGCCTGCACGCCACTGGCGCCCTGGCCTGCGGGCTGCGGGTGCGCACGCGGCCCACCTGCGCGCGCCGCGGGCGTGCCCCACGCCAGCTGCTCCCCGCTCTCGGGGTGGAAGGCCAGCAGGTTCTGCAGGATGGTGATGCGGATCTCCTCCAGCTTGGCCGACTTGACAACCTGCGCCCGAGGGGTGGGGTGGGGTGGGGTGGGGTGTGTGTGTGTGCGTGTGTTTGCGTGTGTGTGTGGTAATGGTGGTGGTCGGAGGGTGGGGGCGGTCGGGGGGGGGTCATCGCGCCACAGCCTGTCCTGACCACAGCCACAGCGGGGCTTGCACGCTGGCACACCAGGGGCAGGCGTGCTTTGCCAGCACGCTAGGGGACCCCAAGCTTCCCATAGGAAGGCACGCTGACCGGCGTTGCAGCAGCGGCAGCAGCCAGGGAGGGTGCGAGCGCAGCAGGGTGGCCTCCAGGTGCCCCCGGCGCCGCCCTGGTGTGAGAAGGGCGGGTGCAGCCCTCGCGGCCTGCCCAGCACACACCTTCTCCGAAGTGCGGGCGTCGGTGACGTAGAACTTCTGCTCCTTGCCGCTCTTGAGCTTGGCGCGGCGGATGTTCAGGCCCAGGGCCTTGAGGGAGGCAACCTGCATGGCAGGTAGGTGGCTGGCCAGGCTGCAATCACGCGCCCTGGCGCGTCCTGCGGTCGGTAGCAGTGTGCCCGCCCTGAGTGCCCAGTGGCCAGCAGCGCCGTGACTGGGACAGCAAGGGCTAGCAAAAATCGCGCGACGAAGGCAGAATTTGCAGCCAGGAACCTACAGGCAGAGCGGGCAGGCAGGCAGGCAGGCGGGTGGGCGGGCGGGCGTGCAGGCAAGCAGGCTCCCACCGTGTCCAGCAGCTCGCCCAGGCGGTCGCCAAACTCAATGGACACGATGGTCGCAAACGGGTCCGTCTCGTTGTCAATCTTCACCACCGGCTCAGGCACCGCGGCGGAGGAGGTGCCGTTGGTGGCGGCCTCGGCCGTGGCCCTGCGCCAGCGACGAAGCAGGGCCAGGGCGGCAGGTGGCGGCAGCTGGGGGGTGACCTCCATCGGGATCCCAGATCACAGTGCGGTCAGACTGGATCGAGTGGGACGCTTAACAGCTAGCTCTGGGGCTCTCTGGGCGCAGCACAAAACGTGAGGAGGCCTCTTGGGTAAGAGTACAGCGCAGCGCTCAAGTGCGGCTTCCCTCACCTGATGAGCACTAGCCGAGAGCGTCGCTGCTGCTGCGGGGCGGCCCGGGGCGCGGTCCTGCGAGAAAGGGGTCCCGGCGGACAAGGGCAACCGCTGAGGGGGGTTTGCAGAGCAATAGTGGCGCAAGCATGGCTTTCCAAGTACCCAGCTCTCTCACCTGGCCTGTGTGCGGCTGCAAGGCCCAGCCACAGGGGCCAGCCACAGAGCCTGGCTGACCAGAGCGGTCGCCATAGTGGGTGATCGAGGTGTCGAGAGAGTGTCGAGAGTAGAGCAAGTGGCGATGTCGCAATCGCCACGCACCCTTAGGGTGGAATGCTGCGCTGCCCACGGCATGCTGGCGCCGCACGGGCTGCGCTCGGATTCGAGCACGCCTGCCTGCCCTGCTCGGGAGCTGTTTGCCTGATCTCATCTCCTCGTAGCCTGAGGCTAGCTGCTAGAAGTCACAGCCCCAATTACGAGCTGATCCCCACTGCTCTCCTGTACGACCCAATCCAGCAAGCCACCCGGCCAATTCACACAGCGCAGGTTGGACTCGATCAGTGCTTAAACATGGAGAGCAAAAACAGATGGTCGACGGTGGCTGGCGCTGCGTCACCTGCCCACTGCCAGCGTGCCTTCGGGGCAGGAGCAGGCACACATCTACGCCGATGCTCGCCGAGCAAGGCACACATGGTAGAGCCGCTGCTGCCGCTGGTGGCACGCCGTGCCAGCCAGCCGTGGGGCGTTCAGTCCACCTTGACATTCCGGAATATGCGCCGCACAAAGGCAAGAGAGCCCAGGTAGCCCACCGCGCCGCACATGGTGCTCAAACCTGCGGTTGCCAACCAGGCCCGGGAGGGCAGGGGCATGCATGGTGAGAGGGTGCTGAGAGGACAAGCACCAGCAAGGAAGCAGTGTAAAGGCGCCAGGCCAGCGGTGGCTGGCTGACATTCTGCATGGCCAGCCCACGGCAGCCCCCTCAGCTCACCCAAGCACAACATGAGGCAGCCCCGTCGGCTCAACCCTGCCTGGCCAGGCACAAAATGAGGCAGCCCCGCCAGCTCACCCAGGCAGAACATGAGGGTGTAGCCAAAGTAGAAGGCGGTCTGGAAGAAGCCCGTCATCTTTGTCTTCACCACAAAGTAGTGCACCGAGTAGAGCATCACGTAGAGTGCTGCACGCGCACGCAGGCAGGGGAGGGGGGAACGGGCGGCGGGCGTCAGGGAGCGGGATGTGTGTGTGTTGGGGGTGGGGGTGGGGGGCCTGAGAGGCTCACAGGCAGGCACAAACAAAAATGGCTTGAATGGCCGGCAGGTACGTGCTGTGCCGTCTGCGCCCCCCCCCCCCCCCCCCCCTCCCCCCCGCCGCCCACGCTTCGCGGCATCTCGCCCGGCCCCCCCAGCACACATGTGGAGGCGCCAGCGCAGAAGGCGGTCCAGTGCCAGTGGTAGTTCTCCGCGTTGAGCAGGAAGTAGGTGCCCACAATCGTGACGCACACCTGCGGGCGGGGCGGCGGAGAACACAAGTAGTAGGAGAAGAAGAGAAAAAAGATTAGTCGGGCAGCTGGAGCGGCGAGGGGGAAGACAAGTTGGGCAGGCGGGGTGGCGAGGGGAAATACCAATCGGGCGGGCGGTGCGGCGAGGGTATACCAGCTGGGCAGGCAGGGCGGTGGGAGGAGAATACGAGTCGCGCGGGCGGACAACGATTACAGGGTGCCAGGCAGCGCTGGGAGGGCAGCGGGCCGCACGCCGACAACCCAGCGGCTCCTCTCCTCCGCTGCGTGCCGCCTCCCAGTGGAAAGGAGCTCGGCTGGTTGCGCAGGCACCGGCGCAGGAGCGGCCCAGCCAACTCACAGTGACGATGAGCAGGATGACAAAGACCAGCAGGAAGAAGCCGTACACGTAGTACACCTGCGGCAGGAGGGGCGGCAGCAGGGGGGCCGAGGCTTGAGGCCAGGCCCGGAGCCTGAACCCCCTACACCTGTACCTATGAGCGGCAGCGCCGCGCCTGCGCCGTTGACGCGCCCCTCTGCTTCTCCTGCTCTTGCCCCTGTCGGCGCGTGCTCGTGCTTGTGCAGGGTGCAACTGCGCTCCCCACCGTCACAGCCCGTTGCAAGCAGCGCACGCCCCCCCCCCCCCCTCCCCCGCCGCGCACCTGCAGCGTGGCTGTGATGGTGTGCCGCTTGAACTTGGTCTTCAGGTCCTCCAGGGACAGCTCCAGCTGCAGGGAGGGCGGGCAGGCAGGCAGGCAGGCAGGGAGACAGGCAGGCACTCAGCAGCAGGACAGGCACAGACATTGGACACCGCTTGGCCTCCAGCAAGCCGCCTCCAAGGAGCTGGCTTCTGCCTCCCCAGCCCTGGCGCCCAGCACCCACCGAGCGCACGCCCTCGCCCTCAATCTTCAGCCGGTAGCCGGCGGGGTCCACGCGCGGCACCGGCAGGTGGTTGCGCACGTAGAAGAGCTCGTTGGGGGTGATGAGGGAGGCGGTGAGCAGCTCCATGGGCGTCTCTGCACGGCAGGGGAGGGGCAGGCATGGGTCGGGAGGTGCAGCAGAGGCGTCGGGAGGCCTCAGTCTACGTGCGGGGGGGCAGCGAGCCGCTCGCGGGCGTCGCTGCCGGCGCGTAGCAAGGGCACAGCAGGGGTTTGCATGTTAAACCGGGATCCGGTGCCCTCGCTGCGCCCGCCGCCGCGGCCCCGGCAGCGGCGCGACAAGGCCCGTGCCCCTGCTGCCTGCACAACCGGCGCGCACGCGGCGCTGCAGGCGCCCACCCGAGTTCATGGGCTTCTGCGACCGCACGATGAGGGCGGGCAGGCGCTGCGGCTCGTTGGCATAGGGGTCGGCCACCGGCGCGGCGGCGCCGCCCTTGAGCCTGCCGATGCGGTACTCCTCCAGGATGCCCTTGACCTGCAGGGGATGGGGGCCCACAGGGAGGGGGCGAGCCCGGGCGCGGTGGGGAGGGCGCGCAGGTTTGGGCGGCGGCGCCGGGTGCCCTCGAGCGGCGGGTGCCCTGCCCCACCTGCTCGTTGTTGTGCTGCTGGTACATGGCCCAGAAGGGGTCGATGGCCCCGCCGGCGGCCAGCATGAGGCGCTGCGCCCCGCCCGGGTGCTGCTCCACAAACTGGGTCACGTCGTACACTCCGTCCTTGTAGGTCACCCAGATGCCTGCATGGCGGGCGGCGGGGCATGCCGGGGAAGCCGGGTGCAGGTCGGCACCAGAGGCGTAGCCACAGCTGCTGCATACACACTGTGCTGAACACACGTCCCCCTTGCCACTCGTGCACTTGAGGGGCTAGCCTGCGCCCTTGCAAGCTCAAAGGAGCCCCCATTGCGCATGGGTCACAACCGGCTTCAAAGCGCGCCCTGGGTCGCAACCAGCAATGCCAAGAAGGCGGCAGTTGTTCGCTGGCACAGGGCACGCGTAGATGCCCGGCCCTTGCCGACCCGCAACAGAAGCCGGCCTCACCTGTCTCCTTGCTGCGATGCTTGGCCACCTCCTCCCGATCGAACTCCTTGAGTTTGGCCGGCTTGTCTGCTGCTTTGCACTCTGCAGGCTCGCCGCTGCCGGCAGAGACGAGCTGCACGCCCAGCCCCGCCGACAGGCCCGCTGCCACCGCCACCAGCCAGGGTGCGCGCGCCGCGGCGCTCGATCCAGCGGATCGCGTGAAAGGCGCCTCAGTTGCCAGGCCGCGCTGCAGCCGTGCTAGCGCCCCGCCACCGCTCACAGGGTTTTGCTTGGCCAGATGGCGCGCAAACAGGGCCGCAAGCGCCCTGCTTGCTCGCATCGTGAATGCAGCACGATCTGACAATGCCGGCGCAAGTGCCGCAGCTTGCCAGGAGGCACACTTAGAACAGGACAGCTAAGGCGTCTTGTCGCCGGGGTCGTCCTTGAAAAGCAAGGAACACGGCTGCGAGCTTACTGGCAGCACCACTAGGAGGACGGCTCGTTCCCTGCTCTTGGCAGCAGCACGCTGCCAGGTGGCAGTGGCGGCACAGTGGCGGCGCAAGCAGGTCCTGGCCAGGCCTGTTCATCACCAACCCCCAGATAATAGAGCTGAACCAACGCTGCATCACGTTGTGGCGGTATGTGTTTTACGCCATCTGCTATGTGTTGACTGTTACCCTTGCTCTGCAAGCAGAAGCGGGAGCCCTGGTGCCAGAAGTGCTCCAGCGGTGGGCAGCCTCTGTTGTTTCGTCCACAGCAGCTGGACAGTCCAATCGTTCCATTGCATGCGCATGGTGATGAGCTGCAGCATCAGGCCGTCAAGCAATGAGACGCATCGAGCTTGCAGAGTGGTGCTGCGGTGCTATATTGCATTGCATCACCAAAGGCCCTGTCTGCAGCTGCAAGGTATTACATGTCAGGAAGAGTGGGTAGTTCTGGTGACCAGGCCATTGTCCCCAGACCCAATTAGCACTCAGTACGCCGGTGCTGCTGCTGGGCCCACTTGTCATGGGGATATAAAGTGACACAAAGATCCTCGCACTTCCGCCTGGACCCAAACCTTTGTCGAAGTTCGCGACCCCATCAGCAGAAGGCAGCCAGGGGACAGCAGGGAGCACGGAGGCCCGGCATGGTGTCCCCAGGCAGCGAGTCGCCCAGGCGGGCCAATGCAACCTTGGGCGAGCCGCCAGACACGTCTGTGTTTGGACGGCAGCGAGGCCGAGGCAGCGTCAGCGGCGCCGCAACACTCCAGCGCCAGCAACACGGCAGCGGGACCACTATCAGCACGCAGAGGCTTGCTCTGCCCCTCATGCTGCAAATGGCCATGGAGTGGGCGCGCACCGACATCATAGCTCTGAGCATCATTACCACCATCGAGCTGTGCATTTTAATGGCAGGCCTGGCCCACGGTACCATCTCAGCGGCGGGCATCGCCGGCACCTGCTTCGTGCTCGCCCTCAACTGCGCTGCCACCGTGCTGGCAGCCTGGCAGCCCCGAACGTACGCCGCACGCTGGCGGCTGCCGCTCATGACAGTCACGCGCCTGGCCAACATGATACTGTACCCGAGCACAGTGGACCTGCTGGGCATTATGCAAGTGAGCGGCGGCAGCTCGCAGGCAGCAGGCACAGCAGCAGCAGCAGCTCGTGACAGCCTGCAGGGAGGCCTGCAGCAGGCAGCCAACCTGGTGCGCGGCGCTGCCATGCTGGTCATTCCGGTGGCGGGCATCCACGCCTGCCTGCTGGTGGCGCTGCACCTGCAGCTGCCGCCGCTGGCGCACGTTGCGGTGCAGGTGGCCAGCGTGTCGGCCCTCATGCGCAGAGCCCCCGCAGGCAAGCCCGAGCAGCCACAGCCCTGTCTGCATGCACGCCGCTCCTGTGCCAGGTGCAGGCTGTCGAAACCCCCTTGCACATGCTGCTGACTTGCCTGCATGGGAAGCCTGGCAGCCCCCTCCACCAATGCCACAGGAGGCTGCCGCGCTTCTCGCAGGTGATCTGCATGCCGACCCGCACCGCACTGATCAGGCCGCCTCACCTCGCCACTTTCCACCCGCCTGCAGTGTGCCAGCAGTTTGTCGCGACCCACCCAGCCCATGGCCAGGTGGTTGAGGCTGCGCACAGGCTGCTGTGCCAGGCGGTTGGCACAGCTTGCCTCGGCACCAGGCAGCACTTGGACGCTGCAGCGGGGCTGCTGGGGCCTGCCGACAAGTGCGCTGCAGTGGCGTGGACCCTGGAGGTGGGAGGTGGCAGGGGCCGGGGGCGAGGGCTTGACGCCAGACAGACGGTGGTGTGATGCTGTGGTGCGTGCTTGTGTCTGCCGGATGCTGTGCAGGTTATGGAAGCTGCCCAGCGCACAGTGTGCGTCAGTGTGCGTGAGCTCCCAGCTGTCCCTGCCCCCCGCCTGCAGGCGTGCCTGGGCCTGGTGCTCGGCACGCTGCTGGTGTGGCGGCAGCAAGTGCGCGAGGTGCGGAGGCTTGCCGTGCTCAAGGCGCAGCTGTCTGCCGAGGCAGAGGCCCTGGCAGCGGCAGAGCTGCTGTGCAGCCCATACATCCGCATCTGCCAGCCAGTGCTGGCGGCAGCCAGCCTGTATGGGAGCTGGGCATTCCCGCTTGCAGGCACAGCCATTTTTAGCATGATTGCCTCGTTCCTGGTGCTGCAGCCCTGACAGACAGCGCGTGCTTGCTTGTGCCACTCCTGCCTGCCTTGCTGGCGTGTGCACTTGCACCTTCGATACGGTGCCGACTGGACTAGGCATCCCGTTGTCTCCTGCGCAACAAATGGTTTTGGCCTTCAATCCCCTGCGTTTTTGTGCTTGTGTCATCACTGGATTGTTGGTCCTTCCTCCAAGTCAGTGTCTTCTCCCCACACTCTCCTGGCAGACTAGCCCCGCCCAACTGCTCTCAGTCTTTCAACCGGCAGCGTCGCTCACAATGCCCACACATGCTCAC
This sequence comes from Auxenochlorella pyrenoidosa, assembly GCA_001430745.1. Taxonomy (NCBI): domain Eukaryota; kingdom Viridiplantae; phylum Chlorophyta; class Trebouxiophyceae; order Chlorellales; family Chlorellaceae; genus Auxenochlorella; species Auxenochlorella pyrenoidosa. The sequence goes on along the minus strand of KQ482057.1, from coordinate 1,675,625 downwards.
CCCCGGGTGTGGATCCTTCAATCAACAAATACAATCGCGTGCCAGCCAATTGAGGCTCTATGCCCTGCCTGTCCATCCCGAGAGTGCATGCAAATACTTGGGGGCATGTTCGCCCACCCATCTTCTGCAACCTCTGGCTTGTTCTTGCCATCTGTTATGCCATCCACCCCGTCCTCAGGCGCAGCCCAGCATGCAGCTTGTACCACACACCATCCAGGCATCCTGTGCTCACAGACTCCCTGCCTGCAAACGTCGGCAATGGCCAGGCGGTGCCGCTTGCCACAGGGTAGCTGCTCCACTCGGACGCCCAACATGCTTTCTCGCACCCTGCCCAACGTGTAAACCTCCCATGTATCAAGAGTGTGCGCCCTCATCTGCAACAGGTCACAGGCTTGCACTGCTGCTGGGGCTCAGGGCCGGAAGCGCGGCAGTGCAGCGCTGGGCAAGGAGGCGAGCGGCCTCAGGTGCATTCAAACTCCGCCACGTACAGCTGGCACGACTGCGTGACCCCCGCCAGCACGTCCTGCCCCGCCACCTTGGCAAGGCCCATCCAGCGGGAGTCGCCCCGGAAGGAGACGCCGCGGCCGATGCCGCCGCCCTCGCCGGCGCCGTCGACCCTGCGGCACGCGCGCACCAGAGGGGGGGGGGGGCAGAGCGCACGGCTGGGAGGGCGGCATTGTGCCGAGTGCGAGCTCACTGGGCCAAAAAAGCAAGAATGCTCGCCGGTCGTGCTGCCAGCCGTCCAGCTGACGCCGGCGCCCGGACGGAGTGGGGACTCAGTGTGCGGCCCCTAGCCGAACACCGCGCCTGTTGCCCAACAGCGTGCGCACCCGTCTGCCGGCGCGGCCGCGGTCTTCAGCCCGGTGTGCGTCGCGTTGGCGGCGCGGTTGCCGCCGCCCAGCCGGCTGGCGCGGTTGCCGCCCCACTCGCCGCACAGCACCTCGTAGTCCATACCGGCCACGTAGCAGAGCCGCGGGTTGGCTGCACCCGGGCAAGGGCCGGCAGCAGGCAAGGCAGGCTCAAACAGCAGGCCCGGACACACGTCGCGCCATCAGGTGCCCGCGCTGCAGCGCTGCTGCCTGAGAACACAGCACAGCGCCAGCAACAGCACAGCACAGCAACAGCAGAGCACACATAGTACCCGCCATTGCCTGTGGAGGTTGCCGCGAAGAGGCCGTGCCCGCCCACCAAACCTTCCCCTCAGGGGGGGCAAGGCAGGAGGCCGGCACCCACCCGACGAGAAGTGCAGGCTGGCCACCTCGTACTTGAGCACGTTTGACCAGCGGTCCAGCATGACCCACTTGCGGGGGTCGTACACAAGCACGCCGCGGTCCGCGCCGGCGGCCCCTGCGGCAGGGCAGGCGCGGGGGGGAGGGCGTGCTCGGCAGGGCGTGGGGGGTGGCGGCCGGGCAGCGGCGATCGTGGGCATGCAGCCGAGCGCGATTTGGGCCATGGGCGCGGAGAGCATGTGCAGGGCGGTGCATGTGACAGCAGGACAGGCGGCAATGTCAGCCGCAGGCCTGCTGCAGGGCTGCTGCCAGGGGTGCAGCCCACCCAACAGAGAGCGCGCTGCCAGCATGCATGCCTGCGGCAGAACACCGTTGGCGGAGCGAGCGCGCCTGCGGCGCGGCCTCACCTATGAGCGGCAGCCCCGCATTGTCAGAGGCGGCCAGGCACAGCAGGCGGCCGTGGTGGGGCCCGGGGGAGAGGCGCGCCACGCGGGCGCCGCGCCCCGCGCCGCGCACGTCCCACACCGACAACTGCGGCCCCTCGGTGACGGCTACCAGGGGCCCGCCCTGGGGGCTGGCCGCCAGAGAGGCCGACAGCAGCTGCACCGCCGTCGGGCAGTGCATGGTGTGCAGCGTGCGCACAGGCATGCCGGCGTCAAAAAGGGTGACGTCACGTGCAAACGCGCGGGCTACAGCAGCCTGCGAGGGGGCGCCCGGCGCCACCGCCACGCCCGCCCAGCCGGGCTCCCTGCGGCAGTGGAGAGGCGAGCACACGGCTCTGTACTGCGGCAGGGCGGGCAGCATTCAAGGGTGCAGGTGGCTGGTGTTAAGGTGCTTACGAGGGGAGCGAGGCTGACCACGCATCCCTCGCTGCACGTTCGCCACCTCTGCGCCCGGCTGGCCACCTGCCAGGTCCTTCTACCCCGATGAGAGCAGGTCGGTTAGCGAGACACTCCAGTCACCTGAGCAGGTCGGTTGGTTGCAACTGCTGCAACGCGGTGACCTGCAGCCCGCCGCCATCTGCCTCGCCGCTGCCATCGCCGCCGCTGAACCGCCGCATGTGCGCCAGCACCGCCCTGCCGTAACAGTCTACTGACGCCAGCACTGCAGTGCCACCTGCACCGCCGCTGCCGCTGCTGTTTGGTGCATCCTCAAACAGAGCCAAGCTCTGAATCTCTGCCCGTTGCTGCAGCGCTGCCAGCGGCAGTGCTGGGACGGCTCCCTGCGCCCGCTCAGCGATGAACACGCCCTCCTTGCCCTGCTGCCCTGCAAAGCCGCTGGCGCATGCAGGCCGTGGAGCTACCAGGCTGTATATACTGCGCCCCGAGGCCATGAAGGCTTCGTACTGCGACGCATCAGCCGAGGGTAGGGCCTGCAAGCATGCAGCCAGAGGGTCGGGGTTTGTTGAGCTGGCTGATGGCACCAAGGCGCATGCCTCGCACCAAGGCGGTTGTAAGTGCTGGCTTCCACAGGCAGGAGAAAGCCCATTACTTGTAGAGAGAGTGTCAATCATGCAAAGTGTGAATTCGCATCAGCCGACACAGGCAGCATACAGAGTCTGGGTTCCTCCGCGCTGGCCGCCGCTGCCGCTGCCTGCCCTCACCGCCAGCGCTACCCGATTGCTGTGCGCGGCTCCCGGCGACAGCACCACGCCGTCTGGGAATGTCACTTCCTGCTGGGCCAGCCGGGAGACGGCAGCGTGCGCTGGAGGCGGCAAATCCATTTTGCGCTTCTTTGCAGGCTGCCCAGCCATCTCGATGACACACCTGCAGTGTGTGCAGCGCTATAGATACGCGCCAGCCCTCCGATTCCGTTTAGGAACCTCTCCCGCAGGGGCACCGCCTGCCGCGCTCGACAGGCAGAGCAGCCCGCAGCCAAATGCATGCGCTGGCTGCTTGTTTCTGTGCAATCTTTCTGTGACCATGTATGATGAACACAATCTCACCGTCACGAAAAACTGCAGGGCGCTTGGGCAACAGATGGCGGCACACCTGGCAACAAGTTGTTAGTCGGTGACACCTGCGCTCGCATTGTTCACAGTTTGAATACGTGTGTTTCACTGAACAACTGACACACCAAAAAGTTTGGAGACTGACCTCTCGCATGCCAATTGCTCCCTGCATGCGGCAGCCTTATGCCCACCGACTGCTGGCACTAGGACGGTGGTTCATGCTGCCACCTCTGGTCATGCAATCAGGATGCTGTGTGTGTGATATGTGCACCCTGGTCGATCGTCAGCATTTTGAATTCTAAATTCTATCACAACACGGAGGTTCTAGCCAGCGCAGCCATCTGCAGCAGGCTGTCAAAGCTACCGTAGCTGGAGCCCACCCTCTCGCCACATCAGGCGCAGCGGCTCGTGACAGCCTGGCGTGCCCGTCACTTTGCGAGCCATTTTCAGTCGCCCATGTCATTGAGGCTCCTCCGGCATCCCACCCGTTCAGCGATGAGCCCAACTTGAGACGAGGCTGTCGGCGTCTGCTACTGGCTAGGGCCATGGCGGGGGCCTCGCTGCTGGCCCTGGTCGAAGCCTGGGTGGGATCCGGTGACGCTGCAAGCGCGAAGAAGCTCCAGGCCGCGCTGGGCAAGGCAGCAGCCTCCAGCCGGGACAGCCGGGAAGCGCGGGAAGCCGCGCTCAAGGCTTTCAAGCTTGTACAGCACAGGCTCAGCTCGGCGGACCTTGGCAGCGATGCGGCAGAGCAGCTGGCAGGCCTGGGTCGGGCGGCGCTGGCGGCGCTGGCGGCAGGCGGCGGCGGCACCAAAGCCCAACTTGCTGGCTGGCGATATAACTTTGCCCGCCGCCTGGTATCTGCACGGGCATATACATCGGCGCATGTCGAGGCCCGGGAGCTCCTCTGCCAGCTGAATGAGCAAGCAGGGGCGACCCAGTGCGCCAGCGCAGGCTGCGGAGCAGCAACCACAGAAACAGCCAGCATTGCAGTTGGTGCTTCGCTCACCCTGGTGCTGAGCTGCGTGGAGGGCAGGCTGCTGGACGAAGCCAAGGCAGTTGATGCCATGTTGGCAGCAGCGGACAGCCTGCCCAGCTGGCTCAGGTGGGCAGAGGGCCTGTTGCCTGCTTGCATCGGCTCGTACGTCATTAGGCGGGTGGGTGCATGCAGAGCTGACGCTGAGCAGCTGTGCTGGGTGCGTACTGAGGGGGCATCGCAACCTGGCATGCCGACGTGCCTCCGACCCTTGGCACTGTTGCGCTGCCTGCTTTGCTTGTTTGCAGCCAGCTGGGTGCTGACGAGGCTGCGCGGCACAGCGAGGCGGCCTACAAGTACCTGTACAAGGCGGGCATGGGGCTGCTGGAGCAGCGCTGCTGGCAGCAGCTGGCGAGCGTGTGTGGCGGCCTGGTGGCAGCAGCAGGCGGCGATGTGGCTGCTCAGCGGCGCGCCCTGGCGGCTGCCGCCAAGCTTGTTGCTCACATGCCTGGCGAGGAGGCAGCAGCGGCAGTGGCTGCCGTCGCAGCCAAAGTGTGCAGCGAGCGCAGCAGCGTGCTGGGGACAGAAGCAGGGTCCGACCTGCTCGGCATGCTGTGCTCTGCAGCTCAGCGTGCCACCAGCGCCAGCGCTGCCCGCGTGCTCAGTGAGGCGGCCCTCAGCTGCGGCAGGAGCAAGCTGCCGCTGCTCCGGGTTGCTCCTCTCCTGCTCCCGGCCCTAGCGCTGCAGCTGCCACCAGAGCGCGACCCCGATTGGCTGGTGCCAGTTTCGGCTGCTGTCGGCCTGGTCAATACCAGTCTGCAGCAGCTGCAGGCACCGCTGCCGTCTGGCACAGCGCAGCAACCTGTGGCCATGCTGCAAGCTGCGTACCATCCCGCCAACGTGTTGCGCCGTGCCCTCGCCGCCCAGCTGGCAGCCAGCGACAAGGCGGGGGCAGCGGCAGGCTGCAGCGGCGACGCTTGCCAGCGGCTGGGCGGCCCGGCGGCTGCACGCCTGGTGGCGGTGGCGCTGGAGATTCTGGCAGGAGCAGTTGGGGCGGGCAGCAGGCAGCCACACGAGGGCACGTCATCAACTCTGGGCAGCCAAGGCCATGCGGCGGCAGTGGCGCTGGTCACGGCCGCGCGCCTGCGGGCTGCATGCTTGCTGCAGCAGGCAGGCGGCAGCGCAGCCTCTGACCATGGCGACATGGAGTGCACTGCGTCGGCTTGTGGCCGGCTCCTGGGATGGGGCCTGCAGCAGTTCTGCTCGGCTTGGTGAGAATGGCTGCGCTGGACATGCATTCCGCGACGCACCGCTCATTGCAGGGGTTGGCATGTCATCCAACCATGCACCTGCATCCTTCCTTGGCCCCTTCTCCTGTACCTGCCCGTGTGCAGCTCCGAGCTGCCACCCGCTGCCTGCGCTGTCGAGCCCCAGGAGCTCTCCTGGATGGCCAGCGCCCTCTTCAACGTGGGCTTGGACCTGCACGCCGCGCAGCGCCACGCAGCAGCAGTGCCTGTGCTGCGCGCTGCAGCGGCTGCGGCTGCAGTGGGACTGCAGATACACGCAAAGGGCAGTCCACCCGTCGAGGTGGGTGGGCTGGGGCACATTGGAGGAGTGCACATTTTTTGCTTTGGTGCTGGCCTGCACGTGCATGCTCGCGTTGGCGCTGCTGGACAAGCACCCACGCGTGATCTGCGGCCCACCTGCAGGACAAGGCAGCACGGCTTGCAGACTTCTGTCGCAAGTGTGCGGTGCTGGCGAGCGCGCAGCAGCAGGCTGGCGACCTTGCTTGTGCACTGGGCAGCCTGGGCCACAGCTTAGCGCTGCTCCTGCGTCTGGGCATCTCACAGCCGGCAGCCTGGGATCCTCTTGTTGAGGCATTTGTGCGGCTGCAGTGTGAGGCAGCTAATGAGCAGGAGATGACTGTACAGGTGGTCAGTGAAGCACCACAGCCTGCCCGCCGTGGCAGGGGCGCAGCCAGCAAGAAAGCAGCGGGAAGCACGGCTGCAGCAGGCTCCGGTGCAGCAAGCAGCAGCCAGGCCAGTGGTTGCATCACCCTGCTGGTCGAACTCATGCAGCAGCAGGAGGCAGACCTGCCCAGCTGCAGCATTGCTGCTGTGCTGGAGCATGAGCTCCTCTGCTGGGGTGCAGCGCTGCAGGGCGATGGCCTGGCGCCGCCTGCGGCAGTCTCCGCTGCTTTCAGTGGCATAGTCAAACGCCTGCTGCAGGCGGTCTTCCCTGCCAAGGCGCAGCCAGTGCTGCATGCCACTGCTCTGCTGGCGCTCTTCAAGGCAGGGCTGCCAGCAGATGATGGGCAATGTGGGCTGGCCCTGCTGGAGCGGGCTTCAGCGGCACTGAACAAGGTGAGCCTTGTTCAAGGCATCGTTCTGGGCAGTGCCTTGCTTGCTTGTCTGCCCTTCCCATGTGTGTACGTAGTGTGCAACTCAGAGAAGACGTGCCAAGGCTGCTGCTACTGTCCAAATTGCTGCAGGTGCCTGGCAAGGCAGCCTATGGCGTGCTCGCACGAGCAAGGTGCTGGCAGGCAGTGGATGGTGGCAGGCAGCATGCGTGCCAGGTGCTGCTGGAGCAGCAGCAGGAGCGGCAGCGCTCGCATGCAGCGGCCTCCACGAGCGCTGCTGGGAGCAGGGAGCAGGATGCTGAGGCGGTTGGCCAGCTGGCAGGCAGCACAGCCGGGCATGCTGCTGCCTGGCAGCGTGTTGTGCAGCAAGCAGAGCTGGCTGTGGAGACGCTGGAATCAGCCAGCAGCACCACAGCTGCTCCAGCCGAGTTTGAGGAGCTGGCCTGGCTGCTGGGCCTGCACGGCAGAGATGCAGCAGCACACCAGCTATCCTTGCTGCTGCCTGGCAGTGTGCAGCCGGTCGGCGGCGCGCTGGCCGGCTGCCTGTTTCCCGGGGCATCTGCCAGTGCCGCAGAGTTGCAGCAGCAAGCAGAGGATGCCGCCACTGAGGCCAGCCGAGCCAGCACTGGCTCAGCGATGCAGCGGGCAGCGCTGCATGGGCAGGCGGCCGAGGCGTGCGCCGCCGCGGGCAACATGGTGCCAGCACTCTTCCACGCTGCAGAGGGGCACCGTCTGCTGGCGGTGTTGTTCTACGGGGGCAGCGATGCCGCTGGGGCTGGGCCAGTCAACTCTGCACGGCCAGGCTGGTGGCGCCTGGCAGCGGCCTACATGGGCAGCCTGCTGCAGCTGGGCCAGCTGTTTGAGGCGGCAGGGCAGGCAGATGAGGCGCTGCACTCCCTGCGAGAGGGCCAGCGACTGGTGAGCACGGGGCCATGCAGCATAAGAATGCAGATGCTGGGGTTTCTCTCCTTGTTGGTCCTCAAAACTGCTCCGCTTTGCCGCTGTCGCAAGCATGGCCTGCACTGCACTTTGCTGCACGAGACACAAATCGCCCCTTGGCATGCATGCAGGCGGTTGCTGCGGGAGCAGCGCCTGTGGCTGCGGCATTTGCTGCCAGGATGGCTGACATCCTGTGCAAGCAGGGCGAGCTGGAGGAAGCCGAGCAGGCTGCTGCTGCTGCAGAGCGGCAGTTGGAAGCGGTGCCGGACAGCACAGCGCTGGCCGTGGCGTACTGCAAGGCAGCAGTGCAGCTAGTGAGGGCGCAGCTCAGGTTGGCTGGTGGAGGCGGCTGTCCTGGCAAGGCCATCTGGCAGGCGTGCCAGGCAGCGGTGGCCAGCTGTGAGGCACTCACGGCTAACTCAGCCAGCAATGGAACAGCCGCTGGCAGCTTCTGTGCAGCCCTTCATGCTGCGGCTCTGCTCACGCTGGGAGAAGCAGCCAGTCAGCGGGATGACGCGGCTGGGGCGCGGCAGCATGCGACTGACGCCCTGGGAGTGGCGGACGTCGGTGGCGCTTGCAGCGCCCTGCGCTGCCAGCGTGCCGCAGCGCTCGTCTTCCTGGGGCGGCATCCAGCTAGTGGGGCAGCAGCAGAGCAGCACCTGAGCATCTGGGGCCTTGGAGCTAATGAATGTGGCCGCAGTGCAAGCGGCGACTCTGATGCAGCAGCGGCACCCAAGAGCCGGGCCAAGAAGCAGCCAGCCAGCCGTGGCCAAAACAAGGCAGCAGCAGTGGCAGCAGAGGCAGCAGTGGCCGAGGATGTCGGCAGCAGCAGTGCGCACGCCATGCAGCGCTTGTGGCAGGCTCTTGAGTGCAGCAGAGGTCTCTTGCCAACCCACAGGCAAGATGGGTGCAGACAGGTTCTTGGCCTGTTAGGCGTTATGGGGAGAGACAGGATGCACTCGCTTTGCAGAAGAGGCCGGCTCATGCCTCTCTTGCAAGAGAATAACGCTTTGCCTGCCAGCCTCCGTGCTTGCAGGGAGGCTGCCGCCTTGCTGGCGGTCGAATGCGGCCGGCTTGGCTACCTGCATCTTGCAGCGCTGCTGCTCCACTGCGCGCTGGGCGCAGCGCTTCAGCTGCAGTACCAACTGGTGCTCTTCAGCCGGCGGCAGCAGCTGGCGCAGCGGCAGCGGCGCGGCATGGGTGTAGGGGATGCTGCCAGCGAGCTGCCCGCTCAGCTGCAGCAGCTGGAGCGCTTGTCGGCGGTGCTGCTGCCCCAGTTTGACTGGCAGGTGGTGCAGCAGCTGGCTATTTGCAGCAGCGCCTCTGCCAGCAAGCCGGCAGCCGCAAGTGCTTCACGGGGCAGGCGCGCACCTGCTGCTGCAGCAGCAGCAGGTGTTCCGTCCTGTGCAGCAGCCCTGGCAGCACTTGATCAGCAGGCGGCCAGGCAACTGCAGGCCTGGCTGGCGTCGCTGCCGGCTGACACAGCAGTCTGCAGCATTGGCACCCTGCCAGGCTCGCAGGGCGGCAGCATCCTCATCTCCCGCCTGTCGCCGGGAGCCTCGGTCGGCGAGCCCCCGCGGCCGCCGCTGCTGGTGGTGCTGCCGGTGCAGCAGCTGAGCGCCAGCCTGTCGCAGCACCCCATTCGTGCGCTTCGGCTGGACGATGATGCAGCGGACGATGCATGCAGTGCTGGTGTTGGCAGGTGAGGAATTGTGGCGTGCCAGGGCGTGCAGTGGCTGCATACGCTGGCGGCTCCCCCTGCTGCGCTTGTTGGGCGTGCCAAGGGGCAGGCCATGGCTGAGGGCATGCGCGCCTGCTGGCCTCCGGTTCATGCGCAGCGTGCAAAGCGTGCTGGACGAGATGGCGGCGGTGCTGGCAGAGAGCGGGCGCAGCATGCGGGAGATGTCCACCGAGACCAAGGAGCAGCAGCGGGAGTGGTGGCGGGCCAGGTGAGGGCTGGCCGGCGGGGCCTGGTGCGCTGGCTGCTCCCATGGCTGCTCCTATGCAAGGGCAGCGTGGTGCATCTGTTCATTCTACGGTCTCTATGCTCTGAACGGACGACTCGAGCGCATGTCCGATGGCAAGGCTGATTGTGCGTGCCGTTCCCTCGCTACCCTGGCCACGGCGTCGTGCTGCAGGCTGGCCCTGGATGACCGGCTCGCTGCACTGACTAAGCACCTTGGGTCTTCTTGGCTTGGCCCCTGGCGCTGCCTGCTGCTGGGCACGCCGCCAGGCAGCAGCAGCAGCAGCCAAGGCGGCGAGGCGGCAGCGCAGCATCTCTTGGGGCTGTTGACAGCAGCAGGACAGCCTGCCTCTCAGCAGCAGGCAGGCGTGCTGCAGCATGCGGCTGCCCTGCTTGTGCAGCGTGCAGGCAGCATGTCGCAGGGCGAGCTGCGGCAGGCAGCGCACCAGCTGTGCGTCGCAGCCGGGCTGGCCTGCAGCCAGGAGCAGCAGCGCCAGCTGGAGGATCTGCTGCTGGCGGCGCCAGCAGCTAGGCATGGCGTCGAGGCAGAGACAGAAGCAGCAGAGGCAGCAACTCCCCGCAAGGCCAGCAGGGGCGGCAAGTCTGTGAAATTTGCCGATGTTGCCGCCTCGGAGCAGCAAGCAGAGGAGGGGGGGGATCCTGTTGTGTCGGCTGCCAGCAGCAACAGGGCGGGCCGCGGCCGGCGGCTAGCAGCAGCCAGGGGGCGGCGAGGGGCAGCGGCGGCAGCAGCAGCAGCCGATGAGATGGCAGCAGAGAGCAGCACCAGCGGCGGTGGCGACGCTTCTCCTGTGGCCACTCTTGCGGCAGTTGGCGGCGGTGCCGACCTGCCGATGGCAGCTGGCGGCGGCCTGTGCCAGGCGCTTGATGCTCTCAGCCTGGCCGACGCGCCCGCTCCTGCCACAGCAGCAGCTGCGCCTGCCACCGGCCCAGCAGGCGTCGGCACCACCGCCCGAAGCGGCAAGCATCGCTCACGCCTGCGCATGCTCCAGGCTGGCACGCCTGCAGTTGCGCGCAAGACGGCGGCAGCAGCAGGAGCAGCCACGGCGCCGCGGCCGGCGCGGGAGCTGCCGTTGACGGTAGCCAAGACGGCGCCGCCCCCTGCGGCACGCAGCAGCGGCGCTAATGATGGCGGCGCAGCGGCGGCTGCTGATGGCGGGCCCGTGCTGCTGGTGCTGGATGGAGCCCTGCAGGCGCTCCCCTGGGAAAGCGCAGCCGGTCTTCTTGGCCAGCGGTGAGTGGCGACGCAAGGCTGCGTGGGTGGATGATCGAGTCGCCCTGCCTCGCCGCCGCGTTGTGCGATTTGCGCATTCGAGCGGCCCCCAGATGTGCTGTCGCCTCCGTCCCGCCTGCAGGCTGTACCGCATGCCCAACCTGGCCTGCGCGGCCGCCTCAGCCCAGCGCGCCAGCACCAGGTGGGTGCCCCAGCAGGGAAAGGCTCAGCGTCGACAGGCACAGGCCACGCCTCGATGGTCCCTGTAGTGCATGTGCGCTGGCCACGCTGCTGTTGCCAGCCGCGAGAAGTGCTCAGCGCTGTGCACCTGCCCCCACCACCTGCAGCGTGGACCTCTCCTCCACCTTCTACGCCCTCAACCCCAGCGGCGACCTGGCCACCACCCAGGCCACCTTCCAGGACTGGTTCCGCGGCATGAAGGGTTGGGAGGTAAGTGCCCGGTGGCCTCCCCTCGCGTGTGCGCCCGCGCCCCTCCTCAGCCCTGCACGCTTGCCTCAGCACGCTATCGGCGCGTTGGTGAACCAGCAGCTGTGTGCGCTGAATCCGGGCATCGAGAGTGGTTTGTCGAGCTGCTCTCCGCCTGCCTGCTGCTCCCGGCGCTGCAGGGCAAGGCGGGGTGCGCGCCCACAGCCGCGGAGCTGGCAGCGGCGCTGCAGCGCCACGCCTTCTTCCTGTACTGCGGGCACGGCGGCGGGGAGCAGTACATCTCAGGTGCGCATCGCCAGCTGCAGCGCCGTGCTGTCCAAGTGCTGGGGTGGGAAGCAGGATGTGGGCAGGGTCTTTGGGGCTTGCGCCCATCCCGCGGCGCTCTCGCCGCGCCTCCGTGTTGAGGCCTGTGCCAGGCTCGCCCCGCCTCGCCTGCCCTGCAGTCACCAAGCTGCGCAGCCTGGAGCGCTGCTCCGCGGCGCTGCTGATGGGCTGCAGCAGCGGGCGGCTGCGGGCGCGGCGGCACTACGAGCCGGCCGGGGCAGTGCTGGCCTACCTGCTGGCCGGTGGGTGCTTGCACAGGGGCACGCTTCTGCGCAGCATGTGCAGGTCGGCATGTCTGCCTGCAGCCCCGCCACCGCCCCTGCCACCCACCCTACAACCCCCTCCTTTGCTATCAGTTGACGGTCCGGTAGCGCAGCAAGGATGGGCGAGTCCCGGCCTGCACACCAAACCGTGCCATGCTGCCCTCCGGCCCTCTGTCCTGCAGGCTGCCCCGCCGCTGTGGCCAACCTGTGGGATGTCACCGACCGAGACATCGACCGCTTCAGCCAGGCAGTGCTCACAGCCTACATCAGCAGTGGCAGCAGCGGCAGCGCAACCAGCGGCAGCACAGGCAGTCGCACCAAGAGCGGCAGCGGCGATGAGAACAGCGAGCCGCTCGGCACCGACATGAGCGCTGCCGTGGGCGCCAGCCGCGGGGTGTGCAAGCTGCCACACCTGGTGGGGGCTGCGCCGGTGTGCTATGGCCTGCCATCGCGCGCCTTCCTGGGCTAGAGCTTTAGCCGCGCAAGAGCCTGGCGCCCCCCTGCCCCCATGCATGAATGCCCTCCATGTGATGGCTGAACCAGTGACGTTTGCAGGAAGCCTGAGCAGCGGAAGCTGAGGGCCAGGGGCCAGGACCGTAAATTGAAGCACTGAGCACTTCTGTTGCACTCTCATGAGGCTGCCGCCAGTGCCACGCAGAACAGCCGCCAAAGTCACAAGGCAAAGGGTAGATACAAAACATGCACAGAGTTCAAAAGGCGCAAGTGAGCACAGGATAGATGAGGGCTGATCGTGCCCCAAGGAGAGGCCATGGCCAGCAGGCAGTGAGCAGCGCCAGCAGGTCACAGCTCTGGCGGCGCTGTGGTAGTGCGCCGAACCGGACTTGCCGTGGGGCTCAGCACCCGCTCCTCCAAGGTTTGCAGCTGCACAGAAACAAAGGGGAAAGGGGGCGAAGAGGAGGTTGCATGTTGATCTGCAGAGGTGCACAAAACCGAGCTTGTGGCAGCAGGCTTGGCGGCTGCAGTTCGCCCTTTCCCAACATTAGGACCCAGCATAGAAGACAGTACGCTCCACATTCAGGGCTGGGTGAGGAGGCCTGCCATGCCCAAGGGCTCGCCTGCGAGGTGATGGCCAGGGTGCTGCGCAGCAGCTCGTGCTGCTGCTGCTTGGCAGCTGCTGCGTCCAGAAGGAGCCCGCCCAGCAAGTGCCGCAGCGCCCGCTCCTGCTCCGCCGCGCCGCTGCCCCCGCCCTCTGATGCCTGGCCGTCGGCCAGAAGCTGCTGCTGCACCCGCAGCTTGAAACTGGCCAGCTGTTGGTTTGCGGCGGAGAGGCGGGAGGCCAGCCCCTTGGGCCCCAGGGCCGCAGCCTCGCTGCCATTCACGCTGCTGGCGCCAAGCAGCTGGCGCAGCGAGGCCGCAGCCTCTAGCAGCCGCGCGGTGCGCTCCCGCTGCTCGCGCTCCGCTCCGTGTGATGCAGCTGCTGCCGCGGTGCCGACTGGTTCGTGACCGTTGAGTGCGCCACTGCCGGGGCCTGCGGCTTCGGTGCGCGCTGATGCCTCTGCAAGGGCGGCCTCGGCAGCTGCCACTCGTGCCTCTGCCTGCTGCACCGCTTCCGCCGCCTCCCCCCGCACCCGCTGCACAGCTGCCTCTGCATCCCCACGCGCCTGCCGCGCTGCTTCTGCTGCTCTCTCCTCAGCTTGCTGGGCAGCCATGGCAGCTGCTGCTTGCGCCTCGGCCAGCGCAGCCTCGGCCGCCGCTGCCCGCTGCTGGGCCTGCTGCACAGCCTGAGCGGCGGCTGCTTGCGCCTGCTGCGCAGCCAGTTCTGAGGCGGCCACTTGGGACTGCATCTGCTGGATCGTGTCCCCAGCCTGAGCCAGGGCCTGCTCGACAGACTCTGCAGCTTCTGCCTGCGCCCTCTGCAGCGCTGCCTCTGCGGCAGCAGCACGAGCTTGTGCCTGCTCAGCTGCCTCAGCAGCGCCGGCTTGGGCAGCCTCAGCCGCAGATGCCCGTGCAAGGGCCTGCTGCAGCGCTTCAGATGCCTCCCTCTCTGATTCCTGCTGTGCTGCTGCTACCGCTGCTTCCGCTTGCTCCCGTGCAGCCACAGTGGCAGCCACCTGCGCCTGTGCCTGCTCCACCGCTGCTGCTGCCATGGCCTCTGCCTCCCTCTCAGCTGCAGCTGCTTGGGCCCGAGCCTGCTCCACAGCCTGTGTTGCGGCCGCCTCTGCCTCCTTCTGCGCTGCTTCCGCCACAGTGACTGCTGCATTGGCTGCTTCCAGCTGCTCTTGCAGGCGTACGATCTCGGCTGCCTGCCCCTCGCCCAGCTGCGCAACCGTTCGCTGCTCTTGCAGCGCCGCCTCTGCAGCGGCTGCTGCAGCCAGCGCTGCCTGCAGCTGGCCCTGCAGGGCGGCTGCTTCGGCTGCAGCTGCCTGTGCTGTCGCCAGCTGCCCTTGTAGACTGGCAAGTTCAGTCGCCTGCTCCTCCAGGCTTCGAGCCTGCTCCTTGCCCTGCTCTGCTGCTGTGCGCTGAATCTGCAGGTCTGCCTCTGCTGCGGCTGCCCTGGCCTGAGCTGCCGCCAGCTGTTCCTGGGCTGCTGCCAGCTGCTGCTGGGTTGTTGCTGCTCCTGAAGCTGAGGCCTGCGCGGCTGCCAGCTGCTCCCTGAGGCTCGCGAACTCTGCATCCTGCTCTTGCAGACGATGCGCCTGCTCCTCAGCCTGCTGCTCATGCTCAGCAACCGACCGATGTTGCTGCGCTGTGCCCCCGGCAGCAGCAGCTGGGGCCGCCTGTGCTGCTGCCAGCTGCTTGCGCAGGCTCTTCACCTCCTTTGCCAGCAGCTTGAGATCCTCCCTAGCCTTGGCAGCAGCCGCCTCCCTCTCCGCTGCTGCAGCTGCCGCAGCCGCCTTTGCCTCGGCCAGCTGCTCCTGCAGGCTGGTGCACTGCGCTTCCAGCACGCCAAGCAGCTGCTGCCGCTGCTGCTCCTGCTGTTCTGCCTGCTGCGCGCGCTCCGCTTGCACTGCTGCCAGCTCGGCTCGAATCGCCTCCAGCTGGCGCTGCTGCTCTGCCTGCAGGGCCAGCAGCTGCTCCCGCTCGGCTTGCAACGCGGCAAGCTGCTGCTCTGCCTGCTGCGCAACGGTCTGGGTGTCTGCGCTGGTGGGCGCCTCCTGCGCCTGCTCCTGCAGGGCGGCATGCTGGGCCTGCTGCTCCCGCAGCGCGTCTCGCTCCGCCTCTGCCTCGACCAGCTGCTGCCTCACAGCTGCCAGCTCAGCGGCCTGCTGCCTGAGCGCTGTCAGGCTCCGGCTGTTGTTGCCTTCGCCCTGCTCAGCCAGCTGCTGCAGCTGCTGCAGCTGCTGCAGCTCTGCCGCCAGCTGCGCGATGGCTTGCTGGTCGGCGGCAATCGTGCGAGCAGCGTCTGCAGGGCAGGGGCGGAGGGCAGTACCAGCCAGCGCAGCTGGGGCCGCCTGAGCGCACGCAACACACGAGCGCATGCATGCAGCCAAGGCCTTGGCGCCGTGAGCTCACAGGCTGCCCCGCTCACCCGCAAGGTCTGTCTGGGCAGCATCCAGCTGCCCCCTGAGCAGCCGTACAGCCGCCTTGGCTGCCCCACGGGTGTGCACCGGCAGCGCCAGCCGCAACTGCGGCTCTGCTGCTCTCCGTGAGCTGCCGATCGCCAGGCTGGGTGGAGGGGCAGGGATGCTGCCTGCCGGCAGCAGGGAGGCAGAAGGCAGCAGCGACTGCTGCCGGCTGCTGCTGTCGGAAAGGCTGTCGCTGCTGCCGGCTCGCACGGACGACGGCGGCCCAGCCGACTGCTGGCGCGGCGGGGTTGCTTGGCCCTGCTGCTGGGGCGGCGCCGCGCGTTGGGCGGGGCGGGACGGGCTGTCGCCCAGCCCTGTTGCTGCCTGGCTGCCCCCGGCGCTGGCCTCCCCAAACAGGAGGTCTGAAGCCTCGCTCCCTGCAGCAGGAGAGGTGCAGCCGAGGTTCAGTGCAGCATGGCCATGCAGCAGTCCAGTGTGGAGGGGAGCTTCCGCCCGCACCCAGGCAAGTTGGTCAGCCGAGGGGCGGGTGCTCATCTGCAGACCGGCACCCATCCACCCGTGGCACCCTGGCAGTGCCGCCTCACCAGACCAGCTGGGCGCATAGCTGTGCACCGGGCTGAGCTGCTGCGAGCTGGCGCCGGCGCCCTGGAAGGCGGCCGCCGCCGCTGCGGCGCCCGCGCCCTGCAGGCTGCCCGAGGGGCTGCTCAGCGGGGAGGGGCCACTGCTGCGCTGCGCGGCGGGGGCCGGCGGCGCGGGGCGCGGTCGCATGCGGGCCGCGGCGTCCAGCTCGCAGAAGTGGAACATCATGATGGAGTTGGCGATCTGGGGCGAGGGGTGGGAGGTTCCAAAGCAGGGCATCGGAGAAATGTGCTCGCCAGGTGCTCGCCAAGTGTGACAACCAGGCACGGCCGCTGCCCGACTGCAGGCTTCTTGCCACCAGGCATGGCTGTGCGCCGCGCCGAGGGCAGGCGGCGAGCGCTCACCAGCGGGGACTCGGTCAGCCGCCACAGCCACTGCTCCAGCTCAAAGCGCCGCTGCTCCACCAGCTCAGGCCTGGCAAGGAGGGCGAGAAGCGGGCATGCTGGGCGGTGGGGGGCGCTGCCCTGCACAGAGGGTGCCAAGCGAGGCAGGCGCAAGCCCAGCAGCTGTGGATCCCGCGCGAGGCAGCGCACAGCACGGGCAGCTCTGCCCTGCTAAGCTGCACTCTGCAGGCCTGCGACGCCCAGCCCGCGCACTTGCGGTTCACGCCCTGCAGGCTGCGGCGGGGCGGCGGGTCCAGGCCGCGCATCGCCGCGGGGCCCAGCTCCTCACGCAGCTGCGGGCGGGGGAGTGGATGGATGCGGCAGGGTGCCGGCTGCACTGTCATGGCCTGGGTGCTGGCTGGGCACACGGAAGGCAACAGGCAATGCAACCATGCACGGGACGTGCCTCCAAACGCAGGCAGCGCAGGTCGCAGGCGTCTCTGCAGCGCGGCGCCGGCAGCACTCACCCGCCGGAAGAGCGTGACAAAGCTGCTGAAGCGGCGGCCCACGCTGCGCTTGCGTGGCTCCCCCTGCGGCGGCAGCACCGTCACCTCCACCTGCAGCAGCCGTTTGGCATGAAAAGATGGCGAATGCTAGCAAGAGATGTGCTCAATTTCCAATGCCGTTGGACAGACTGTCGTCAGAAGCACGCAAGCAAGCTGCACCAACAGGTCAACGCTGGTTGGAGCGATGCCCGAGTTGGCACCCCTGCCTGGGGACCCTCCGCCTGCCTGCCACCTGCCTGGTAAAACACTGCGGTCTCCCCATCTGGAAGCTGCGCCTGCGACCAGCTGGGCACGCGGAGGGTGTATCGCCACCCCTTCTCGCCGCTGGGAGGGTGGTGAGGCGCAGGCGGCGGACGCGAGGCGCCGCCGGGCGGAGGAGGCGGTAAGTCCACGCTGCGCCGCCTGCCGTCACTGCTCATAGCTGCGATCGACTCTTGATCTCGGTCTAAAGGACGGCGGCTGCCCCAGGAAGCATACTCTCGACCTTTTCTTGCTGCCCGGCGATGCGAGTGATCGCAGCCTTTCCTGGCCGGCTCAGCAAGCAGTGCTCGTTGTAAGCAACCAGCCGGGTAGAGGTGTGCTAGAGGTGAGCTCAGGCTCCGCACGCCCCTGCAGGCGCCAGACAAGGCTCGCAGAGGAGCTGGGACTGGCAAAGGAGCTGCGGGATAGAAAGGAAGGAATGATCGCAATCTTGAGATGCTGCACCTAGCGCCGCAGGCCAACCACGCAAGCTTGCTGGAGCGCATCTACAGCAGGAGCGCGCAGCTGCCTGCAACTGGCAAAATGTGGGTGCTTGCTGGGCTTACAAGCGCCTTCAGCTGTGATCAATGCCATGAATCAAAGTTATTGAATGGGGATTCCATAGGAGCGAGGTCAAGGAGCGAGGTCAAATGCGGACAGCAACAGAAAGCGAGCAGATGAGGAGGCCGACGAGGCAGGAGCGCAGAGCAGAGCAGGAGGTTTGACCAGCAAGCAGGAGGGATGTGCAGATGATGCAGGAACAAGGCAAGCAGGCTCAGCCAAAGCGCTTGGCCATTTTGGCCAGCTTGCCGCCGCCGGGCGGCTTGCGCTGGGCGCCGCCGCGCCCTCCGGGCCCCTGCCCCGTGGCATACTCCATGTACGAGATGCCCGCCGCCCCCGACAGCGCCGCCATGTTGCCCACCACGCGCTTGGTGGTCGCCCTGCGCAGCACCCAAGGGGCCGGGGACCGGCGGGGCAGGGCCAGCGGGGTCGACATGGGTGCAGCACGTGACGGCAAGAACAGCCGGCACCGGTGTTGGGTGCGTGCCCACCAGCGACACCCAGCGTCGCCTGCCTGCCCCCGCACTTCTTTTTCAGGTGGCTGGCCAGGTCGTCCTTGTCCTCGCCCACATCCTCCTCCGCCAGGTCAGCATCGCTGGCGGCCAGGATGGCGGCCTGCAGCAGGGCCCAGCGGGGGCGGCCGGGGAGGGGACTCTGCCAGGACTGCTGGGCGCGCATGCGAGGCGGGACGGCGGACAGGGCGGGCAGGGCAGCTTGCTGGCATGGGTGCTTGCAGGAAATGCGGTTGGGCTGCTAGAACAGGCTTTGCATGCTGTGTGATAGCCCAAGAAACTCTAATGCTCAATCTGAATCCCGCCCAAAGGAGGTGCAGCGCGACCATAAAGCAGCTTTCGCCAGCAGGATGCAGGCTCGGCATGGCAGCATCCCGGGGCACGCAGCACCCGCACAGCCCAGGCACAAGGCACAAGGCACAAGGGAGGGCTTGGCGCGCTCACCAGCACGTCCAGCTGCTCGTCCCGGCTGGACAGCAGCAGCCCGTCTGTGGCCTGCGGGCCTGCAGCGGGGCCGGGGTCGCGCGGCGGCCGTCACACGTCATGCCCCCCGCTGCAGTGGCAGCCATGCTGTGGCCCCCGCCCGTCTGCGCATCCCTCGGCTGGCGGCATGGTACCGCGACGCGGCCCCCTGTCAGGGAGGGCCCCCACCCACGGCCGCATCCCAGCAGCCGGGAGAGGGACGTCCTGGAACAAAGAGTCCCCGCGGCCCACAACCAGCCCAGTCGGGGCCACCTGTGTGCCTCCCCCTGCTGTGCGGCCCCCCCCCGCCGCGGCCCCACCCACCTGCCGCCTCGAGCAGCGAGGGGATGACCTTGTACGAGTAGCCCTGATCGATGAGGAACTGCTGGCGCTTGGCGGTGAAGTACACCTCCTGCGCGTGGGGGGGGGGGGGAGGGGGGGGGGGGGAGGCGCTTCCCCGGCTCATCCACCAGCTCGAGAGGGACGTCAGCAAGCAAACCTGGAACAACAAGGGACCAGCTGCCTGCTTGCCTGGGTGTCCAGCGTCAGCAGGGTGTAGAAGAAGGCGTCGTACTCCTCGGCGCCGGCGGGGGCCCCCGGCCGCGCCTTCTTCTTGCGCAGGATGCGGCCCAGGCGCTGCGGGGAGGGAGGCGGGATGGTGGGGCGGGGAGGAGTGCCGCGGTGAGCGAGGAAGCGGGTGGTGAGGGGCAGGCGGGGTGGGCCAGCGCAGGGCAGGGTGGTGAGAAGAGTGAGGGGGGATGCAGGCTAAGGCATCATGCCGCCAGCAGGCAGCACACGGGAGCATGCGGCATGCGTGTGCTGGGTGCAGGTTGGGCGGGCCAGGCCTTGCAGCCAACACGCGACAGAGGGCGGCAGTGGGCAGCAGCGAAGGCGGGGCGCAGCCCTCTGGGCAGGCAGCCTGCCCTGCGGCACTGAGCACTTGCCTGGGCCTCCTGGCGGCGGGAACCGGCGTGCGAGGAGATCTGCACCAGCACGTTGGCCTCTGGGATGTCCAGGGAGTTGTCACCGACCTGCAGCAGAGCGGAGGGGCGGGAGCAGAGCAGGTGGGGACTCTGCGCACACCAGGCGGGCGCTGGTGGCAAGATGCAGCAAAATGCGGCGGCAGGGCCAGGCCGGGGTCCGCACCGCTCGGCGAGGCCTGCCCGGCATGCAGGGATGGGGCCATGGCAGAATGCGATGCCTGGCAAGCAGCCCGCTCCGCACGGGGCAAGGTGACCTGGCCGTTAATCAGGGGATTCAGGTCCCAGAGTGCAGGTGCGCAGGGCGGCAGCGATGATACAAGCAATTGCCATGGAGGCCCTTTACCCCTCCCAAACCCCCGCCGCCCACCTTGGAGAGGAAGACGGTGTTGACCTGGGGGTTGTGCTTGAAGGCGTGCAGGATGCGGGTGCGCTCCTGGTGCCCCGTGGCGCCGTAGATGAAGGGCTTGCGCAGGCGCACCGCGTACTCGCGCAGCGCGTAGATGTTGTCGGAGAAGACAATCACCTTGTCGCCGCTGCGGGAGGGGGGGGGGGGGGGGGGGGGGGCGCGCGCGCGCTGACAGCCGTGACACGCATGGGCGGTGCGCACGCCGGTGTGTCCAGCCTGGCGTGAGCAAATCGCGGCGTAGCGCACCCATGACCTCCACGAACAACGGGGAGGCAGGCGCCCAATCGTGACAGGCCAGCCGGGCAGCATGCCCACGTGAAGAAAGGTACCCACCGGGCCTCGTGGTACTGCACCAGGAACTGGCAGGCGCGCAGCTTGGCCGGGTTCATCACGTACAGCAGCTGCTTGACCGTCTGCGACACCCCCGGGCGGTGGTACTCGCGCGCAAACTCGCGCGTCAGCGGGCACCACACCTGCAGAGGAGAGGGCCAGCGCGGCAGGCATGGCGGGCGCAGGGGGGGTTGACCACCGACCAGCGCCCGCCGACAGGTGACAACCCCGCATGCAAGAGCACGGCCACTGGTGCACCATGGTGTGCTGGACAAGACGCAGCAGGGAGCGCGGCCTGCCAAGCATTGCCGAGCACAGGAGCGCAGCGCCAGCGCACAAAAGCCGAGCCCGGCCGCAGCCACAGCTCGGCGCCCGCCGCACCTCTGCGCACTGCACGTTGGCGATGTGCCCGCCGCGCGTCAGGTCGAGCCAGTTGGCCTCGTACAGCTTGGGGCCTGCGGGGGCGGCGGGCCAGAGGGCGAGTCAGTTGGTTGCACGTGAGCCAGCTGCAGCCCTCTGGCTGCTTGGGCTGTGGCAGCGCAGGGCCTGCACAGGCGCAACGCAATGCACGCAGGGCAGCACGCCTGGAGAAAAGGGTGCCTGCCAGCCCAGGGAGCAGATGGTTGCTTACCAGACCCTGTCGCTGCCCACCCTCGCCCCCGCACAACCAGCCCAGGCAAGCGCGCTGCGGCGCAGCGATATGCGGGGACACCCAGATGAAGGACAGAGAGGGGGCCGGGTCCCACCGATGAGGAAGTTGAGGTCAGAGATGAGCGCGTCCTCGCGCACCAGCGTGGCCGTCAGCCCCAGCTTGCAGTGCGCCTTGACGATGCCCAGCACGCGGCGGAACATGGCGGCGGGCACCACGTGCACCTGCGGGGGCGGCAGGGGTGCACATGATGGAGAACCCGGCAGGTCAGGCATGGCTGGGCGCCAGGCAGGGGCCCCGCTGTGTGCTATATGTCAGGCCGCCCAGCAAACCAGGCGCTCTTCCACCACACCCGGGCAAGCGCCCCTCTTGGCCCCCCTCCCCCCAACCCGCACACCCCTCCCCGCTTGCCTCGTCCAGCAGGATGAGGCCCCACTCGCGTGACATGATCTGCTGCATGATGCGCTCGCCCTCGGCAGACCGGCGTCCGCTGCGCAGCGGCGGGGGTGCGGGGCCCAGCAGAGCACGCACACAGATCATGGGCCGCGGCCAGACATGATTGCCAGGCCGCGCAACGGGCCTTGCTGCGCGCAGCGCAGCCTGCTCTCAGCAGCGCTTTGCCCCTGCACAGCTCCTCACGTACTGCACAAAAAAAAAAAAAACCAGGCCACCCACCTGAAGGCCACCATGGTGTAGGTGGTGATGCACACACCGGCGGGCGACTCAAACCACTCGCGGCACTGGGACGTGAAGCGACACACCTGGCCCTTCTGCAGGGGGCGGCGGCAGGGAGGAAGGGGGCTATGCTTTCAAGGGCCAGGGAAAAGAGCGCATGCCGCAGGAACCATTGAAAAGAAGGCAAGGAAGTCAGGAAACCAGCTCAGTTGCAGCTGGCATCTCCTAAGCTCAGAAGAGCATGGACAAGATAACCAGCACAAGGGCAAGCTTAGCTGTCCGGCTGTGCATGGCAGAGGAGTAAGGCAAGTGGGCGCGGGGCGAGCGGGCAGTGGCCCCCACCTGAATGTTGGTCCACATCTCAAACTGGTACTTCCACTGGTCCACCGACACGCCGTTGGTGCACAGGCACAGGCAGCTCTTCTTGATGCGCGCCGCCGCCGACACGCCCACCTGCGCTGGGTGCAGCGACGTGACGCGAATGGAGCACCTGGGGGACAGGCGCAAGCAAGCAAGGGGAACACAACCAGGCTCAGTGCGTCCAGCCACGCGATGGCGCACACGTGCAAGCACGCTCGGCCACAACACAAGGCCCCTGGACAGCCGACTCGCCAGGCTCTTGCCGGCGCCGCAGGGCAGCACGATGATGCCGCTGCGCGCGCGCCCGTTGCCAAACATTTTGGACAGCGACTTTTCCTGGTACGGCCGGTGCTGCAGAGCAGGGGCCCCGAGGGCGGGGTGGCGCGCGGGGCCGAGGCCTGGCTGGCCAGCCCCACTGGGGCAGTACCCATGCCAGGGGCCGGCAGGCAGCCGGTGAACACAACATGCTCCCATGCCTCCACAGCCCCAGCTGCAGGCTTTTGCCCAGACGGCAGCGCCCAGGCCCAGGCGGCCCTGCTGCCGCCGCTGCCTGCCTGCACGTTGGGCTTGAGGTCGATGGCCAGGTCGGGGTTGTGTGTGTCGTTCTTGAAGTCGTACTCCTCCAGCATGGGGTAGTTGAGCGCGTCCGGCAGGCACCGTTCCTTGACCTTCTCCACCTGGGGTGGGTGGGTGGGTGGGGGGGGTCCCGCCAGCCAGGGCCTCAGCGCAGGCGGCAGAGGGCGAGGCCGCCCACGTGGAGCCGGGGGATAAGGGCTTGGCAGGGGTGCAAGGGCCGGCCTTAAAGCTGTGCTGCCCGGGTGCTGCCCGCAGGCCCTCACTCCAGGGCCTGGCCACGTGGCGTGCATCCCCTGGCGGATGCGCTGCTCCCCACCGCCACCCAACCCTCCCCCCCCCCCAAGAAAAAAATCTCAAGCCCTTGCGCCACCTACCTTTTCTGGGTCGACCTCGAAGGAGTGCAGCTCCTTGTCGGGGTCCTCCTCCACAGCATCCAGCATGTACGAGGGCTGCTGCTGCTGCTGCTGCTGCTGCTGGCCCGGCTGCTGCCCCTGCTGCGGCGCGCCGTCCTGCTGCTGAGCCGCAGCTGCCGCATCACCAGGCGGCTGCTCCACGCCGGTCCCTCCCGGCTCATCCTCTGCCACAGGGGAGGCAGGAATGGAAGAGCGCGCACGCCATCATGTGGATGGAAGGACCGGTGCTGTGTGTGGCAGGGCAATCCGGCACGCAATTATTGCACCCCCGCAGTCACCCTGTCCTGCAGCCGCAGCACCCCACCTTCGGCCGCCAAGTCAATCTCCTCTATGCGCGCCAGGTCGGCCACGGCGCGGTCCCGCCGCGCAGCCCCCACCCTGAAGGCCTGCTGCCCATCGCCCCCCGCTTCGCCGGTGCCGCCGCCGCCGGCCCCGCTGGCCCCGCCTGGGGCAGGCACCGCGGCCGCCTTTATGGTTGGGTCCCTCAGCAGCTGGCGCAGGATCTCGGGGTGGGGCGACTCGACGAAGAAGCGGTTCTGCTGGAGCACCAGCTTGACCTGCGGGAGTGAGGGGCCTGGGCAGGGTTGGGTGGGTGGGCGGGTTGGAGACACAGGCGTACATTGCAGCAGCGCCGAGCCCGAGACGGCACAACTCTTGAGGGACACGCTGCTGGGCACGCGCAGGCGGCGGGACCTGCCTTGCCGTAGTTCTGCGTGCAGCCGCGCACAAAGCGCCGGATCTCCGGCGGCAGCACATTCTTGGACAGGCGGTTGAGCACGGCCACGATGGTGTCTGTCTCCAGGCCGATGGACACGGCGGCGTACAGCGAGTGCGGGGTCAGCTGGTACTCGTGGATGCACCTGCAAGGTGGGTGCCAGGGGCGCAGGTGCCGCTGGTAGTCGTGGCCTCCTGGCGGAAAGGAGGCGGCACTTCGCAGCGACACCTTACTGGCCGGGCCGGATTGGCGGATTGGGCCAGGGCTAGGTCCTGGGCACAGGCGGCCTGGGAGATTGCAGGGCGAGGGTGCGCTGCAGCTGCGGGGGCTGCACATCGCCGAGCGAGCCCCGCCGCCGGGAGCCCCGCCGGCAGGGCGCCCGGAACAGCGTCACCCCCGGCCTGGCCAGCAGGCGGCTCACTCGGGGCGCGACACCGGCTCGGCGATGGCGATGAGGAAGTCGTAGGCCTGCTTGTACACCGGGGAGAAGGTCTCCAGGAAGATGCGGGCGTCGGGGCACACCCAGAGCGGCCTGCGGCGCCGCGGCCGAGGGGGGAGGCAGGCGGGAGGTGAGCGGGCACAGGGGGCGGAGCCCACAGCTCCCCGCGCGCCCAAAACACCGCCCGGGGTGCTGCCAAGCGCAGCCGAGCCTGGCCTTTGGCTAAATGCTGGCTCAAGCAACCGCCACGCAGGAATGGCAGGCTCGCATGCATGGCACAGGGCAGGCCGGCAGAGTGGCATCCCCCGGGCACCAGCCGGCTGCCGGCTGCGTCCAGCAGGGCTGCGCGGCGCAAGCGGCACGAACGACGGCAAGAATGGCGCGCTGCGTGCCCCGCCGCATGCCAGCGCACCGGTTGTAGTGGTCAGGCTTGAGCTGCATGGCGGAGAAGTCGCGGAACTGCTCGTCCCCGGCGCCCAGCCGGAACACCCCCTCCCCCTCCTCCTCGTCCGAGAAGAACTCCTCCTCCAGGTCCTCGTCCTCGCCAAACTCAGAGCGCCCGCGCCGGCGGCCAGCCTGCGGGGCGGGGCAAGGCGCGGGGCGGGTGATTGGGTGATTGGGTTTCCGCGGGGCGCGGCGGCAGGGCCAGGCTCACAGGACGCCGGCTGGGAGGCAGGTGTGCTGCTGCGACGGCTGCGCTCTCAGCCGCGCGGCTCCTGGGAAACGTGATCAGAGGTTGGTGCCTCACCGTCTGGGTGCTGCCGCTACTGCCGCCGCCGCGCCCCCGCCGCCCACCCCCGCGCCCGCCGCCTGCGCCTTTCCGGGCAGCCGGCTTGGCGGCGGCGCCGCCGCCGGCGACGCCGGGCTTGCGTGCCCCGCGCGTGGGCTGCCGCCCCTTGGCCTTGGCGGCCGGCCGCTCCTCCTCTTCGGAGTCATACAC
Source organism: Auxenochlorella pyrenoidosa (assembly GCA_001430745.1). Lineage (NCBI taxonomy): Eukaryota > Viridiplantae > Chlorophyta > Trebouxiophyceae > Chlorellales > Chlorellaceae > Auxenochlorella > Auxenochlorella pyrenoidosa. The sequence continues at coordinate 1,650,669 of KQ482057.1, read as the reverse complement.
CTCCCAGTCGTCCTCGTCCTCGTCGACTGCCACGTCAGCACCCGCCAGCTCCTCATCCTCGTCGCTGCTGATCACCACCACATCTTCGTCCGGTTGGTAGTCGTCATCATCGCCACCCTGCAAAAGGAAAGGCGGGAAGCGGCGCTCGTTCTGCAGGCGGGCCACGGCACTAACGCTGCAGCCGGCGTTCGATAGTGAGGGCGAGTAGACGCTGCAGTTCCTAACTGGTCCCAGCATGACCAAGCAGACAAATGCACCGAGCAGGTTTGCGACGCGGGTCAAGCCACAACAGTGCAGAAGAACGCAGGTGAGAGTACCTGCCGCCGGCCCCCACGACCGCCGCCAGCAGCGCCTGCTCCGCCAGCGACCTTCAAGCGCACCTTGATGCCCCCTGTTGGTAAAAAGCAGAGGTAAGAAAGCAAAGCAGTGAGGGTACAGCAGCAAGGCTGCAGGCGTGGAGGCGGCAGCGGTGGCGGTGGTGATGGCGGCCAGGCGGCAATCGTGTGATACACAACCAATTCACGACGCCCAAATAACATGCTGCAGATGTGCAGGCAAGCAAAGTGCTGCAAGTCTCGCACCTGGGGCAGACATCTCTCAAGGCGAGCTGTGTACGCCTTGTTGGGGAGACGATAGGATCGATCAAACTGTTCGATGCATTATGAAAGCAGCCACAGTGCCTGAAGGTCGCTGTAGAGGAGGTGAGAGCTTCAGTTCTGCCAAAGGCACTCTATTGGTTGTCGCAAGCTTTAAAATGTGATCTCGATTCTCTTCTGAAATCCATACAAACACGCAGAGCTCGTGCACACGTCGAGTCCTTGCGCTGGAAAGGCTCCGAGATGTGAAATTGCCTTTGGCTGTGCTCATCCGGTACTGCAAGCAATCGGCATTTCGTTCTCAGTCTGCTGCAGTCATCTACGCGCTGCCGAGCTGCGCAGAGAGCTTCCAGTGCGTCCCGAGCCTCAAGTCGTGCTCGTCCAGCACTCGCTCGACTCCCGGTCGAAATGGCGGCCTCCTCGTCGCCCTCGCGCAGGTAAGGCAGAGCTGGGTTGTGCGATAGCCCCTCCACAGGCCTGGTCGCCCCGCACTCACCCACGCCCAACCCCTGGCGTGCCGTGCAGGCGGGAGCAGGATGTTATGAAGCTCAGTGAGTGCAGGGAAGGAGCTGAACGCGCTTCCACGCAGCGGGAAGGCCGCTGCGGGCAGGGCTCCGCTGCTCCCCTGTCGGCGGTGCCGTCGGCATGCAAGCCAATGTTTGCATTGTGGCAGCTGTGGCCTACCAACATGGGAAGCCACCATCAGATGTGCTCCGCTGCGGCGCCTGCAATGTGCTGTCCTGTTTTTGGGAGCTCTCTCCCGTCTTGCCTGCCCCGGAAGGCGCCCTTGCCGTCCTGCCCACCCCTTGGCCCCTGCCTGCTGTCCCTGGCGGCAGTGATGAGCGACTGGAAGGTGGAGCTGGTGGAGGACAACATCTCCGAGTTCCACGTGGTGTTCCGGGGGCCGCCTGACAGTGAGCAGGGGGGGAGGATCTGCTGCAGTTGCAAGACCGACCTCTAAAGAGGGGGGAGGAGGGCCCGCTTGAGCCTGCGCTCGGCCTACACCGGCAGCCCCCGTGCTTGGCTTGATGGAGCCTGCAGGCAGGCAGGCCCTGCCTGCCATGTGCGGCAGCAGGGCGCCAGCGTACCTGCGGCTGACTGGCGGGCTCGCTCTGGCGGCTGCCCCGCCCCCCTCCCTGCCTGCAGGCCCCTACGATGGCGGCGTGTGGCGCGTCCATGTGGAGCTGCCAGAGGCCTACCCCTACAAGTCGCCCTCCATCGGCTTTGTGAACAAGATCTACCACCCAAACATCGACGAGGTGGGCGGGGCCACCAGCCCCCATGCCTGCTGCCCCGCTGGCAGCGCGCCCGCTGCCGGCTGCCCTGCTCGGGTGCGGCGAGGGGCAAGGCGTCCAAGGCGCCGCCATGCATGCCGCAGGTGTGTGCAGCCCAGCGGCCGCCGGTGTCGGCATTGAAGGCAGCGTGACGCCGGCGCGCGCCCCTGCCTGCCTGCCTGCCTGCACCGCAGGGCGCGGGCAGCGTGTGCCTGGACGTGATCAACCAGACGTGGAGCCCCATGTTTGACCTGGTCAACGTCTTTGAGACCTTCCTGCCGCAGGTGGGTGCTGCATGGGGCAGCAGCAGCGGGCTGCCGCCACCAGCTTGGCTCTCTTGCGCCATGCGTCTGCCGAGTGGCCTCAGCTGTTGTGCGACCCTGCGTGCCTGGCTGCCCCAACCCTGGACCCCCCGGGTGCAGCTGCTGCTGTACCCCAACCCCTCGGACCCGCTGAACGGCGAGGCGGCGGCGCTGCACATGCGCGACCCGGTGGCGTACCAGAAGAAGGTGGGCCGCCGCTCAACTTTCCCACTGGCGCAGGGTGACCAGTGGGCCGCCGCCCTGCATCACCGTGCTCCTGGTGCGGGGGTCGCCCCATGGGGCGCTGCCTCCCGCGCACCGCTCTCGAAACTGGAGCCGCGTGTCTCCTTGCCCGCCTGGCGCTGCCGCTGCCGCAGGTGAAGGACTATGTGGCGCGGTTTGCGCGGCCGGAAGATGTGGCGGCGCTGGAGGAGGCGGAGAAGCATGGCGGGGGGGCAGAGGGCATGAGCGAAGGCGGCGATTCTGGTGAGGGGTGGAGTGAGGCTGTCTGTCTCCACAATGAACAGCCCGCGCCACCTGCCCCCGCGCCCTGCAGCCGGTCTGCTGCAGCGTTCGCCCGCCCGCTCAAATGCTGAAGCTCCGTCACCATGGCTGCTCTTGCCCCGCAGATGGCTTCCTGTCCAGCAGCAGCGACGAGGAGGACGAGGCAGCGGGGAAGATGGAGTGAGGGCGCAGCCGCGGCGGACAGGCCGCAGGCAGCAACCCCCTGCAACGTTGTAGGCACCCCTTCGTGCAGCCGCCCCATTCGGCCTTTCATCTCGCACTGCCAGGCGGGGACCCTGCCCCGCGCCATGATGCCCATCATAATCCCCCAACATTCTCTGTCTCTCCCTGCCTACCACTCTCCACTCTGCAGCCCCCCTCATTCTGACGCCCCCCCTATTCCTTCCCCCCTGTACTCCTAACAAAACGCCACCCACGCCGGCTGTACCCATCCCCCCGTCATTTCTCCCGGCCGCTGGTACCGCCATGCAACTGCGGCTGCCGCATGTCCTGCTCAGCTGGCACGCCTGCTGGCGGCACAGCCTGCACCTCTCGGCGCATGGCCGCGCCTGCTCGCGCGCGCTGACCTGTGCCCTCACTTGTGAAATGCCTCTGCTGCATTCGCCCAGACGCATCTTCCCCCATGTACCCTTACGCCCCCGGCTCCCTCCCCTCGCTGCGCCCTTCTCTTTGAGTGCGCCGCCATGCGCCCTTTCGGCCCTGGCTGCCATGCAGCTCTTCAACATAGGCAGGCTCTAGGCCCCTCTCACTCCTGCCATGTACGTTCCGCCTCGACCGCACCCGCCCAGGCCTGTCGCAGTAAAAAACAAAGAGGCCGGCTCCCCTGTAATGCACGCACGCCCAGGGCGCTGGCGTACTCGGTGTGGAAGACTAGTCCTGCGCAGGCCGGTTCCTGGGCAAGTGGCATGCTATGCAATATGCAGCTTGGCAATGTGGCAGTCAGCTTCAAATCAGCAGTCTTGTGCGCCTGAGGGCTCAAGAGCTCGGACGACAGCTTTAGAGGGCTAACATGAGCATGGCCGACTGCAACAAGCGGCAATAAGCAACAGCGGCGAGGACGGCGCCCTCTTCTGCCCCTCGGTGGCGACTTGCTGCTAAACTCATGGTTCTGTCAAGGCTACATTGAAACTATGAATACCTTCCCAGAAAAGTGCAGCAGCGCAAGAGCGGGTGTGCTCCATCAGGGGTAGGCTGCGTTTAGGGGGTTCCAGTGAAGCGCAGTAGTCACAGGCAAGATTAGAAGAGCCAGCTGAGGCACAGAGAGGCAGGAGAGGAGCAGACAAGGGGCGAAGAAAGGTGCCCGTGCTACGTCCTTGATCCCCCTTTTGACGCCGCTGTATAGCGGGTCTGGGAGAAGCAAGGCTAGCCATGATGGGGCCGCCACCCTGCAGCAGCCCTGCGGCTGGTGCCTGGTGGTCTCCTCCGTGCTCGGGCATCTCAAGTGCCGCCCTGTGCACAATGCTGCTCGCCCTGCTGGCTGCAAGCGGCGCCCAGGCTGTCTCTCAGCCAAAAGCAGAAGCCGGCGTACCGGCGCAAAGCGCCTCGCCGGCTGTTGCGCTGCCGCCGCTGACCGAAGGCGGCAGTGCTGCAGACCTCCTGGTGCCTGCGACAGAGGGAGCTCCTTCCGCCCCTCTGCCAGACCTCCTGCCTACAGAGCTGCCCCTGGCGTCGGCTGCACAGCCAGTGGGAGAGGCGACGCAGCCTGCAGCAGAGCCTGCATACCCATTTGCCGCGACAGACCCGTTTGCAGAGGCTGCCCTGCCTGTTGGAGGGGCCCCCGACCCCTTTGCAGAGGCCGATTCTGCAACACCGCTGGCTGAGCCTGAGGCAGCTGCCTGGCCAGCTGCAGAGCCACTGCCGCTTGAGGCAACCGCCCTGCCCACTGCACCAGGCTTGCCAGAAGACGTGTCTGCGGTGCTGGGCGGCGGAAGCGCTGCGGCTGGCAGCGGCAGCAGTGCTGCGGGCAGTGGTGGTGTCCAGGAGCTCCCGGCCGTGCTGCCAGGTGCCAGCCCCCTGGCAGCGGTGTCCACAGACCTCCTGCCAGACCCAAGCAAGCGCACCGGTGAGGTGCTCCGCCTCTAACCCAGGCCTGCCCTCGTCACCACAGGCCGAGCCAGCCCCAACAGTTGGTGCCTTCCATCTGCTTGCGTGTCCACAAACGCTCGCCTGCCCCTCGCCACCACACTGCCTGCTCCCCTGTCTCCACTTCTGCTCCCGCTGTAGGCCGGCTGATCAGCCTCCTAAGCCCGCTGCCCGCCGGCTACACCGGGCCGCCGCTGACCCAGCAGCAGCAGGAGATGGTGCCCAAGCTGCGCCAGCTGCGCGTCGGCAGGGCCACCGTGGGCGTGCGCAGGCAAGTTGGCAGCAGGAGGACTGGGGTGGGAGGGGGGCAGCGGGTCAGGTACTCGTGCGCTCGTTCCACAGCTAGCTGTCCCAGCTGCGCAGTTACGCACCTACCTAAGCCTGCGCACACACGCGCAGCAGCAGCAGCACTGCCCAACACTTGGGGGGACTCACCAACCAGCTGCGTTGCAGGGACGTCGGGATGCTGGGTGGCGGGTCAATGGCCTGCGGCATTGCCTACCTGAATGACCACTTCCAGAACTTCTGGGTTGGTGAGGCGGGGGGCAAGGGAGCCCGTGCCCGCCAGCAAGGGAGGCTGGTCTCAGCTCGATACGAGCCTGCTGGTCTTCCATGCCCACGTCTGCTGGCTTCTGCACAGCCCTTTTCCTTTGCCGAATGGACACGTTGGAGATGCCGACCCAGGCTGCCTGACGTCCTGTGGCGCCCAACGGAGAACCCCTCACCACCCACGGCCCCTGCAGGCCTCCCGGTGTCGCTGTTCCACGAGGCAGAGCTGTGCGGTGCCTGCGTGCGCGTGTGGTGCGTGGACACTGTCTGCAACGACGCGCTGGGTGAGGCGCTGGGCAGGTTATCGGTCGCCAGGTCGGGGTGTAGCAGCAGGCTGCCTGCAGGCGGTGCTGATGAGTTCGTCCCCACCTGCAAGTGAATTCTGTCTCTTTGCCTGCACGAGCCTCTGGGCAAACACGGCATGCAGTGCCCTGTCATGTCCCTGGCCCTTCCCTCCCTGGTGCAGTCAAAAGCGACCTGTTCATGATCTCAGACAGGTGTGCTGGCCGGCAGCGCACGCCCCAAGCGCAACCCCTGCCTGGTTCCGCCCTACCCCTGAAAGACTCGCCTGCCCGCCCTGCCACCCCGGCTTGAGTGCTGAAAATCTATACTCAACTGTTTCTGTCCCACAGCTGCAAGGAGTGCGGCCCCACCGACCTGCTGGCCTCGGGCCCCGGCCTCACCAACCTGTCTGGCGGCGTCTCGGTCGACCTGACGCCCAAGTTCCAGGCAGGCAGGGGGGGGGGGCCAGGCGCCGCAGCCCGGCAGGCAGCAGCTTGCTTGTTTGGGCTTAAAGTCTGTCTATCCGCAACGGAACTTGCGACACAGACCCAGCAGCCACCAGCTGCATGTCCCCCGCCTGCTGGCCTCTGCTTGCCGTGCGATTATGAACCTCGGGGGCCCAGCTGACTGCTGCGCCAACCCACCCACACCCCTTGCTCCCGCCATGGCAGGTGGCCTGGACCTTTGCCAGCTGCGCGCCGCTGATCGAGGGCGGCATCAAGATGTGGCCCTCCGACCGCAACAAGTGGGAGTACATCGGCCTGCAGGCGAGCCCTGCCCTTTGTGTAGCAAGGAAGTGGCAGAGGGTTCTTAAAACTTTCCTCGCCACCGGCCCAGTTGCCTGCTGCGTTCATCGCCCATCTTGGCTTGCTTGCCGGGCTGCTAGCAGCGCTGCCGCGCCAGCCATTGGTCATCGCTCGCCCACCTGCCCGGCAGTTCAGCAACCTCAAGGCGCTGCTCAAGGCGGTGGCCATCAACGGCATCGTCATGCAGCGCACCAACTTTGGTGCGTGCCCTTGGGTGCCGCCTGGCTTGCAAGCGCTTTTGGCAGTGCACAAAGTCGATGCCTTGCGCCTCTGCTGCACAGGCCCCCAACGGCAGTCCCTATGTTGGCTGCGCCGCGCGGCGGCCCCGAATGCACTGGCAGCCCATGTCAGCTGCGTCCGTGCCCACCGCCTGGCCCCTGCCACCCTGCAGGCTACTGGGTCATCGACACCCCCGGAGAGCCCATCCCGCTGCGCCCGCCGCTCCAGCTGGACCTGCTGTCGGTCAGGAACGAGAGGCTGACCGTCAGGGTGCCCAACCTGCGCGCCCAGGACCTGGGGGTCAACTTCAAGAACTAGGGTGTGCTCGCCGGCCGGCGCATGTCTCATGTACATGAGCACGCAAGGCGGCAAGCGCCGCACCTGTCAGCAAACGCACCCACTTGTAGGCCGCGTGCACTCCCGATGTTGACGCTTTTATTTTTTGCGCCCTTTTATTCCTTGCGTTGCATTGCTAGTTGGATGCACCCTGCGTACGCGCCTTCCATCTGTGCTGTTTGTTTCTGCACTGCCTGAGGTGCACCGCGTTGCGACTGCCATAGCCCTCTGCCTGCACTAGCGTGTTGTATTCTTTCGACTTGCCCCTTCTCCGTCCTTGACCGCCTTGAACTAGTTGTCTGCTTTTCTATCCTTGTGCAAAAGCAAGCTCAGCAGGCCGTGCTTGCTAACTTGGTGGGAGGCGAGGAGGCACCCAACTGCTTGCTGGCTCGGCATCACCGTTTGCCAGTTTGTAACCTCTGGAACTGGCGATTGATAGTTGAAAGAGCAAGAGCAGGTCGGATGTCAGTTTGCAAAGTACAAGGAAAGCCGGCAGCTAGAAAGCGTCGTGGGTGCAAGGTGACCTCAAAGCAAGCTCCTCATGTCCTGCAGCCCCGCATCTAGCCTGAACATCTGCACATAATGCGGACAGCAACCTTTGGGGGGTGGATGGCGCTGGTCCTGCTCGGCCTGGCGAGCTTAACAGCCGCCCAGCCGTCTCCAGCAGTGCCTGCTGCAGATCCCTTTGCTGATGGAGCTGCTCCTGTGAGGAGGGATGCCCAGCTCTGGGCGGCTGTGCTGTCAGCCATGTGTCGCTGGAGCGGTGTTGCCGCCGGCGGGCGCTGATAGCAGGCGTGCCTCCCACCCACAAGGCTGTGCAGGCCCCTGCTGAAGCCCCCAGCTCTGGTGTGCTGACGCCCGAGGAGGCCCAGGCGTTCCTGACTGGGGTGAGCCGGGATGGGCAGGGGATGGGTGCACCCCTCTGTCAGACGCGGGGCTGCGGTCCATGCGCCTCCTGTGTACTGTACTGCAGCAGTTGCCAGGGCTGCGCACTGCCAGCAAGCCTCTTCCCCCTCTGCTTGGATGCAGGCTGAGCAGGCGGGGGCCTCTCCTGGGCCAGCAGCAGGACCGATGGCGACCGGCCCGGCGGGTGGGTGATCTGCTGCGTGGCCCACACGGCTTCACCCTGGTCCGCGTGCTGCCCCTGCCCCCTCAAGACGCTGCACCCGGCTTGCCACCCCTGTGTCCGTGCGCTCTAGCGACGATCGCCCCCCCCCCCACCCCCAACCCCGAACCCCCATCCCACCCCCATGAACCGCGTCCTTGTCCCCCGCTGCAGCCCAGATCCCCCGGCTCCGGTACCAGGGCGCGGCCGTGAGCGCCTACGCGCAGCAGCCGGTGCAGTCTGCCGGCGTCATCCAGCTGGCCTGCGGCTTTGCCTACCAGTCGGAGCTGTTCAGGGTGGGGTTGGGGGGTGGGGTTGGGGGGGGGGGGGGGGGGGGGGGCCGGGGGCGGCGGGGG
>KQ482057.1:1605558-1640746 GCA_001430745.1 Auxenochlorella pyrenoidosa | reverse complement strand
GGTCTTCTGCAGGAGATCGGCCCCCGCGGCCGCTTTGACATTGTGCTTGCTGGCGCCAGCCGCCAGTTCCTGCGAGTGCGCATCAGGTAATGGGGCTGCTAGCGGTGCAGCCAGGGAGCGCGGCGCACCTTGCCCCAGCCCTCCTGAGGACGGTAGGCACGCTCCATCAAAGCCCGCCATCTTGCAGCCGTTCTTTTGCAGTCAACTCAGCCATTCCCCTTTCCCGAGTTATGCTCCTAATTCTGTCCTAGCAGCCCGCTGAAGTCCCAAGACCTGGGGGTCCAATTCAAGCCTCTTGCGGCGGCCGCCCCAGCTGTCACCCCTGCCCCCGAACAGGCGGCACCAGGCCCAGCGCCTGCTGCTGCCCCGGCTTCGACTCCAGCCATGAAGCCTGACCTGGCGACCGCTGGCCCGGCGTCTTCCGTAGCCACCGCAGCGGCACCCTCCGTTGAGGTGATGGCGCAGGACGGCTGAGCAGAGCTGCAAATGCTGCAGATTCTTTCCTATTATTTTGCAAAAGGTTTCGACCTCCATCGAATTGCATGCTTTTACACCTGGAAGCACAGCATCAACAGTCCATTCAAGCTTCAGCACGCATAGTAGATCTGCAAAGCAAAGCTACACTATCTCCAGTGGCAGCTGAGCCGACAGCAGAAGAGCAGCTGCGGCAGGCAGCAGCACCAGCAGCCAGCTGTGTCCCTGCTGACCAGCCAACCATCATCACTCCACCAGGCTGAAGTGCAGCTTGTCCAGGAGCGCGGCCTGCGCTGCTGCCAGCTCCTCCTCCTGCTGGGCGCACTCCGCCTCCAGTTCTGCCTCCTCCTTGGAGTGCCGCGCTGCCAGCTCTCCCCTCTGCCCGGCATGCTGCGCTGCCAGCCTGGCAAATCGTGCAGCATGCGCTGCTGCCAGCTCCTCCTTCTGCTGGGTGCGCTGCAGCGCCAACACAGCACACGCTGATGCCAGCTGTGCATCCAACTGTGCAGGCTGCCTTGGTGCACGCATGCCTGCAGCAGGGGTGGGGGTAAGGTAGAAGGTGGGTGACAGGGGCAAAATGAAGGGGCTTCAGCGTGTGTAATGGCTGTGCGCCAGCAGAGGCACTAGGCAAGGCGGCAGTACAACGCCGGCCAATCCAAGCTTGGGAAACGGATTTGCACAACATGCTACGACAGGGAGCACATCCTCGCTGACCTGTAACACTCTCCGCACCAGGGCTGGCGGCCGCGGGCATGCCGCCCGGGCCCGGCGCGCTGCCGCCGACGCTAGCAGGCGGGCGAAACGTACCGCCCCCGCCATGCGCTGCCAGGTCCTGCCCTGGAATGCCACCGGTGCCTGCAGCCAGGAGGGGGAGTGGGGAAGGGAAAGAGGGGGGCTGAGCATGTGTTCCCGCTGAACCGCACGGCTATGTGCATGGCTGCATGGCTATGACCACCAGGCTGAGCGTGGGCAGTGCCTCGGCGAGCATGTCAGGAAGGGGAGCGCTCCCTGCCAGACCAGGGCTGTCTGCGCACTCGGGCTGGCTGCCTCATGCGGCCTGCCGTCGCCTTCGCTGCCAGCTATGTTGCACGTGGCCTGCGCCAGCGCGCCGCCGATGCCTCCAGCAAGGGAGGGGGTGGGTGGGAGAGGAAAGGAAGAATTGATAGCATGAGCACTGCCTGTGTCTGGGCAGCAGCGTGGACAGTGTGTCTGCTGGCTCTGGTCATGCAGCCTGCCACCTAATAAGCGTGCAATCCCAACCTGCGCATTGTGCCATCCTGCGCCTGCACTAACCAGCAGACCTCTCTGCAGATGGTACGGCGACTGACTCCATCTCGCCGAAGTCCCGCTTTTTCACGAGCGCGGTGCGCGCCGCCGCCAGCTCCCGTGCATGCTTGTTGTGCTGCGCCTCCATCACGGTGACCGCCGCCAGCAGCTCCCCCGCCTGCCGGTCGCATTGCGCCGCCAGCTCGTCCACCTCCCGGGAGCACTGCGCCGTCGGCTGCCCCGCCTGCCTGGCATACATCGCCTCCAGCTCTCCCATCTGCCTGGCGACCCGCGCCGCCAGCGCGGCAAAGTCTGCCGTCATCTCTGCCTCCTGTTGGGCGCACTGCACTACCAGCGCGTCGTACGCCGCCACCATCTCTGCCTCCTGTTGGGCGCGCTGCTCCGCCATTTCAGCGCGCGCTAATGCCAGCTTTGCTTCCGCCGGCATCGGTGCTGCACAGATGCCTGCAGCAAGGAGGGTTTTTTGAGCAGGGAAGGAAGGGGGCTGACATATGCCCCTGCTGTGCCGTACGACCATGTGCAGGGCGGCTTGTGAATGCCCACCAAGCCGAGACTGGGCAGTACCTCGGCATGCACGCTACGAAGGGGAGCGCACCCTCCAAGACCAGCGCTGTCTGCGCACCTGGGCTGATGGTCTCAGGCGTGCCCTCGCCTTGCCCTCTGTACCCCAGGTATCGCAGTCTGAGCAGTCTGAGCGAGGCATCCTCTGCCCGCAGCCTGTCGTACTCTGCCCGCAGCCTGGCCTGTTCTTCTGCGTATGCGATAGCCTGCTGCATGTGCGCCGCTGTCTGGCCAGCATTTACCGCTGCCAGCTCGGCGCTCGCCTCTGCCAGCCTGGCGTCTGCCACTGCTTGCCGGGCTCGTGCTGCTGCTGTCAAGGGTGCTGCACTGGGTGGGCCAGTGCTGCCGGTGCCACCAGCCTTCCCCACGCCGGGGGCAGGCGGCTGCTGGCCTCTCAACCGCGAAAGTACCTCATCGACGCAAGATTCTCCTATCCGTGACGCCCCGGCCTCCAGTGCCCACTCACCCAGCTCGCCCGCTGCTGCAATGGCACCTTCGATCCAGCCCGCCTGTGTGCGCACCGTGCTGCGCCTGCCACTGCGTGATCCACGGTCACTGTGCCAGCCGCCGCTGCAACCACTGCCACTGCTGCATTGGATGCGCCCTCTGGATTTAGCACTGCCAATGCTGGCGCTGCAGCTTTTCTGCTCTTTCCCTCGGCCAGTGCCGCCGCTGTGGTCGCCGGTGTGGCCGCTGCTGCTGCTGCCACTGGCCCGGGGGGGTGCTGGCAGCCCGCCGCATCACTCTCGGTTCGCCCGGCTTGGGGCGGAGGGTTGCCTGCTGGATGGCAGGGTCGGCAGTGCCCAATTCAGAGGGCTGCCCATGTCGTTTGGACTGAGCGGAGTTGCGAAACGAGCCGATAGTGCTGCAGAAGGACCTCTATGACGCTTTGATGTTGAAACGTGTGTGCAAAGTGGATTCGCTTGGATTCGACAGAACATGGCCGCAGCAGGGGGCAGCACTATGCCATCACCTGCAGGGTTCCGCGTTGGGCCTTCGACTTTCTCGAAAGTCGTCAGTCGACTGATAAAGCTTGCTACCTGCCTGAACGCCTGCCCGTGAGCGAGGGGCCGCGTTCCATGCTGCCGTCCGCCTCTTTTGGGCGCCGGGCGCGCCCAGGCACCCTCCAGCAGCAGCTCCAGGCACTTCGGGGATGCTCTGCACATCGGCGCCGGCCTGTCCCGCCCAGGGTGGCGGCAGCGCCGCGAGCTGATGGCGATGTGTACGCTGACGTTGGCGCAGCGCTACGTGCGATGGACATCGAGTACTCACGATTTGGCACCGTGGAGATTAGTACTTTTGATCAGGTTTTTATAGCTAAAGAACGTGCCGCTGCCCACGGCAAGAAGTTCTATGCCGAAGCCAATGCAGCGTGGGGAGCCCTGGAAGCAGAGGAGGCAGCCCGCGGCATTGCGGGCGTCAGCCCTGCCACCTTCAACAGGTTCAAGGTGGCACAGCAGCATGTGCGCGCCCACAAGCAGGCCTACAATGAGCAGCTCAGGCAGGCGCGGCTGGCTGCGTCCCTGCCTCCGGCTCCAGCGCATGCCCCACCCCCCTCACCGCCCGTAGCCCTGCCACCAACAGATGCATGCATCACACCGCCGGTGCCCCGCCCACGAACAGCAGCTGCGAATGCGTGGGCGGCTGCCGCAGTCGCCTTTGCCAGCATGGCTGCCGGGCACGAGGCAGCTGCAGAGGCGGCCGAGGCGGCGGCGGCCAACCAGCCGGCGTGGGTGCAGTCTGGAGCAGCAGAGTGGTGGGTGCGGGCGGCTTACGCCTGGCGCTGGGCGATCGATGCCCTGGAGGAGGCGCGGCGGGACGACCCCCAGGGGCCTGCGGTGCGCGAGGCAGAGGCGGCGGTGCAGGCCGCGCAGCGCTTCAGGGCGCAGCGCCGGTGGGTGTGCGACTGAGTTGCCCATCCATCTTCGGCTTGCCCTGCCTCCTGCCCACTGCTCTCGGGTTGGTTGCCCATACATCTTCGCCTGGCCCTGCCCATCTTGTTTCTTAGTGTCATCCTTTTCTGCGCATGTTCTCGCTGCTGTAAATGTACATTCTCGCCTGCCATGCACGTCAGCACGACAACACCCAGAGCAGGGCGCGCATGGCGGGGCGCGGCCAGCGCAGTCGTGGCCCGCTGCAGGGCACACCTTGTCTCCATTCACAAGTCTAAAGAATTGGGATTGAATCTTCTTGCAGCAAAAGCAGGCTTCCTCAGGCCGGCAACAGCAGGGCAGGCCTTGCCCCTGCTTACAGAGCTCAGACCGCAGGGGAGTGCAGTCTAATTGATCTGCAATCATGGAGGAAACCGTGGTTGTGCACCGCATTCTGCCGCAAGAGGCGCTTCGGGCTGTGCAGGTGTGGCCGTGAGGGCATGAGGGCGCCTCGCACGCTGGGGGTCTGTAATCAAGGTGCTAGAGTATCGTCCAAGCTAGAAAACATAGCGCAATCGCCACCGCCCGCTGCCGCCGCTCCTGCAGCCGCCGCCGCCTGCCGGGTCACCCTCGCCAGCCCTGCCTTCTCTTTCCCAATCCAGGCGGATGCTGACGCGCTGGCAGAGTGCCCAAACTACTGGGTGCCCAGGGATGTTGTGGAGGGCCGCGCTCCAGTGGTGGCGGCGGCGGAGCAGGCGGTGCAGCAGCTGTATCGGCGGCTGGTCAAGGCTCGCCTGGCGCCCCACGACGGCTGCTGGGAGGGCGCCGAGTTCTGGTGCCAGGTGGGTGCAGTCAGCGATGGGAACGCCCGGAGATGGCATGCAGTCCCCGTGCGGCACAGGGAGCTGGCCCATCGCTGCCGCGGCGCTCCCCTCAGCTCCTCTTAACCTCGGCTCCCTCCCCTGCCGGCATGCGCCCCGGCGCTGCCCCGCCCCTCCACACCCTCTGCTCCACGCGCCCCACCACGGGCAGATCTACGAGGGCGGCCGCGGCCTGGGCTTCCACTTTGACAAGGACGAGCACGCCATGCAGCAGGACGGCCGCATGGCCAACCCCATCCTCTCCTCCGTGCTCTACCTCACGGGGGCGCCAGAGGGGCCCAACGATGAGACGGAGGCCGACGCCACAGCAGCGCTGCGGCAGGTTGCAGGGCCCAGGAGGGCTGCATGCTCGGATGCCGACGTGGTTGCGGGTTTGGCGGCCTGTGGCGGCGGCTGCTGCCTGCTGTCCGTGCGCCTGCCTGGCTGCCCTGGCTTCCAGTTTCCATGCACGGGCGCATCCCTGCATGCTGTATGCTTGGCTTAAAGCAAACTGGCGCACCGCCCTCGCGCCGTCGCTGCAGGCCCCCACCGTGCTGATTGACCAGCGGTACGACCATGACCAACGCTGCGTGCTGCCAGAGCACCCGGCCTGGTCGGCGCTGGTCTTCCCCCGCGTGAACCAGTACTGCCTGTTCAGGTGGGCGGGTTGCTGGCGCATATGCAGGGAGGGGCCCCCGCGAGGTCCCCCTCGGGGCGATTTGGGAGCAACCTCTGCAGTATCTGAGGGGGGCAACGGGCAGGCGGGGGTGCCCGGCACAGCGGCTGGCTGCGGCCGGGAGTGCCTGGGCATGTGTGAAGCAACTAGTAGCGCTGGCAGAGGAGGCTACACGCAATCCTGCGCTCACTGCTTTTGCCGGTGCCGCATCCCCCGGGTGCAGCGGCAAGCAGGCGCACGGCGTGCTTGAAAGCATGGCGGCCCCGCAGCAGCAGCAGCAGCAGCAGCAGCAGCAGCAGCAGCAGGGAGGCCAGCCCTGCCAGCGGCGCGTCACGTTCCTGGTCAACTGGTGGGCGCAGCGGCCGCAGAACGTTGAGCGGGCCACTCCCCAAGACGTGACGCAGGGCAGGCTGGCACCTGCGGCAGAGGGGCTGGGCTGCGGCCCGCACATCACCCTCGCTGCCGGCAGCAGCAGCAGCACCAGCAGCAGCAGCGGCGGCGGGACTGGGCCAGGAGGGGCCCCCTCGCTTGCGTCCCTCTCGCTGGAGGATGCACCAACGAGCGCGGCAGCAGGGGCGGGCAGCCGGCAGGAGGCGGCGCTGGGGGCGCTGGAGTTCCTGCGCATCGAGGCGCCGCCGCTGCCCTCAGGCTCATTGCTGCCGGTGAGCCACGTGTGGCCGCAGAACTGCCGCACCGGGCGGCTGTGACCTGCGCACGGTGCTGAGGTGGCGCGGGGAGGCTGCTGCATGCCCCGCAGTCCCCGCCACGCGCGCGCGCCCTGCCCGCCCCTGTCCTTGCATCTCCACACCCGGCACGCCGCCCTGCCCTGCCCGGCAGGTCGACGACCTGCTGCGGGACCAGCCGGGGCTGGTGCTGGCGGGGCCGAGCGCCGCGGACGCCCTGCTCATCTCCCACCCGGGCCTCACCCTGGTGCCCCTGGACGAGGAGGCCGTGGACCCGGCGCACCCCCTGCAGGCACGCACACGCACGCCCGGCCCGCCCTGCAGCGGCCGGCTGCGCCTGTGGGGGGGATGACCGCCCGGCTGCCGCTTGTGCGTGCACGAGGGCCCATTGACAAGTGCCTGCGCGGTGGACAGCGGGCCGGGCTGCTGGCAACCGCAGGAGGAGCGGCGGGCGGGCCCTGCCAGGGTGACCCGCCCAGCACGGCGAGATGCCCGGCGCAGCGTGCTGACGTCATTGTTCACCCTGCTTGCAGGTCCTGGCGGCGCTGGTCCCCACCTCGGACCTCGAGTCTGGCGGCAGCAGCGACAGCGACTCGCAGAGCGGCGTCGGCGCCGCGGGATGACAGCCGCCCAGCTGCGCAGCTTCCGTGCATGCGCCACTCCTGGACAGCACTGCTCTGCACACTCGACTGATGTCGGCACTGCCTGAAATGTTCTCTGCCTCACAAGCACCCAAACGCCAGTACAGCGCAGCAGGCTGCGCAGAGCTTGAAATGCTTGCTGGCTGCATGCAAGTTGTTTGTTCACTTGGCACGGTCGGCTCCCTAAGAGGCAGCAGATGCAGCCGTCGCTTTGTGCCATGCGCTGCTGGCTCTGATGTGCCGCCCGCCTTCAGCGGCAGCACCTCGCACTGGCCACCCGGCCACACCTGCTGCCAGTGCTGCGCCGTCCCCTGCCCTGCCCCAAAGTGGGCCACGCTCCGTACCACCTCACCTGCGGGACGGGTCCTGGAAGGCTGCGCAGGCACTCACCTAGCGCTGGCGCCTGCCGGGCGGATGCGGGAGGGAGTGGCAGTGCCTGCTTTGGGCAAAGGATGCACGGCAGGCAGGCGGGCGCATCACCTGCCCGGTATGCCGACCACCAGATCAGGAGTTGTGCAGATTGCAGGCCCCCAGCAGCAGCCTGGGGGTCCTCCAGGCCAACCAAAGCTGCGCTGTTCTCCTCCAGGCCAACCAGCTCTGCGCTGCTCACAAATGCAGCAGAACCGACTAGAGGCCAAGCCTTAACCCACAGACACGCCCATCACTTCTCTCCCCACCACCGCTC
The DNA here is from genome assembly GCA_001430745.1 of Auxenochlorella pyrenoidosa. Classification (NCBI taxonomy): domain Eukaryota; kingdom Viridiplantae; phylum Chlorophyta; class Trebouxiophyceae; order Chlorellales; family Chlorellaceae; genus Auxenochlorella; species Auxenochlorella pyrenoidosa. The sequence continues at coordinate 1,633,008 of KQ482057.1, read as the reverse complement.
TGGCTTCAGGGCATGTCCACCCTTTCTGAGCCGATGGCAGAGTGGGTGGGGGGCTGGGGGGACTCCAGCTAGCAAGTGCACCAAAGCTGCCCTCCAATCAACAGTGCAATGTCCCGTCAGTCCAGGCAGGCACTTTCCTTTCTCTGGCCGTGGCTGCCGCTGCCTCATCTTCTGCTCTTCCCCCAACCTCTCACAGTCTTTGATGGAGAGTTACAAGTGAAAGAAAATGGGGCGCGAAACCAGACGCATAGTTATCGAACTGCCCGCATCACGCAGGCCGCAAGAAGGGAAGAATGGGCGAGCCGATGGGGGGGATGTAAGCGAGCGCTAGCGCAGTGGCCTCACTGCACATGGAGGCGTGCAAGTGATTCCATAGTATGGGCAATGCAGATCAGGGGTGTGAGGATGCACAGGGGGGAGGGGCACATGTGGGAGGATGCATGTGGTGGCACAACAGGAGTGGAGGGGTCGCAGCCTCCAGAGATGCGAGGCAAAGGGGCACACGGCAAGGCAGAATGTTTCTTTCTTCTCAGTATGAGTGCAAGCAGGCTGGAGGGTGGAATGAGGCGCACAATGATGGCAAGTGCTTGTTTGTTTTTGGGGCGGCAGGCAAGCGCCGCCAAAGAAGGGTAACGATACACACAGCTGAATGGGGAGGGTTAAGGCTCAGAGGGTGGCACAGAGTGCAGAGGGTGAACCCCTTCAGGGGGACAACAGGAAGGGTGTAGGATGGCGTGCGGGTGATTCAAATCAAAGTGCTATGCATGGGCAGGGGCAGCGCTGCGCGCTCGGCCGGCGGCGGGGTGCAAGGCAGCTCGCCGGCGCGGCGCGCAGCGCCGCGGCCTGTTTGGGTATTTTTTGGCGGCCTCGCCCTAAAACTTGGAGGCGCCGGTACGGGGGTGGAGGGCTTGGTGGTCGTCAGGGGGCAAAGGGGGGCGGGGGGAAGAGGTCCCAGGTGTTGCACGAGCATAGGAAGTCGAGGTCGGCAGAGGGGGCGCCGCCGGCGCTGGCCGCCGCCTCGGCAGCCAGCTCCGCCTCCAGGTCGGCGCTGGAGAAGCAGGGCGGGATCTCGGGCAGCTCGTCGGGCAGCAGCAGCGCGGCGCCGGCAGCCGGCAGCGCCGGCGCCGCCGGCGCCGACAGCTCCGCCACCAGCTGCGCCAGCTCGGCGTCCTGGCTGGACTGCAGGGCGGGCTCGGCCGCGGCCACCAGCGGCGCCAGGCCGAGCTGCGCCGCCAGGGGCTGCGCCGCCGCAGGCTGGGCCGCTGGCAAGGTGTAGGCGTTGGGCACGCTGCCGCTGCCGCCGGCGGGGGTGGGCGGCACGGGCAGCGCCTCCTCCCACAGCATCTCTGCTTCCGCCTCTGCCGCCAGGCCGAGGCCGCCGCAGCCGCCGCCGGGCAGCAGCAGCAGCTCCAGCTCGTCGGCGTTGTCGCCGGCGCCCTCAAAGCCGCCGACCAGGCAGGCGGCGGTGGACGGCTCGCCAAAGAGCAGCGCCAGCAGCGGCTCCTCGCCGCCGTCGTCGGCGTCAGAGGCGGTGGGGATGGGCAGCAGGGGCGGCGGCGCGGTAGTGGGGATGGGCAGCAGGGCCGGGGGCGGGGGCGAGGGGGCGAGCGTGGCGGCGGTGACGGCGGCGGTGGTGGCGGTTGACGCGGTGGGGGCGGGAGTGGCGGCGGGGGGCGGGGCGGAGGTGGCGGCGGAGGGGGCTGGGGAGGTCTCGGGCCAACGGGCCAGCAGGAAGTCGGCCCAGCGCTGGCCAAACAGCGCCTCGCAGCGCTTGTGCAGCGCCATGACGCCGATGGCCAGCAGGCGAGCCACAATCTGCAGGGGGGGGAGGGGGGGAGCCGGGTCGGTGAGGAGGTGTCTGGAGTCCGGCTCGGACTTGAGGGCTGATGCCGAGGGTTGCCTGGCGGGCCAGGGGTCCAGGCGACTGCAACAAAGGGGCAGGCCCACAAGACCGAACATCCCCCCTGCAAGCTGCTGCTGCGTAGCAGGCATGCAAGCAGCTTCCCACCTTTTCAGGGACGGCTCCTGGGCGCAGGCGCAGGGGTCCGAGCACGTCACGGATGAAGAGCAGCTCAGCCGCTTGGACAGCGGCCTCGGTGGCGCCACCGGCAGGCGCGGCAGGGGCGGGCGCGGCGTCGCCGCGCACTGTCCACCGCTCCTTGCCCAGCCATTCGGTCAGGCGGGCGTGGCGCAGAGGGGCGGCAAAGGTGAAGGGCACATCCAGGGTGGTCGAACGCCCGCGGCGCTCAATGTTCAGTGGGAAGGAGGCCACTGCGCCGGCGCCGCCACCGGCCACCGTACTACCCCCACGGGGCTCTCCCGCACCACCTGGGTGCTGCGAGCAGGAAGGGGTGGGCAGGGGGTGGAAGTGAGCCGAGGTGGGGTAGGAGGGGTGACCAGGGGTTGAGGTAACCGGCGGGGCGGGCGGCATGTAGCGGGTGGTGCAGCCCCAGTGGGCGGCGCTGCCCGGGAGCGCCACCAACCAACGTGCAAAGGGTTGTGCAGTCCGAAAGGGCGTGTTTGGCCGACCCGCCGCCGGCAAGTCCCAAGTCCCAAGTCCCAAGTGGGACTTGCTGGCCGTGGCGCACTCACCGGGGGGCTGCGGGCGCGATCGCAAAGCATTTCAGGGCGGCCATGGTTGTCGAGGGTGAGCAACGAAGGCACGCTTGGCAGCAGCTTGGAGGTCGGGGAGAGGGCCTGGAGGCTTTGGCGCGCGGTCAGGGTTGGTCACTTGGTTTCTTAGGAGGAGAGGAGGGGGCGGAGGCAGGAGGCAGGGGAGGTTTTGGCCGTGTTTGGGGAGCACGCGCAGCAGCACACGGCATTTCTGCCACGCGGTGTCTGCCACAGAATCCGGCAGCACCTTCACTCTGGCGCTCTCCGTGTTATGACTAACCCACGTGTTACACCTGAGGGAAGTATGACACTGCCGGGCAAAGTGCACTCAACGGGCTGGATTGTTTGCCACCACAGGCCTTGCTCCTCCTCCTGCGAATCCATGCAGCCTCCCTGGAGTTCCTCCCGCTGCTGCTGCAAGTCACAGTTTGAACTGTCAATGTCTGTCTGCAGTTGCAATATGGTTTCAGGCCGGCACGGCATCGAATCTCCTGCTGCTTTTTGTGGCCTGCGGCCCAGGCAGTCGTGCCAGCGCCAGGGCCAGCGCCCCCACCTCCACACGTAGCGTTACAAAATGGGGCAGGGCTGCGTGGAGAGCCCTGTCACAGAATTCAGCATGCATGTCATTGAGCAAGGTGATCGGGTGAAGCAGAGATGGCGCTACTCAAAACCTCTGCTCTGGCAGGAGGGGGCATGCAGGCGTGGCGGGAGCGAGGAGGAGCCAGAGCGCCTGCGGCGGGTGCAGTGCGCTGAAATGGGAATGGAGATCAGACTGTGCTTTTTGGCGATGCGCTGCAAATGGGGCGGTCCAGGTTGCGGGAAAAAGGCGGCCAAAGAGTGCACAGCAGGCCACGGCGTGATATTGATACAGAATGCATGCCGCACAGCGCGGGCGGAGGCGCGCCGGCAGCTACAAGTGCTCAAGTACAATGAAACAAGGGCGGGTTCTGTAGGCGCGAAACAAGGAGGGCCAGCGTTGCAGCAAGGGGTGCCACCTGCATGGCGCTTCCATCACGGCCAGTGGCTGGGCAGGCAGGCAGGAGCAGGCCAAAAGACGATTGGATTTGAGATGAGGAGGAAGGGCAGCAGCGAATACACAGGCGGCGCAAAATGCGGAGCACACGCCTAGCTATGCTAGCCACGCACTGCCACTGCCAGCCACTGCCAGCACAACGGCCGGGCGCACAGGCCAGGGCTGGCGGGCCCCTAAGTCCTCTGATGGCGCTGCACCGAGCTGGCATGGCAAAAGCGCAGGCCAGGGGTGGCTTTGTCGGGCACGAATCTACCTGGGTGCCTAGGCAAGGCGCTGCAGACGAGTGCAGCCTGGTGGAGCAACCGGGAGCGAGCCGAGGGCAGGGCCCCAGGCTGGAGCTCCTCAAAAGGGCAGGAGGAGCTGCTGTGAAGCTGTGCTGCTCACGCGCGGCCGCCAAAGGTCGCGGCGGCCTCCATGCCGGCATCCATGGCCGCGCGGCGCGCATTGCGGCGGGCGCGGCGGCCAGAGCCGCTGGGGGAGGAGCCGTAGATGGCGCTGCCCCCGGCAGGGGAGCAGGAGTACGCGTCTGCCCCTGCCACAGCCACTGCAGCAGGCAGGCGGGAGAGCGGCGCGGCGGTTGTGTCGGAGGGATCGACCAGGCCCAGCCGCTGAGGCATGGCACGCATCGCTGCCAGCTTCGGCCCGGTCTGCTGCCGACGCTGGCGACGCAGGTGCCTCACACCCAGGCTGCTGCTCCTCCTGCAGCAGGCTGCCGCCCCCACCTGGTGTGCTGCCGCCGGCACCTGCGCTCGACGCGCTGCCCGGGCGGCCCTTGCGCCCGCCGCCAGCGTTGGGTGTGGAGTAGCGCGCGGCCTGGGCGGTTGGGGCGCCCACCACCGCGTGCTCGCCCGCCTTGCCCATCTTGTTGCTGCGCTTGCGCTCCACCACAGGGCGTGCCTGGAGAGGCAGCGCAGGGACAGGGGCATGCAGGTCGAGCGGTGGCCAGCCTGGAGGCGGCGAGCGGGGAACCAGGCATTGCACCGGCCGCGCGCCGCGCGCAGCGCTCTGCCCACACAGTAGTGCACAGCACCGCGGGGCGGGTTCCCCCGGCAGCGCCGCCTGCGCGTCCGCCGCGCCCCGCCCCCACCTGGCGGCGGCCGCCGGAGATGAAGCCGCCCTCGCCGTACCGCCGGTTGCCCAGCACCACGCGCGCGCGGCCGGCGGCGGAGCTGAAGTAGTACTGCTCAATCTCCTCGTCCTCCGCCAGGTCGTAGTCAGCGGCATACTCCTGCACCCGCCAGGGTGAGGTGGGACAAGGAGGGGGGGAGGTTCAGGCCGGGGGCGGGGCGAGGAGGGCCTGCTGTCGCACTGGCTTGGGTGGCGCGAGCTCCAGCCCACTGCCCTGCACTGCACTGGCGTCGCGTCCCCGACCCTGCCTGTACAGCAGCAGGCAGGCAGACAGGCGTGGGTGCAGCATGGCGGCCAGCCGGCTGCACCTCGGCGGGCACTCCTGCTGCTGCATCCCACACGCCGCCTAGGCGTGTGTGGGATGCAAAAGCAGGGGCGCGCGCCAGGAGAAGCCGGCTGGCCACAATGCTGCACCCATGCTTGTCTGCGGCGGGGGGGCGCCGGCCCCCCAGCGCGCGGCACCGGCGGTGCCCACCTGCCACGCCATGTGGTCGGCCAGCCGGCTGTCCTCTATCAGCGACGCCGAGCCGCGGTCCTCAAAGCGCAGGTGCTCCTCAAACCAGCGCGCGCGCTTCAGCAGGCACACCGACTCCTCAGAGGGGAAGTCCTGCGGGGGCGGGGGGGCGGAGCCTGGGCACGGCACTCAGCGGGTGGGCGCTCCAGCGCGACGGGGCTTGCCAGGGACCACTGGCGTGCGTGCCGGCCCTGCACAGCCCTTGCCCCAGTTCTGCAGCACCCCCCTTCATGCTGAACATGCGGACAGGCTGCAAGGCAGGCCACCAACTCCCCCTGTCACTCACCTGGAGCTGCCCGTCGAGCGTGCGATACGTGAGCAGCGTGTCAAAGGGCTGCTTGCACTGCGGGCACCACGGCTCCTCGCGGTGCAGCGCCCAGTGCAGGATGCAGGTGGCGCAGTACATGTGGTCGCAGCCCTGCCGGGGGTGGGGACGCGGCGGCGGCAGGGGCTGTGGGAGACGCGACGGTGCCACGAGAGGGTGGGAGCCAGTTACGGCTGGCAACCTTTGAGCAGCGCAGCCGGGGTCGCGTGACGGTGCAGCGCAAGGCAGCAATCTGCAGTGCAGCTGATGTCTCAGCCTAAACAAAAGGAGGGCAGCACCACTGGGTGGGTGCAGCGCGGGCCGCAATGCCTGAAGCCAACGGCAGGTGCAGGCAGCGACGTGGCGGGCACACCTTGACCAGCGCCAGGTTCTCCAGCGGGATGCTGCCCAGGCAGATCGCGCACGTCATGTCGCCTGGCTCCGAGTCGCGGGGGCTCTGCGGTGGGTCCGCCGCTGCGTCGCTGCTGCCCTCGCCCGCGCCGCTGCCGCTGGGACCCCCGTTCCCCTCCTTCTGCGGGCACTCCTCCGCGTCTTCGGAGTCGGAGTCATCCTCCTGGACGGGTCGCTTGCCCTTGTCCTGTCAGGGCACAAGTTGTGGGTGTGCAGGATTGAGCGCGAGGGGCAAGAGGCAGACGCAGCGGACCCTGTGGGCGCCGAGGTAGGGGCGTTGTTGTGCGCTGGGAAGCAGTTGGCCCACGGGGTTGCGGGGCGCGGCGTTGCCCGCAGGGAAGCTTCCGATCAAGGCTGGGAACCGCAAACAGGCTTGCTGCGTTCGAAAACCCCAGCCCAAGGCACCAACACCCACCCCGTGGGCTCGCAGCTCCCACTCGTCGAACTCCCACGCAAGCTCGTCCGCCATTGGGGAAGACGGGGTCCCGCTGAGGCGGCCGCGGCGCTCTGGGCTGGACTTAGAAGGCCGAGGGCGGCCGCTACCGCATGTGCAGTCCTCTACGAGGGCCAGACGCAGCTGCAGCTGGCAGCTGACAGTCTGAAAGGCACAAAGGTGCGCCTTGACGGCGCTTTCGGCCTGCGAGGGCTGGTGAAGTGCGGTGGGTAAAGTCGAGCCTGCTAGCACTGTTCGAGAAGCTGATTTGAAGGTTGGCGGCACATAGGCCGGAGAAACTTGGCGACAGTGCAGGGAGGAGGCAGAGAACAGCAGCATTGCCACCGCCCATGTCAGCGGTGAGCATAAGCTCAGCAGGAGGCTGCAAGGCCTGAACGGCGTGCTCATGCCAAGCCGACAGCGAGTCTCGCCGATCCATCATTCCGCACTGCACGAAAGAGCTGCAACCCGGCGCCCCGCTGTGTTTGACCACCTGGGCGGCCCAGCGGGCGACTCCCAAAGCACTCGGCGCTCCGCCATCGCTTGAGGCAGGCCCTTGGTAAGCTCAGAAGGCGATCGAATGTCCCGCAAGCGCCGCCAGGCGCTTGTGGCTCCCTGACTTCTGCGCCGCTACACGCTGCCGCCACCAACTTTGCCCCCTCATAATAAGGCTGCCCCTTTTCGACTTCCAGCGCTGCAGCACTGGCACGAGGTGCATCAAGAGGTTGAAGGCAACCCAGGCAGTCGACCATGAGCCTGGCGGACTGCACCGCCAACCTGCGGGCGCCGATTGTGACACGCGTCGCCGACAAGCCGACTGTCAAGGTGCACTCTGTGGAGTGGCGCAAGGTGCAGAATGGCGACCCGGTGGAAATCAATCCCTCGGTGGGTGGGCGGCGCAGGGTGGCTGAGGGGAGGGGGCGGGGGAACCCTGTGCTGCTCTGGCGGGATTGTGGTGTTCCCGGGCCGTGCCAACCTGGGCGCTGGCGCCGCTAGCAGATCCTGTCCATCCACAAAGCCATGGGCAAGAACCCTTTTCGCCTCGACTGGCCGGATCTATATCCAGCAGCCCCCTTTTCAGTTGCCTTGGATGTTGAAGAGTCTCGCTGCTGTTTTGCGCGCCTCAAGCTGCCATGCAATACAACGTGTCATGCTGACAGCAGGGAGCATGGGCGTCCCAGCTGCACGTGCACGTGTTGGCAGTCGGGACTCGAGCACACATGCGCTTCCTGCCTGCGCCCAATCGTGTGGCACTCGCTGCGCCTAAAATGAGCATCCCTTGTCAGGGCTGCAACCCCACGCTTAGGTCTGGAGGGCCCGAGATGGGGCCCTCCCTGCACGTACGCAAAGCGCCCACATCGTCCTCCCGAGGCAGGGAGGTCGGCGCCACCAAGCGCGCCTTTCCTGAGCTGGTCCTCATGGTGCGCACGCTTGCTCCGCCCTGCAGGTGGGGCACGGCTACCGCGTGATGACGGTGGAGGAGTGGTCGGCCCGGTGGAAGAAGAACGAGGCCTGGCCCGAGTGCCTGCAGTGCGGCAGCAAGAACACCAAGGAGCACCACTTCACGCAGGTGGGGAGGGGGTGGGGGTGGGGGGGCGGCTGGCTCGGGACCAGGGGTGGGGGTGGGGGTGGGGGTGGGGGTGGGGGGGGGCCCTGTGAGGGAAAGGGTGTAAGGACGGTGCAGGCTTGGCAGCAGCGGGCCACATGACCAGGAGTACGACTGGAAAGGTGCCATCGGTGGCCTCCAGCCCATCATCTCAACAAACAAGACCGGCAATTTATGCCTGCTTCACTGCATGAGCTGCCTCCCAACCGGACGGAAGCATAGTTGGGCCAGCGCAAATGCATGTCTGGGGCAGCAGCCCACGGGATGCCGCCTCCCTACCCGCCGCCCTGCCACAGACTTGGTGCCGAGGCAAGAAGAAGTGGGAGAGCGAGTGCCTGTGCCTGGACTGCCACTCCTTCTCCTTCCGCTCCTACCGCGACCCCGACTTCAAGACCCCCGAGGAGTATGAGAAGGATCGCTGGCAGGCAAGGCCCGCCTGCTGCGCGTTGCACCCAACCCCCCCGCTTTTCCACCAGTGCCTCCTGCCCCTGGGGCCAGCTCGCTTTGCCGCCCAAGTCTCGCTGGAGTGTGCTCCTTGTTCTGCATGGGCAGCACTGTGGGCATGGCAGGCGGGGACCGCCACGGGTGTGGGCTCGGCAGACGCCGTGACAAAGAGCGTTGTTCAGAGTAGCCAGCCGTTGACCGCTTCGCGGCAAGGCTCTGCTTGCTGCTGCTGCTGATGCGACAAGCCACTTGGGCACTGCTGCAGGTGATGGTCAAGGCGGAGGCGCCCACGCCAGTGGCAGCCAACTGAGATGCAGATCATGATGCCTTGCGTTGCAGCCAAGGGCTGGAACCGAAGAATTGTCGCCACGGCTGACACAATCACCCGCGTCAGCACAGCCCGGCCCCACACAGGCTCACTGGCCTGCCGCATGTGACCTTTGCGCAGGTGCTGTTCAGCTGCACTCTTGCTCACCACTGTGCCTTGCTGTAACCTGTGTGTCGATTGGCAGGCAGGCTATCCGCCTAGCATGTCGTGCTTGGTTGGTTGGATTGCAGGATTGGGGTCAGGGGCCTGGGGCTGGGGAAAAAATGCAACAGGATCAGCAACGGCCTTGCAACTCGAGGGGAGCGAGCAGAGGAGGGCACGGCAAAACGGGCAAAGGAGGAGGGAGTAGCGCACGTTGCACGACAACTTGACTGGGGAAGCAGAGGACAGCGGGGGACGGTGACTAGCAGGGAGGAGTATGGGTTACGCGTCAACAACACAACACACGCAAAGGTCGGCATACATGGATGCGCAGCGGGGGTAGTTCGGGCCGGCAGGCAGGGGGTCGTAGTTGGTGCTGATCAGCGGCAGGCCGGCGGCGAATGGGCCGCAGGGGCCCGCCCTCGCGCCGTGTCACCGCGACCACCAGTTGTTGTCGCGGTCGGTCAGCCGCTGGCTGCAGGCCAGCACGCCCAGCCCGGCGCTGCAGCTGCGGTACACCTTGTGCACCCACTTGGCCGCGTGCTGCGAAAACTTGCGGGCCAGCAGCGGGCAGCGGTCGCTCAGCGCCACGCCTGCAGGGGAGGGAGGGCAGGACCGGTCCAGGACTGGTGAGCATGACGCAGGTGCCAGCAGCCCACCAGCCATCGCCTGACGAGCGGCGCCACCACCCCACTCCAGCTGCAGCATCGGTCTGCTGGCACCATGCCAGTGAGCCCACGGTGTCGCAGCTGGCATGCAAGCTGTGGATGCGATCCCAGGTGCAGCCCAGCGGGGCGCACCCTGGTACGGGTCGTCCCGCAAGAACTCTGCGCTGCCCAGGGTGGCTGCACAGCTGTCGGGCTCCACGGCGCCGGCATCGAGGAACGCCTCGCGGGCCGCCTGCGCGGCCGCCGCCCAGCCGTCGCACAGCCCCGCGTCGCCCTCCACGCTGTGCTGCTCGTCGGGGGCGCGCCGCACAGTGGAGCGCAGGCTGGCAAAGAGCTCTGCAGGGGGTGGGGCACGCAGGGCAAGGGCGCTCCATGAGGCAGCGGGTGGGAGCTGCCGGCCTGCGCGGCAGCTGCCCACGGCTGCTGCGCAGCCTTGTGCACCCAGCCCCTGGGCTCCTGCACACCCGCTGTGACGTGTCCTGGCTGGAAGGTCTTGGGCACTGGGCTGTCCTTTGGCCCGTTGATGGGCGGCTGCCAGGCCCACGCTGTGCCGCCGCTGGGGTCGCAGTTTGTCTGCAGACAGGGGCGTTGCATAAGCACAGAGACGTGAGCAGCGGGCAGGCCGGCACGCACCCAGGTGGATGGGGACGGCGCAGCGAGCAGGCGCAGCGACATTCCACGGCAGCGGCCATGGTAGCCCCCGCTGCTCGCGCCCCGAGAAGCCGAGAGCCCACGGCAGTATTGTGTGGCAGCAGGGGCTCGCCCCAACCCCACCTCGTTGTCAAGGCCATACATGGCAAGAAGGGAGGGCAGGTAGTGCTCGGCGCTGGCGCAGTCCCGCTGCCTGCAGCAGCGGCAGGGGCAGCAGGCAGCCCACGGGTGCAGCGCTGAGAAGTCGGGGCCAGGTTCTTAGGTTGGATCGAGCGTGGCTCACCGGCTGGCCTCCCGGAATGCACATGACTGGGGCTGCAAACACGCCAGGAGCCAGCCCATCAAACATGGCAGCGCTCCCGGCTGTGGTGTGGTGCGTGGCCCTGCCCGCCTCGCTGGGTGGGGCACCGTCCCAGCCCCGCCCCCGCCAGAGCCCCTGCCCCCGCCCACTCACCGCCCCTCCTGCTGGTCGTAGCCGGTGTAGCAGTGCTTGGCAAAGGTGTGGGCCACCTCCTGGTCGTGCGCAAGCAGCTCGGCATGCCTGGCATGTGGGGGCGCGGCGCAGGGGGGCGGGTTGCATGCAACCATGCTCGCGCAGGTGGGGCAAGTGGGGACCAGGCACGGCCTGCCAGCCACTTGTGCCCCTCCCCAGCGCTAGGCCCCTGTGGCCGGTGGTGCGAGGTTGGTGCCCAGCCGGCCACAGGGGCCCAGCGCTGGTCCCACCGCCCCCGCAGCTGCCGCGGCACTCACTTGCGGTTGAGCATGAACCACTGGCCAGACTTGCGCCAGTGCCAATCGGGCCGGAAGCGGTCGGTGCGCATGGCGGGCGTGGAGCGCGTGCGGGCCAGGTGAGGGTCCTGCATGCCATGCGGCAGGAGGGGCGCCGGGTTTCGGCACAGGGTGCCAGCCAGGAGCCTTCTCTGGGGTCCCAGGGATGCCGCCGCCCGCCATCCATTGCACGCACAGCCCCGGCTCGCGCAACCGAGAGGTTCCGCGAGAGGTTCCGCTCCACACCCGCCTGCGCCCCCGCCTCACCTTGTGGGCGCAGGCGTCCAGCCTGCTGCGCTCCTCGTGCATGAGCTGCTGCCACACCATTGCCGGGTGGTACAGCGGCACTGTGGGCAGACAAGCAAAGAACGGATGCACGCACAAGTCATGGCATGAGGGCCTCAGGAGCTGCAACAGCCCGCTGCCCTATTGCCCCCATTTCTGCAAACCGCAGTCCTCTGCTGGCAGCAAACGAAACACACTGGCATGGCCTGCAGGCAATGCGGAAAGCGTTGTGCGGCATGCGCTCGAGGGCCTGGGCTGCAGGCGCACGCAGCACGCCCTGCTGCCTCCGGTGCCGGCGCACCTGTCGTGTCGCCCACCAGCACAAACCACTGATTGCGCTGGTCCAGTGCCGCCACCTCCACCAGCTTCTTGGCGGCCGCCGCAATGGCGTGGGTGCCCGGCTTGGCAATCTGCCGGGGCAGAGGGCGAAGCAGCGCAGGCGATTTGTGGGAGCAGCCAAGGAGGCGGGGCGGGTGTGCCACGTCGGGGGGGCTACCGATTAGGCGCCCTGCAGAAGCTCGCCGCCCCGCTGCCGGAGCATGCAGCACATGCGCATGTGGTCGGAGCACCCGCCCTGGGTCGCGGCAGCATGCATGGCATGGCAGGCGCCCCTCACCGCCCGGTCGGGTATGAGGCGGCCGGCAAAGGCGGAGGGCTCCTTGTAGTCCTTCAGGGTGGGGCGGGCGTGCACGTACACCGAGAAGAGGTGCTGCTGCTGCAGCACCGCAGTGCTGCGCGAGGGCCCCAGCTGCTGGCGCAGCGCCTCGAGGCACAGCGGGTTGCAGGCCGCGGCGCGGCCGCACCGCTGCACGCACGCGTCCCCTGCGGCGCGTAGGCGGGCGGGCGGGCAGCGGAGCGATGTGAAGAGCATGCCCGCTTGAATGGAGCGGTGCAGGTCTGCGGGTGTGGGCATGACCTCCAGCCTAGAGCAACATCGCAGCAGGCTGAAAGGCTGTGCGGTGGAAGACCAGACCAGAGGCAGGCACTCCTCTGCACCCACAAGCTCACTGCTTCACATGAAACTTTCCCAGGCCCTGCCCGCCTGTGCCTCCCAGCAGCCCCACCTGCATCGTCGCACTGCTGCAGGCAGAAGGCCTGCTCCCCTGCCAGGCTGCTGCGGGGCAGCAGGCCACGCGCCTCCCTCAGCCACGCCGTCCACACCAGGTCGTGAGGCAGGTCGCCGTGCGTGAGGAACAGCAGGGCAATCTGAGAGGGGAAAACACACTCGCTGCAGCTTGGTTGGGCACTGGCGGAGCATGCTTCCGCAGCAGCAGGGAAGGCAGGTGCAACTGGGCACATACCGCAAACAGCCAGGGCAGCGGCGCCTAGCGCCGCTCTTGTCATGCAGACAACCTGCGCTGCATGCATGGGTGGGCTGGAACTGCAAGCGCCTAATGCAAGCGGCTTGGCCGCACTGCCAACAGAGCAGGCAGCACTGCAGCGCACCTTGCCGTGGGCGGGCGTTACAATGCAGTGCGTGCCCTTGGCTGCAAACGTGGCCAGATCAGAGGCTGTCCCCAGCTGTTCTGCTGGCGGCTCTGCCTCTGGCGGTCCAGCATCTTCCTCTGCTGCGCCGCCCACTGCCGCTGCCTCTGTGTCACCGTCGCCTGCTGCTGCTCCACCGCTGCGCCGCATGCCCACCGGCTGCGGCTCAACATCGGGACGCAATGACAGCTGCTGCTGCCGTGCTGCTTCTGCGCTGCTAGACCCAGCTCCCTGAAGGAGGACGCGTGGCACACGCTCGCTGCCTTCGCCCCCTGCTGCGCTGCTGCCCTCTCGGCTGCCACCGCCACTGCTGCTGCGCGCACCCAGCGCCAGGTGCGCCCCTGCCAGCACGAGCACCCCAGATACGCTGATCAACGCTATCCATATGACAGGCGTGAAGCCTCTCTTGCGTCCTAAAGGGCTTCCTGGTCGCCGCAGCATGCTGGCGCAGCCTTGATACCAGGGCGATAGGGCGCCGCTGCCCTCGCCGCCGCTGCCACTGGCACCGCTGCTGTGTGTCTGTTGCCAGCTGCGCTGCACCTGCGGGAGCCGGCGGCGATACCTGAGCAACGCTCTATAGCATTGGCCGCAGCCCTGCTGCCCGATAGCGACCCGCAGCCGCGCCTTCTGTCACCGCTTAGCTCGCACGGCAACGCGGAGAGAGCGCGCCTTCAGCTCAGAGGGCTACTCTGCAATCGCTGCAACCAAAGGACACCTTGCTTCACCTGCAGCAAGTTGAACAGGTCACTCGGCGCCACGTCAACAACCATACAACCGCAACTCCCTCCCCCTTCACGACCCCTTCCGTTGGCCCCTGGCTGCATGCTCGAGAGCCAGTCATGTTGTGTGTTACCAGTACGATTTCAGTTCCCTTGCTGAAGTTCCTTCATCCTGCAGGGCGTGCACGTCAACACCCACCACTCATCATGCAGTCAAGTTGGAAGTCGGCTGCTGCGTTGTGCACCTCACAAATGTGCTGTGTGATAACTGGGCGCACAATTCACTGAACTTCAGCAAGTTCCTGTTTCAGAACAGATGTTTTGATGTGCACGCTGCCTTCCGTACTGAGGAGCGGGCATTGGGCATGCTGAATGACGTCAGGGCGCATGTGTGCCACGCTGAGCAGGCCTCGTGAGCAGGCCTGGTGAGCAGGGCCCCATGCAAAGGCCTCAACACACTTTTCTCAAATGACATGATCCAGCCCTGTTCTCAGCTGTAGGTGCGCTGCATCTTCCGCTCCCAAGCGACCGAGATGTGCCAGTTGTCGAGTCTGGCAGATGTTACCTTTGAAATTCCAAGGTCCATTGGTCTGCCGGGCATTCTTTCACCGTTCCATGGCGTCAGTTTGGTAGGGTTTTTGTTGACGTGATCACCATCTGACCTATCATCTGAACATCAAGCTGATTTTCTCGACACGCCTTCTGACGCCCCACGTCCCCTCCCCCTGATCCCCCCCGCATGACTCCCCGCCGTCATGCCTGTGCTCGAGGTTAAATCTTTGTCATTGTTTGCTTATCCAAGGTCGCTCTTGGTTCGCAACGGCTCCCCTTCGTTGTCCAGTCCACTCTAGCAAGTCAAAGCCTTGCGACGTGGATACCTTTCTTCCGCCAGTTGTGGCAGTCTGCATTTCGCATCAACATCGCAGGTTTTGTTGCAGGGGGCCCTGCTCAGGGGGCTGCCTGCGCTCGAAGGGCAAGCCACAAGTGGCGCGCAGCGCTCCTAGGTGCGCTCTAGCAGGCTCACAAGCACTGTGTGATCGGCGCTTGGCGAGCCTCGGGAGCAAGCAGTGCGCTGCAGCCGTCGAGTGACCATCAGGGCCGGCCACACGACCAGCTGCTGGGGCAGGTCCTCGGCAAGAGCCAGCAGACTGGAGAGGGCGGCGTTCCGGGCCGCAGGCCTGACCCGAGCCCCCCTTGGCAGCGGCGGCGGCGGCGGTGGCTTCAGGCCGCACCCGTGGCATTTGTGAACCCCGGCTGCACTCTGGCACGCTGGCAGCACGGCCGCCATGAACGGTGACACACAGCAGCATACGGAGCCGCGAGTGCGGGGCATCAACTCTGGAACACACTTCCTGTTTTGCGGCGGCAGGATCGTCGTTGGTGCGTTGCCAGGTTGCTGGCTGCCTGGGCGATCGCTGCTGTAGGTTTGCCTGTGGCTTGTTGTGAAAATTGTGCCCTTGGCTGCTGCAGGCGGCTGTCCGTCCTCACTCTTGATGTCGCTGAGCAGCTTGTCCTGCTGCCGCTGAATGCGTCACCTCGCCGCCTTTGCAGGGCCGGATTGGCGCTCGCTGCTAGGCTCGACTGTGCTCATCATAGCACCCACAGGTGAGAGCGTGCAGCGGCCATCTACTGCAAACTGCGCGTGCCCGTGTGCGCGAGTTGGCAGCGGTGCAATCTCAATGTGCGTGTTTCAGTCTGCTAGTTGGGCAGCTGCTTGCATTCCTGTGT
Organism: Auxenochlorella pyrenoidosa; assembly: GCA_001430745.1. Classification (NCBI taxonomy): domain Eukaryota; kingdom Viridiplantae; phylum Chlorophyta; class Trebouxiophyceae; order Chlorellales; family Chlorellaceae; genus Auxenochlorella; species Auxenochlorella pyrenoidosa. The sequence continues at coordinate 1,617,749 of KQ482057.1, read as the reverse complement.
GTGCTTGCGAGTTGGAGGCAGCACCGCCTGCCCCGCCGGCTGCCCTGCCCACCATCAAGCTTTGCAAGCGGGCGCGCCGGGTGGGCCGGCACAGCCCTCCATGCCACTTGACCCTCCTGCATCTTTCTGACGCCCCAGCGTGCGCCCGCCTGCCCCGCCTGCCCGCACAGTCGTGTTCTGCATCTGGGTGCTGCCGTGGGTGGGGCGGCACATCTCCTGGGCCCTGGTGGCCCTCTCGGGCGTGCTCATCGCGCTGTCCACCTCCATGCTGGCTGCCACGGCGCTGAAAGACCCGGGCTTCATCCCGCGCTCCCCGCTGGATGAGGATGTCGAGTACGGGTGCGCCGCTGAGCCCTGTGGCGGCCATGGGGGGCAGCCGCTTGGGCTGGGCCTGGCAGGGGAGGCAGTGCTGGCTCTTGAGCGGGCACTGGAGGGGCACCGGAGGCAGCCTTTAGGGCTGGGGCTGGCTGGGAAGGCAGCTGCCCTGGGAAGTGCGCCTGCAGGCGGGCGAGTGGCAGGGCGCAGCGGCGCCCGTTTGCGCCGGCCGGACGGCCGGTCCCGCGCCCAGCGCCGGCTGGCCTGCAGGGCTGAACCCACCCTTGGCTTGCTGGGCTCCCCCGGCCTGCAGCATGGCGGTGCCCACCAAGGACCACCAGATCAACGGCTACACCGTCACCACCAAGTACTGCACCACCTGCAGGCAGGAGGGGCCTGCGCCTGGCTGGGGGGTGCTGCCGCGCGTGCTGCCGTGTGCTGCGTGCTGGGCTCGTGTCTGCGAGCGCAGATGCTTTGCAGGGTCCGGCGCCTGCGCGTGCCCCTGGTCAGCGCCCGCCGCCCCCGCCGCCGCCCCCGCCGCGCAGCCACTACCGCCCGCCGCGCTGCTCGCACTGCGCCGTGTGCGACAACTGCGTGGACAAGTTTGATCACCACTGCCCGTGGGTGGGCACCTGCATAGGCCGGGTGAGGTCACTGTAGGTGTGCGGTGTGGGCGGCCCAACCGGTCGCCCAGTGCAACCTCCAGGGTGACGCCCGCAGCCGCTCCCCAAACAGCGGTGCTCTGTGGCTGAGGCCCTCTCAGGCTGCATGTTGCCCCCGTGCCCACCTGCCAACCCCGCCGTCCCTGCCGCTCAAGAGCGCAGCCCAGCCTCCAACACCCTCAGCGCCCTCAGCCGCCTGCCCCTCTTCCCCTTCCCTGCAGCGCAACTACCGCTTCTTCCTCACCTTTGTCTACTCCACCGTGGCGCTCTGCTGCTGGGTGTTTGCGCTGTCGGTCGCCAACCTGGTCATCGCCGCGCGCGACGCCGGCTGGAGCTTTGGCACCGCGGCGGGCGACCACCCTGCCGCCATTGTGTGCGCGGTGTACACCTTCCTGGTGAGCTGCAGGCCGGCTGAGCTGTGAGCGCTGTGTGCAACAGAGCTGGGGTGAATGGTGGCGTGGAGCTAGGAGGGTACGGCGACGAGGCGGGGAGCGTACCTGGAGGGGTGTGGCGGCTCTTGCTTGTTGCGGCTGGGCTCGATCTTGTGGCTGGGATCGATCTTGCAAGCCCTGCCGGGGCCCTGCGTGCCCAACCGGCCCTCTTGCGTCCATGCACAGGGCTTCTGGTTTGTGGGCGGCCTCAGCGCCCTGCACACCTACCTCGTGTGCACCAATCAAACCACATACGAGCACTTCCGTCACAGATACTCTGGTGAGCGCATGCATGTTCATGTCCTGCCAGTGGAGTGCCCTGGATGGGGACGAGACGTTCCAGGGGATGCAAGGAGGCAGCGCAGTGCCAACGGCTGCAGCGGGCGGGGGCGCTGCATGTGCAGCCCTGCATTCCTGCTCACACCATTTCTGCCCAATGGCCCTTGCTCGGTCCGCAGATCTGGGCAACCCTTACAACAACGGCCTCCTGAACAACTGCTGGGAGGCTTTCTGCGCCCCCATCCCGCCGCGCTGGGGCCAGCTGGGCCTGCAGCAGCGCGCCGAGGCAAGCGCAGCGACGGCAGCGCAGCAGGAGCAGCAGGCCGCGGCGGCAGCAGCTGGAGGCGGAGTGCAGCTAGCGCAGGTGTGCACCTGTTGGAAGGGACGGGGGGCCGAGGTTGGGATGGAAATTGTGCGCCTGTGCGGCTTGGTCGGGTGCAGAGGGGCGTCCCGTGCAGGCATGCCCTTGGTGTGCTGCCCAACACATTCCGTTGGGTCCTCTCGCTGACCTTGCCGCCTGTTTCCCCTGCTGCGTGGCAGATGTCGCGCCCTGCCAAGCCAAACGGAGCGCACGCAGCGCTGCCGGCCAACGGCTCCCATGGAGTTGAGGTGCTGCCGTACCGTGGAGAGGTGCGGCCGCTCCCTTGCTTGCCTGCCTTGGCAGCGCTGCAATTGAGCGACAGCCGTGCGTGCCTGTCCTGCGATGGCGGTCCCAGCTGCCCGAATCCAAATTGGATCCCTTGGGGGACCACGGCCTGTCTCTCCGCTTGTCCGGCTTGGTTCTCAGAGCGGCCATGCCCTGCCTGCTGTCACCAGCCTCAAGCGCTGCTGGCTTGCCGCTCCCACCCCCATGGCGGCTTGCAGGACGAGGATCCAGAGGCTGGCCCCCACGCTGGGAGCGGGGCGCTGGAAGCAGCAGGCGACCGAGGGCACATCGGGGCGGCAGGGGTGGCACAGGCTGGCGCTGGCCCTGCGGACTGGAGCCTGCAGCGGCCCTCGGGCATCTCGGAGCGCGTGATCACGGCTGATGGCAGCTACCATAGCAGGGACAGCAGCTACCGAGGCCACCGAGAGGGCAGCTACGGGGCAGGCGGCATGGGCGCCGGCGCTTCCCAGCTGATGTACAGCCAGCGCTCGCAGTCGCTGGGAGCCGCCTCGGCAGCAGTTTTTGCAGCAGCGGCATCTGGCATGCTGCCAGAGGGCGAGGAGGAAGGGTCGGAGGAGGAGGTGGCCATGCCAGCAGGTGCGGCGCAAGCCGCAGCAGCAGCAGCCGTGGGTGCCAGGGATCTACAGTCGCCAGCGCCGCCGCCGCCGCGCCTGCTGGCCGGCCGTACACGTGGCCAGTATGGCAGCAGCAGCAGCTTGGCAGCCGAGGCAGGCGATGAGCCGGCGAGGGCTGAAAGCACACCTCCGCAGCAGCAGCTTCGTGTGCCCCCGTTAGGCAGGCTGCCACCAGTAATGGCGCCGCCGCCCGCGCCGGCCAGTCTTGGAGAGTTTGATCTGCAGTCGCCGCGGCCGCCCGGCAGCAGATGAGCTGACGCGTGAAAGTTGAGCACGGCTGGTTTTGCGCACCGCCCGGCTCACTCGCCGCTCTGCGCTATGTTCATCCACTCTCTCTTCCCTCAGGCCTTTATTCATGCTTCACTCCTTTTGCTCCTGAGCGTCTCTCTCGACCTTGTCAATAACAGGCCGCATTCGGGGTGGGTGAAACTAGCAGGCAAGCAACCTATTTACAAGTGGACTCTTCATTGGTATCACATGGCAGTTGTGTTGAACTTCGAGAGGAGGAATGAAGGAATCTTGACAGTCAGTTGGTCCTGGTCACTCCCATGTCATGACAAATTGCATTACACCCCTGGCCCCAGCAGGACAAACCAGCTGCCCTGCCCCTTGTCAGCTACCGCCAGCCATTGTTTCCGCCACATTGGCCTGTGCGCTTGCATCTGCATAGGGAGGTGCAGTCGACCGCTGTGCAGGGTAACTGGCCACACACAACGACTTACACAGTAAGGATAGTGCTTCCTCCACCTTCCTTAGGCTGCCCTGCAGACCCGGTACTGCCTGCAGCCCTGCAACCTACGGTGTCGGGCAGATCAATGACCAGGCAATACACTGTCATGTAGCAAATGTCCTGCTCCTGGATAGCTGCTGCCAGGCATGATGCCTGCACACCTGCTGGCGCGAGCGCTGCAGCCTGCATGATGCTGTTGGTTGTCTTCCAGGAACCAATGCGCCGCTCCGCGGTCAGCACGGTGGGGTTCCGCGTGTCTTGCTTGGCCTGCAGACAGGCCACACCCGGCAGAGGGCACGCAGGTTGAACCGCAGCATGCAAGACACGTACATCTGGCGGCCTCCCTTGAGGATTGGCTTCCCGGCCAACGCCACCCAACCTTTAACCCGCCAGCCCGACTCTGAACATCCCAACCGCTTGCCTTTATGCACAGGCCGGCATCCCCTGCGTACACAAGGTCGAACAGCAACGGGGCCTCCTTCTGAGGCAGCGCCGCTGCGGCGGGCGCCCGCCCTTTGGCAACTGCACCGGGCCGCGCCGCCAGCTCGGCATCTGCCAGCTGTTGCATCTGTGCCTCGTGCTGCAGCAGGCAGGCAAAAGAAGCAGGGCAGGGTGGCTAGAGGATTGCAACATACCCAGGACTACTGGCAGGCATGGTGGAGCAGGGCATGCACTGCAGCACATCCTGCTTGCAGGTGGTTGAGTGACCATGGCGAACCCCTCCTGCATCTTGCCTTGATCTGCTGCCGGTGCTGCTCTGCCCGCAGCGTGAGGGAGAACTCATCCCGCTTGCTAAAGTCGGTCGTCAAGAAGCCCTTGCCAGGCTGCAGCCAATTGGGTTTTGGGCACCATGTGCAGCACGCACTTAGTATCCCGCATCGAGCCAGGCTTGCAATGCGTTGAGGATGAGCCAGCACGTGCAGCAGATTGCACTGACAACGATTAATAGTGCCGAGCAACAACCTTGTCAGGCTGCAGCTCATTGTAGGGCAGCCGGTCCCGATACGTCTCGCCCTCAAACAGCGGCTTGCAGGTGGGGTCGAAAAGCGGCCGCGGCGCCTGCGACAGAAAAGGGTGGGTGGCTCTGATGAGCCTGCTGGCAGCAGAGCTCGGGCCGCCGTGCCTGCACCCTCCCTGCACATCGCACCCGCGTGGCAAACTGCTTGCCCATGTATGCATCACGCTGAGGCACTCTGGCATCGTAGGGCCGTGGGTCGCTGCATGGCAGGAAGGATGGGGTGCTGAGCAGAGCAGCAGTGGCCAGGCGAGTGCAGCATATGCATGGGGTGGCAATGGGGTGCCGCCAACCGCCCGCCAACCGACCCTGCCGGCCTCACTCCTCCGTCCCGACGAGCAGAGGCGCCCTGCGGCTGAACACCCCGCCCTCTATCGCCTCCTGTGTGCGCAGTCCATTCCACATTGCGTGTGAAGGCTGCAAGCGGAGTCACAGTCGAGACCGCTTTTAAAGAACAGGTCAAACAATGGAGACTGCGTGCTGCGATCGTTCTACTGGATCTATGGTGCAGGAAAGAGCGATTAGACGAGCCCAGGTCCGAGAATTCTGCGGGGAGCCTGTCCGTGCTGAGCGCCAGCGCCTCTTCCAGTCAGACTTCTCATTGCCTCGCTCGCGAACCACGCACCTTTTCGATGCTTCTGCGGGGTGCCCCGGAGCCGTACAGCACGCCGGAAAGCTATTCAGAGCCACTACACGATCGTCTTGGCTTCGTTGTGCCAAAGCCTGGCCAGTCCGGCAGAGCGCCTCCCCGTCGACAGGCCCTGCAGAATTTGGTGAAGAGTCGATGGCAGGCGGCAGCCGAGGAAGCGGAGGCTGCGCGGCAGGCCGGCCTCTGCCGCCGCCGCCTGCTGGCAGCTCGAGCGCTTGTGGCCTTGCGTGCAGGGGCAGCCACAGCTCGTGCGTCAGCCCTGCAGGCTGACGCTCAGCGTCAGAAGTGGGCCTACCTGAGCTACACAGCGGCCTGGGAGGCCTGGTGCGGCCTGGCAGCTGCCCGCCAGCGCATGGCGACGCTGGCAGCCCAAGCAGTCGCTCTGCGCGATGCCACTCTGCTGGCCCGCTCCCTGGCTGGCCTGCAGCAGCATGTTTTGGCAAGGCAGTGCAAGCGGCGGGCAGAGACTACAGCATCCAGCTTCGCCTGCTTCTGCCTTCTGGTCCATGCCCTCGACAGCTGGCGCCAGGCGGTGGCGGCTCGTGCCCGCCGCCGTGCATCGCTCGAGACTGCTCTGCTGCACTGGGCTGTGCGACTCTGCCGTGGCGCCCTGCAGTCCTGGCGCGCAGACACACGCCAGCAGCAGCGCAAGCGGGCAGCGGCCCAGCTGGCAGCCCACGCGCACTGCCGCTGGCTGCTGGATGCTGCGCTGCATGGCTGGCTAGAGGCGTGGCGGAGCCTTCGGGACCGCCGGCTGGCGGCTGCAGCAGCCATCCGGGACGCCCTGTATGGCTGCGAGGCACGGCTGGCAGGCATGTGCCTGGAGGGCTGGCGCCGGCACGCCGCCAGCAAGGCGCAGCTGCGGGAGGACGTGCACCTGGCTGACCGGCTGCGCCGCTTTGGCTTGCTGAGCGCCGCTTGGCGGGGGTGAGCTGTGCAGGGGACTGCTGGCTGGGAGGGTGCCCTTGCCAGCCCTCCACCCGGTTAGCCACCTACCAGGGGGCGGTGTGCCGGACCGGCATGTTTCCAAGTGGACTCCCGGGGCTGCAGGCTGCCCCCCAGCGAAGCCCTCCAATGCTCTGGCATCCGTGCCTCCTGCTGAAAGTGCTTCGCGTGCCCAAAGCCTCATGCCCTGTGCCCACATGCTGTGCAGGTGGCGGCTGTGGATTGGCTGGCAGCGCCACCTGCTTCGCCTGCAAGCTGGGCTGCAGGCGCTGCAGCCTCGCCTCGTGGTCGCGCTTGCTTTGCGGCACTGGTTGGCAGGCATCGCTGCCGCACAGGCAGACGATGGCGCCACCTGCTACCGTGCGCTGCAGCTGCCGCGGGTGTTCACCGCCTGGCGACAGCGAGCCCTGCATAGCCAGCAACTGCAGCTGCGGGGGGAGTGGTGCCGGCGGTTGCTGGCATGCCGATGCTGGCGGAACGTGCTGCTGGCCTGGATGCGCTGGGCGGCTGGCAAGCGGGATTCTCGAGCTCGGATGCGCCAGGTGGCAGAGCGGCATGCCTCCCTCCGGCAGCGGGCAGTGCTTGCAGCTTGGCAGCGCTATGCCCAGCTGAAGGGGATGCAGCATGAGCAAGGGCTGCAGGCAGCAGCGCACATGGCTGCCTGGCTGGCCGGCAAGACGCTGCACAGCTGGCGCCGCTGGGCGGGGCTGCGCCATGCGGGCGGCCGCTGGCGCCGGCGCTACCTGCTGCAGCACACCTTTGCAGGCTGGCGGCAGCGGGCGGCTGGCAAGGCAAGGCAGGAAGAGCGCTGGCGCATTGCTGTACGGCACCGCTACCTTTGCTTGCTGTGGTCGGGGCTGGAGGGGCTGCGGGTGCACCACCAAAGGCAGCAGCAGAAGCAGCAGGCGCTGCAGGCCATGCGCCTGCGCTACAGGGCCGTGCTGCTTCTGCGGTGCCTCCAGGCCTGGGGTGGACCCTTCCTGGCAGCGGCACGGCAACAGCGTACAAACCAGCAGGCAGCAGTTGCCAGGGCGGGCAGGCTGCTTCTTGCACCTGTGCTGGCAGCATGGCGAGGGCCCTGGATGGCAGCTGCTCGGCAGCGCCGCGCCAGGCTGCAGGTAGCTGACAGCCATCGGGCTGCCGCCCTGCTGAACCTGGCGTGGCGGGGTTGGCTTAAGTGGCGAGGGGGGCAGGAGGACAAGCGGGAGCGTCTGGCTGCTGCCCAGGCACTCCTGCGGCCTGGCAGGCTGCACCGCCTGCTGGCTGCATGGCGCGGCTGGCATGCCAAGTCGGTGCTGCAACGCCGTCAGGTGGATGGAGGGTGTGGGCTGTGCTTGCTCTTCAGGTGGGCCTCGGCTGTACCACGCTGATCAGACGTGGTGACAGATTTGAAATCCTGCTGCCTCGTTCACAACAGATCGCCTTATCTCGTTGCCACTGCTTGCCTCGCCTGCCTGCAGGTCGCAACAGCCGCCGCTGCTGCCCGCAAGCTCGCGCTGCGGCGCGTGTGGGCTGCCTGGCAGGCACATCTGCACAGCCAGCGGCGAAAGCACCGCCAATGGTGCTCAGCCCTGCTGTTTGCTGGGCGGCAGCAGGCACAGCGGGTGCTGTCCACTTGGCGGATTGCGGCGCGCGCAGAAGCAGTCCTTCGCAAGCAGCAACATGGAACAACACCGCCTCTAGATGTGCCTGGCGCAGGCGCAGCAGGCCTGGCGGCTAGTTCCATGGGGGACGATCGGGCACTTGTTCCCGGCACCACAGCGCTGCTGCTGGCCCGGCTGAGGCGGCTGCGCTCCGAGGCAGAGGCTGCTTCCAGCAGTTGTGCAGCCGCGTCTGCAGCTGCACACAGTGCAGCAGGTGCTGCCGGAGCAGGCTCGCTGCCAGCAGAAAGGATGGGAACACTTGCAGCAGCAGCAGCGGCGGCAGCACCAGCACCAGCAGCATCCCCCCGCACATCAGCGCGGCAAGCGGTGCCTGAGTGGCGGGCTTCCAGCATCGCAAACCTGGTCACAGCTGCAGGCCTTAGGCTGGCCAACCAGTTCCCATGCGACAGCAGCGACAGCCCGAGCAGTGGCCCAGTCACGGTAGGCAGCAGCACTGCTGGGTGGTTGGATCGGGGTAGCATCCCCCGGCCGGCACCTCGTCGCCCCCACTGGTAGTTGTTCGCAAGGCACCCTGAAAAAGTTGCTTGGCACTGTTGCTGTCTGCCTTGACAGTGGCGGTGGCTCCTGTTATTTGGTGCTAATGCGCCATTACAAATGTAATGAGTTCGGCGTGCCGAGCCCAGTCTTTCTGTGGCTCTTTCACGGATTTGAATCTGAAAAGGTGCACTCGCAAGATCTCCATCTTTTATCTGACAGGCTTGGCATGCTGCTTCCTGGTATGGTGTGGAGTATCACAAGAGGATCACCTGCTTTGGGATACACACGGAAGGCTGGGCAGCAGAAATTGCTGAAGGTTGCTTGCAGCTGGAAGGCTGCTTGCAGCTGGCATCCACAGCCCCGCTCCACCAGGCAGGCAACCACAGCATCACAGCATATTTCAAATTTGCAGCCGTTCCCTTTATGAAAGCTGTAGACAGCTGGCAGTAAAGCAGGCAAGGTTGCCATGGCTCGCAGGCAGTTAGGCAGCCACCGAGGGCGCGGGCGCACCAGCTCACCCCCTGGAGGAAAAGTCCGGGTCAAGTCGTCAATCGTGGCAACAAGTATGAACAAGGGATAATGCCTGGTTGAACACATGGAACTTGTGCAAGATGGCAGTGTGAAGGCGAAGCATCGCGAAGGCACGGGAGGCACAGCGCGGCGGCCAGCGGGCATATTAGCTAGGTGGCCGATGCGCCGGCGTGCAGAGCAGCCTTTGTCGCCCTCCTCCCTGGTGTTCACGCTTCCTCAACCGCGTCTGCAGAGCCTCGGCAGCAGCCATGGTGGTAAGCCGGAGTTTTTTGCAGCCCGGAAGCCCAGATCGCCCGCGCTCAGAGTGCACTGCGGGCTCACTGTCGCTCCACGGCCTTCCGCAGGTCTCCAAGCGCGTGGTGAACGCCAAGTCGGAGCGCTATTACAAGGCGGGCCAGGGGAAGAAGAAGAACCCCGGTTTCTGGCAGGTAGCTTCCGGTAGAGGCATGTACCAACCGTGGAAGGCGTGATCGCCGTTGCTTCCGGGAGCTGACCGGGCCGCGGGCCTTGCAAGGCTTGCAGGCCTCGCCCTCGCTTCCTGCTGCCTACGACCTTGCTGAAAGGGCGGCCGAAACAACAAACGCGCCCGCCGCTGCTATTCCGTCCTTGCCGCCGCCGCCGCTGCCGCCAACGAACACCCGCAACTGGCTGCACTGCCCAATGCTTGCAGGGCATCCGCAAGCAGCTGGCGGCGCACCCCGTGGTGGTGGCGCTCATCTTCTTCATCATGATCTTCTCAGGTGGGTTTTGAAGGGGGGATTGTAGTGCCAGAGAGAGACAGAGCGTTGCGCAAGCAGCCCACACACAGTGCCTCGTCGTGCGCTGCTGCACTTGCCCTGTTTCTGGATATCCGTTATGCAGCCTGTCATCGTCGCAGCCTGGCTGCATGCCTCGGAATCACGAGCGAGGGCGCCTGGTCCACCTGCTGCCCCTGCAGGCGTGGCCTCCTTCTTCATGTACCTGCCGGCCGAGCGGCAGCGGTTCAGCCTGGGCGGCTTCTACAGCGGCGGCGAGGAGTAGGCGGCTCCCCCCCGCAGCAGCAGCAGCAGCCAGCAGCAGTCGCGCCGAGGGCGGCGGCCGCGCGCCTCTGGCGCGGGCCTCCCCGCCGATCGGCGCCCCTTGAAGCATTCCCGCGGGCGCGGCCGTCCCTTATGCCGGCCGCCGAGCCTTACTTCCTGACGACAGCGAGAGAGCGCCAGGCGTTGCGCCGACGGGCCAGCAGCTTGACGCGCCTCGCCGCACCACAAGTGATGACCATGACCCGTTTTCCCCTCTCTCTGCCGTGCCTGTGCCCGTCGTCTCACCACTGAATGTTCTGCTCACTCCTCTCCGCGGCCACCCGGGAGCTGATTTTATGAGCGAGCTCTTATGTCGCTGCAACACAGCAGCAATGCGGCAGGCGTGCTCATGGGGAGCACAAGGCAAGCTGCGGGTTCATGGCGGGATGGTAGAGCTCAACCATGGAGAATGTTCAGTGCAGTCAAAACCTCTCAATCCGTCTTGCTGGGTTTACAGGCAAATTGATGTCCGCAACAAGAAAGGCCAGAAGAGACGACAGAAGCAGCTTGAGGGTGCAATCGATTGCCATCAACAGCAAGTATTGGGCGCGGGCTGCCTGAAATAGAAGGGATTTGGCGAGCAGTGCCACTAGAATCAAATGTAGGACAGGTTAGAGCTCCGATCGAGGGTGGAGGTTCAAGCCAGGCGCAAGGGGGCAAGGGCTGGCTGCAAAGCGTTGGGTGGGTGGGTCGCCCCCGTCTGGCCTCACGCCCGCCCATTGGCGGCTGCAGCCGCTGCCTCTGCCGCCGCCTTCTGCGCCGCCTCCTCCTTCAGCTGCGCCGCGTACTGCAGCAGCGGGCGGGGCAGCGCACGGGCGAAGCAGTGGACAGCGAGCAGCGAACATGCAGAGGCACACGGCGCCGCGGCAACCGCCCACGCCGGGGGCGCAATGCATGCCAGCGTAGCGCGACACATGGTCGGCGCAGCGCGGCACGCCAACTTGGCAGCGCAGTGCCGGCAAGGCCCCCCCACCCGCCGGCGGCCCACCTGCATCATGCCCTGCACCGCCGCCTGCACGTTGGCATCCAGCCCTCCCACCAGGGCGGCAAAGCGCGCCGGGTCGCCGTGCTGGATGCCATGCAGCGTCTCTGCAGGGGGGGGGCCAGGCACGTGCTGGGCAGGTCAGCTCGCGTGCCAGCCAGGCCGTGCCGAGCGGGCTGCACGGCAGCGTGGCGGCATGCAGAGGCGACGCTGGCGGCGCCGCCTGGGCTCCGCCTGGCCGCACGCGGCAGGCGCAGTGCCTGCAGCCCATGGTGTGCAGCCCACCCGCAAAATAGACAAAGGGGTCCACGGCATCGATGGGGGACGACACCTCATCCTCCTCGTCCTCGCTCCAGTACTCGTCGTCTGGGGGCGGGGCAGGCGCAGCAAGGGGCCCGGGCCCGTTGGAGGTTGCAGGGGCTGAGCACACCGGCACGCGCGGGCTGGAAAATGTTGAGCGGTGCGGGCAAGGTGGGGGCGGGGCGACAGGGGCGTAGCCAGCTGATCAGGAGAGTGGCGCCCCGTCTGCTCACAGTCGTCGTCATCCTCGTCGTCATCCTCGTCGTCGCCCGCCCGCTTCGCCGCCATGCGCTGCAGCCGCCTGCGAGCGGGGGAGGGTGGGGCGCACAGGGAGGCGGCAGCATGAAGGGGGTGCACAGGGAGGCGGCAGCATGAGGGGAGCGCAGGGCTGGGTGGCGCGCGCGCAGTGTCCGCCCCAGCACCGCCGCTCTGCCCCATGCGCAGCGGCAGGGCGGGCATGCCCATGTGTGCGGCAGGTTGTGCGAGGCGCGGGGGCCCTCACTTGAGGTAGGCCTCGTCCACCTCATCATCGCTGTCGCCCAGCTCCTCCTCAGACTCATCCTCCAGGTCTGCAGGGGGGGCGAAAGAAGGGGGGGGGGGGCAAGGTGCAGCGAGAGCAGGATGGGGGCCAGCAGGGCGAACAGCAGGTGGGGCCCTGGTTCTGTCGGGGGCCAGTCAGAAGGCGGATGGGCACCGCGGATCCTCCCCGCAGCACAAACCCCACCCTGCACAGCATGTCCGCCAGCGCATGCGGTCCCGGGTGCAAGCTGGACTGGGCCGGGCCATGGGCTGAGCCAGGCAGCTGAGCAGGCCCGCCCGTGTGGCAGCAGCGGCCGGCGCTGCCCCCCAGGCGCGCGCTCACCCGACTCGTT
>KQ482057.1:1587166-1600305 GCA_001430745.1 Auxenochlorella pyrenoidosa | reverse complement strand
CCCCGCGCCTGCGTGAGCGTGGCCAGCTGCGCCAGCGCGGCCTGCAGGAAGGTGAGCGAGCACTCCTTCTGGAAGCGCTCCGCAAACGCGCGGTCCTCCTTCTCGCTGCACAGCTTGGGGTCGCCATACCTGCAGGGGGAGGGGGGGGGCACAGCGGGCGCAGGGGGCGGCGGCAGCCTTTGCCGGCAGCCTTTGCAGCACAGGGGTACTGGGGGACGCCGTGCGGCGCGCCCCTAGCCGTGCCGTGCTGCTTTTGTGCGGGCCGGCCCGCCGTGCCCGGGCCAGCACGCCAGCGCTCCATGCTGGCAACAGGCAAGTGCCATGCTCAGAGGCGCCCCCGCCTTGGCCTCACCGGTTGAACAGGCGCGAGGCGATGTGCATGACCCACTTCTTGGCCTTGTTCCACTGCCAGCCCTTGCGAGCGTCCGGGTCGGCGGGCAGGTGCTCCTGAAGGGCGGGGTGATGGCGCGGCAGGGCGGGTGGTGATGGAAGAGGGGTGGGGTGGGCAGAGGGTGACGATGTCAGGGAAAGCCCGTGGAGCAAGCAGGCAAGCGGCGCTTCAAGCCCTGCCGGGCGCGGGCGCCTCGAGGGGGCATGGGCTCGGGATATAAGATGCCTGCGTACCGCCGGCAGGCGCCAGGGCCCTGCAGCCGGCGGTTTATGAGGGCTCTGCGGCTGCTGTGGGCGCTCTTAAATACAGGCGGCTCAGGGCCTCAGCGGCTAGCCGGCTGGGAGTGTGAGCGCCCAGGATCATACCCCCCCCCTGCAGCTTGCTGCGCATCATGCTCGCGGCGGCAGCCCGAACCATGCGCAGCGCAGCAGCAGGCACGCCGAAAACCCTGTGCAGCGGGGCCGGCGGTGCTAGCCCGCCACGCGGCTGCAGGCACACGGGGCGCCCGCGGCCGCGGCGGGAGGCGCGAGGGGCGCGGCGCCGCTGGCAGCACACACCAGCGGCAGCGGCTTCATCATCAGCGTGTGAAAGCAGGCCATCCAGCCGGTGAACTGCTGCTCCTGGTTGAGCAGGGGCGGGATGGACATGTAGGTGGCAGACCTGCTCGGGGGGGCACAAGGGGGGCACCCAGGCGCTGGCGGTGAGGGCAAGCGGGTAGGTGCGGCTTGGGGGCCGGTCGTGCCAGCCAGGCGCAGGGGGGTGCACCCAGACGCCGTCCCTGACCCCGTCACTGACGCGTCCCTGACGCCAGACGCCGTGCCTGGAACCGCCTGCCTGCCTGCCTGACAGGCGGCAGGGAGCAAGTGCCCCACCCACCAGTAGGTCTTGCACACCAGCTTGAGCAGCTCGGCCAGCTCGGGGGCTGTCGAGTCCATGGCCAGCAGCATCTGCTGGCAGGGAGCGGCAGGCGGGGAGCCTGGCGCTGGGGCGGGGCATCGAGCCACAGTTGCAAGAGCGCCTGCTTGCCGGGCGCCTGCCAGGTGGCTGGAAGCCGCCGCCGGCCCCCCGCGGCGCAGCGCCCGCTTGAAAGGCCGGCAGCAGCAGGGGGGGGGGGCTGTGCACCAGCGCGCGCCAGCTGGGCGCGCCCCGCCCCTGGGGAGCAGGCGAGCAGGCCCCCGACAGATCTGCGGCCGGCCCCCGGGGGCGCGGGGCTGCGCGGCGGCGCCCCCACCCACCTGGAAGATCTGCAGCAGGGTGGGGAAGGTGGTGTTGACCACCTGGTCCAGCGGGCCGCGCTCCTCCTCGTCGCGGAACTCGTACTTGCGCGCCAGGAAGCGCAGCACGGCCAGCGCGCCCGCGATGCGCGCCTGGTCCTGCGCACGGCCCAGGGGTGGGTGGGTGGGTGGGTGGGTGGACAGTTGGGCCCCGGGGGCCTCGATGCTCCACGACCTGCCGGCGCTGGGGCAGGCCCCCCCAATCATGCCCAGCAGAGGCGCTGGCCCGCCGGCCCGCTTGCACTCGCAGGCCTGCACCAGGCCGGCAGCAGCAGCCGCCCCCACTGGTCCCTGCGCGCGCCGCCCGCCGCCGAGCCGCCCCGGCCCTGGACCAGGCGGCGTGGCCCCTCACCTGGGAGGTCAGGTAGGCGTGCACCTGCGGCAGCAGCGCCGGCCACTGCTGCGGGTAGTCAGAGTACACCAGGCTGCGCACGCACTCGCCCAGCTGGACGCGCACGGCGGGGGGCGCGCGCGTGATGCCCTCCAGCAGAGCCTCGCGCACAGCCGCCTTGTCCTCCTCGGCCAGCGGGCTGGCCTTGCCCTCTGCAGGGCGGGGGCGGCAGCGGCGACGGCGGGGCCGGTGGGACGGACGGCACGGCGGGGGAGGGGCTGCCTGCCACAGCGCAGCACTCGGCTGCATCCATGAGCCAGCCCTGCTGGGTGTGCATGCATATCAGCACACCAAGCAGCAGGTCAGGCACCAGACACAGGGCAGGGCACAGCAGGGCTGGGGCCAGCACGCGCGCACCCTCGCTGGGCGACCAGTCACGGCGGACCAGGTTTTTGAAGGAGATGGCGGCCACCTGGCGGACCGATGGGTCAATGCTGTCCTCCAGCGCCACGCGGAGCAGGTTGACCACCTGCCCGCGGGCATGCTTGGACTGAGGCAAGGGGAAGGGCCGGCGGGCAGAGGGTGTGTGGCGGCAGGGGGCGCTGGCGGCAGCGGCGGCGGCAGCAGCATGCCATCGTCGGTCCCTCGGCGGCGTGGGCATACCTGGTTCAGCGCATCTTCCGCCGCTTTGCGCACTTCAGGGTTGGGATTGGTGCAGGCCCCAAGCGCCGCCACCAAGTTTTCGATGTTCATCGTTGCGACCTGCTTGCTCACAGCAGGCCCTTCCTCGCCAGGAGACCACGGCAAGCCGCTGCCACGCTCCATCGGCCATGCATGCCCCACTTTACAGTTGCCGCCTGCTGCTGTGCTGTGCCGCCATGACCAGCTCGAGTGGTCTGCCCTTTCGATAGGTTTGAATATGCAGCAAGCACTCCTTGCAGCAGAGAACATAGGGATTAAATTCAGGATGAAAGAGTGTGCTGCACTGAATGCAATGCAGCTAAGCAGTTCAACCCTCGCCGCTATGATGTCGAACTGTCCTCGGCACAGGCAGTAGCACGTCGGCTGCAAGCTTGGTGCTCAAATCTTGGTGCTCACGAGTCTGCCTGTGCACAAGATGGCGCTTCCATAATGCCAGAAGCTGGATGGCTAGCGCCCTGCATCCATGAGCATGCGCCGTGCTGACAGGAGAACATCGACAGCTCAGCTGCACTCGCGTCATTAGTGTTACACATGTATGGAGCAAGGAGTCCACAGGACCGAGGACGAGGCAGCGTTGATAAAGGGGCAGAGATCATTGGGTTTGGAAGTACATGAAATGTCGCATGATGCGGCAGCGATGGGGGAAGTGCCAAGCAGCCGCAGCTCAGATACCCGTGCCTCTGCAGCAGCGTGAAAGGCAGGCAGGCGGGCAGGGCAATGCTGGATATGCGGCAGACATACAGTAGTGCTGCAGCCCACGTGCTGGCTAGGCAGGGTCAATACGGATTATGGGTGGAGTGGCAGACCAGCACAGCGCTGCACTTTGGATTGCACGAGTGACTAGGAAAACCGCAGGGCCCAGCGCTGATGCTGCAGGCACCGGAGGTGGGCTCGGCGCTGCCCGCAGAGGCGGCATGATGCAGCATGCACGCCGGTGGGCAGTCCGGGGGCGTGGGCGCGCAAGCGGTGGGGCATGGAGCGAGTGTGCATGCTAGCGCCCTCACTGCTGCGCCCACTCGCTGCCGTCAGTCACTTCCACAGGGAGGCCATAGAAAAGTCAGACCTGGGCATCTCCACGCCCTCGTACAGCTTCTCAACCAGGCCAACCAGCGTGTGCGCCGCATCCACAAAGCCCACGGCGTGCTGCCGCGCGCTCTCCTCTGCATCATGGGGCGGAAGCAGGTTCGAGGTTGGGCCGACGGAGGCCCAGAGCGCTTGGGCACAGAGACGCCGGTGGCGGCAGGGGGCTCCCACCTGCTGCGGCAGCATCCCAAGCTCCGCGCTGGGTTTCCTGTGCTCATGCCGGTGCCGCTCACCATGCTCGCTCCCCCAGCCTGTCGAGCCAGCGCGCCGGCAGCCCCCCCCCCCCCAACGCGCACCCGTCTCCCCGATGGAGGTCAGGAACTGCTCCCGCGTGGGCAGCGCCATCATGCCCGTCTTAATGCCGGCGCGCACCACCCAGGCGTGGATCTGCGCCAGCGTGCGGTCGTAGGCGTCGGAGACGGCGTCCTGCGGGGCGGGATGCCGCACGCGCAGCTCGTTTTCACCATGCTGCGGGCCAGGCTGACGCGGCACGCAGCTTTCCGTTGGGGCGCTGCGCAGACCACGGCAGCCGACTGTCCAGCGTCCGGGCGCCCTGCCGCTCCCCCGTAGGCTGGAGGAGGCCTCGCCCCTTGCCCGTGGCCAGCTGGCGGCCCTACCTTAAGCGCCATGCCCTTGGCCAGGTTCTGGAAGATGGCGGCGATGAAGTTGAGCGTGTTGAGCAGGCGGTGCACGTTGCGCGCGGGCGAGTTCTTCTTGGTGATGGTGCCGTCCTGAAGCAAGGGCAGAGGGGTGGCAGGCCGGCAGCAGCGGTGGGTTACAATGCGCCCTGGCGGGAAATACAGCTGGATGGAGCAGCGTGCTGTCCAAGGGTAAAGGTGTGCAAGCAGCCGCGCAAGAAAGCAGCCGGCATCATGGGACCGCGCAGAGCTCGCATGCGGCACACCTCTTGAGCTGCCTTCACCCACCTGCTTGCCCGCCGCCACAATCTGGTCAAGCGAGCACATCTGCCCCTGCACCGCCTTGATCGTGTCGATCTGCAGAGGTGCAAACACTGAGGTCAGGCAATGATGCCTGGGACCCGCACAGGCCGGCAATCAACAGCCCACCAGCCCCTGCCGCACAGGCGGCTGATTGACTCCCTCTGGCCCAGCGCACCTTTGTGTTCATCTCGTGCCGCGCAAACAGGAACACTGTGCCAATCTTCTCAAAGATGGGCAGCACCTGCCGGGGCAGCCAGCGCAGATGTGCAAGCGGGGGCTGAGCCCAAACAGTGCAAGCGGGGCAAGCAAGTCGAGATCAACGATGCGCGCCATTCACTTTGCACTGGTCATCTCTGGCAAGTGTGCTGACAGAAGACGCCATGGCAAGAGGTCAAAGATCGCAGCCAGGCAAGGGGCATCAGAGCTGCCACCATTTGAACGCCGTGCACCCCGGGTCCCCACCTTCTCCATAGCCGTTGCAAACTCAGCGGTGCTGATGGCATGGGTAGAGCTGTCCAGCGCCATGAACGCTTGCGTCATGGTGGGCAGCCAGTGGTCTGCATTCCCCCCTGTCATCCTGGCAGCCCTCCTCTGCGGGAGCAGGTGAGCGGCAGCGGCTGCAGTGTCGGCGGGCGTCAGGCACAGGCGGGTGGTGGCGGTTGGCACGGCGATGCTCTGCTGAAAACGCACCGGCTCGTGTCAAACGGCAACCGGCGCGATAGCCTATCCACGACTAAGACGGTCAGCTGAACCGCGGCCCCGAGGCCAGCCCTGCCCTGTTGTTGCTAGGGAGAAGAGTTCATGCACCTGTTACGAAAGTTGGAACACCGTGGGATCGCCGGCGGGCGCCAGAAAAGCCCTGCTTGCCGGAGTTTGTCTGCTCGCTGGCTGGAGTCGCGGGCTGCCTGATTGGCAGGCAGAGATGGCGGACCAGATGTGGAACAGGGATCGCGCCTTGCCAGCCACCCACCAGATGTTCCTTCCAAGACGCTGCACCCCGCTGCCAGCTGCCACCAAGTGAACATGCACCTTGCGTTGGAGCCAGAGGCTTTCCAGCAGTGTTTGCAAGAGAATCATGCCAGGTTTCCAGTTGCGCCCAAGGTCAAAATGGCAGTACGGGATCGGCACTTCTCGGCCACAGCGGCATCCAGCTCCAAGCGTCATGACTAGCGGGCGGCCAGCCGGCCGCCCGGTGTGGCTGCTGGGGCCCCTGCCCCGCCGCGCTACACCTTGGCTGGATCGTCCAGCCCATTCTCCGCCAAAAAGGCCTGCACCTCTGCCAACACCGCGCCAAAGGAGGTGCAGAAGGCGTGCATCTGCTGCAGCGCCGCGTCGTTGCCCGGCTGGATCCCCACCTTGCTGAAAAAGTCCTCCCTGGGGCGTGCAGGAAGGAGGGCAGGAGGAGGGACGATATGAGTGCACGCCAGGCCGAAAGGCCGCCCCAGCACCTCAGAGTGGCGATGGCACGCTGCGGCAAAAGCGGTGCGGCACGCCGGGGCGACGCCGCCGACAGTCCCGTACCCGCGTCCCCTGGCTTCCTGCAAGCAAGCAAGCTCAACAGGGCCCGCCTCCCTACCTGCTGGGCACAATCTTGAGGGCCACCGTGAAGGTGCCTGTCACGATCCAGCCGTGGAACTTCTGCAAAGTGGCGTAATACGTTTCGCTGGCGGCCTGCAGGGGCGGGGGAAGGGGGGCGCGGCTGTTGAGGGGAGGGCAAAGCAAGGCTGGCCGGCAGGCAAGGAGGGTTTGTGGAGCACCCCGTTGCCCCGGCACCCCCTTTGACAAAGAGGCAAGGTTGCAAGCTGGACACTCTGATCGGCTCCTCGCTGCTCGCTTGGGCAGCGATGCTGTGTGGACACGAGCGCGTCAGCCCCACCACAACGGACAGCACCCGGGGCCCACCTGCGACAGGGTGATCTCCCGGTCCGTGTACAGCCGGTCCAACAATGCCACAATAAACTCCATGGCCCTGCCGATGCGTCCAACAAGGCAGGGAAGGGACAGGCGCGTAAGGAGACAAGAGCGTGGCAGGGAGGCGAGCGCGACTGCGGCATTCGGGATGTGCCCCTGCAGCAACGTGAGCGGGCTGCATCACAAAGCCCGTCCCTTGTATGCGACCTTCATCCCAAGGCACACCGCTCACCGCTTGAGCCACAGCAGGCCCTTGGTGACAGAGGAGTTGTCGCCCTGGGTGCCCGCCGCCACGTCGTCCCGCACCATCGCCAGCGCGTCCGCCTGGTACGCCTCTGGCTTGGTGGCGGCGCAGGCTGCTAGCCGGTCGATGTTGCCGCCCACATCGTATTTGACCAAGCTGAACCCGGTGCCTAGCTTGTCTGCGCAGCAGGCGTGCAAGCACCGGTGTGGGCTGCGCTGGCTGCGAGGCGCCGGCGGCGCCGGCGGCGGAACAGCTACAGGCGCCCAGCAGGCCCTCCCCGCAGGCCATCGCCCGCAAGGCCTCCTCCCGGGTCTCACCCACGATGGGCAGCACCGATCTGCACACGTCCAGCAACTCCTTGGTCTGAATTTTGCCGTCGGTTGATTTGATGCGGCCCACCAGCTCTACTCCATGCTCAAACAGCGACATTGGTTGACGCTGTAATCGGCCTCCAAGCCCAGCGCGTGCCTGTCCGCTGCCGTGTTGCAGGGTTGTCGCCACGTTGCAAGCTAAATAGGGGGTGCTCGAGGATCGGTAGAGCCACTGGAGCAATAGACAAGCGCAGAAGAGCCCGAAGGGATGGGTGGACACATGTGCTGCCCGCTGCAGCGCGCTTCCTCAAGCCCCGCCCCACAGTGACTGCTAAAGGACCACTGCTGGTGCTGGCACCAGCACCGCCGAACATGACACCTGCTCCTTGCGCACAGAAGAATGAGTCCCAAAAGTGCTACAGAAGATTCTCTACAGATGGCTAAGAAATTGAGCGTATGTGTGCATGTCGGTCGGTATCCGTTAGTTGGTTGGTGCAGCAGTACAAGCGAGAGCAAGAAACAGAGCGTCTGGGTGTAGGGATGGACAAGGAGAGACTTAGGATACAGGCGCTTCAAGCCGACTGCCCCACGCTGTGGCTGCGAGAGCGCCGCGGCGCCTGTGCCGCACTGCTGCCGCTGGCGCGGCCCTGCCGCCCGCCCGATGACTGCTGCGAGGGGCTGCCTGGCTGCTCGCCGCGCCTGCCAGTTGCGCGGCCACCGCCAGCCCGGCTGCCGCTGCTGCTGCCGGTGGGTACGCGCGAGTTGGACGCGCCCTGCGGGCGGCCGCCCCTGCAGGCGGCCCACCAGCGGAGCCAGGCGCGCTGCCCGCCAGTCACCTTGGCCGGGGGCGCGCCCGGGTCGGAGAGCCGGCCGCAGAAGACCTCGCCCCCCTCCAGCAGGCAGCAGACCTTGAGGTCGTACTTCTGGATCTCGCGCGCACACAGCGTGCAGGGCGCGGAGCAGCCGGGCGAGCCGTCGGCCCGGAAGCGAAAGATGCAGACGCCGCCGCCCAAGCGCCTGCGCACGTAGCTGGCCACCTTGTGGGGGGGCACACCGCGGCGGCGCGCCTCCACCACGCAGTTGCCGATCAGCCTGCGGCATGAAGGGGAGGGAAGGCTGAGCAGGATGAAGGGCGGGCAGGAAAGGAGCGGGAAACGAAACGTAGCACGGCCGGGCAGGGCGTGCGCTGCTTGCCCACGACAGCGGCATTTCGTCTTCGGCATGCTGGAGCGCTCACAGAGGACAGCAACAGCGGCTGCAACCACTTCAACCAGGCCCTGGAGCGGCGGCGCACCTGCGTTCCGCGCACACGCGGTGGTCGTTGCAGGCCCAATCGACATGCGGGCGGCCAGCCAGCAGCGCCTCAGCAGCGTGGTGTTGATGGTGATGCTGGAGCAGCTGGTGGACGTTCTGTTGCTGCTGCGGGCCGCGCCAGGCGAGCTGAGGGAGCGGCAGCGGCTGCGGGAGCCTCGCAAAAAACACGGCTCTCCTCGGACAGGCAGGCCGCGTAGACCCGCTTGCTGGTGCACAGCGGCACCCATCCGCTCGTCGGCGACTGCGACGGCGACGTGTGCGGCGACGTAGAACGCGGCATGGCAGAGGGCTGCGGGGTTGCTTGCTGCGAGGGTGCGGAGAGGGCTCAAGGGTTGCCGGGAGAGGGCTGGAGGCTGCGAAGGGAGCGGGAAGGTGGAGGGGCGAACGCCGCCCTGGAGGGACTTGCCGGCGGCCCAGCACGAGGCCAGCGGGCATGCAGCATGCGCTCACTTCTTTCATCCTGGCCTTCCACTTTGCTGTCATATGACTACGGATGTGGAGAAGGCGCTCATGATGCGAATCCAGCCCAGGCAAATGTGTAACGCTGGTGCATGCACCGCCCCTTGCCGTGGCGGGTGCTGCTTCGCCTCCCACACGAATGAACCCCCTCCTACCTGCCTCGCAAGTCTGAGCGTGCCCTGCTCATCCTTGCAGTATACATTACAGATAAAGGTGGTAAGGACAAACACACAAGTGATGCGCACCTATTCTTGCAGTGTGTGGGCATGTGTTAAGTGTTCTTCGTCAAAATTTGTTCGTTGGCAAATGTTTACTCAATACGTCCGGTTGACAAGAGCATACTGGCACAGTGCTGAATGCCTGTTAGGGGCTAAAAGAACTGCACTCCAAGATCCTGCTGTGCCTGCAGAGATGGCAGCTGTGCCTGCCGAACAGAGCCGTCAGCAGCTGTGAGGACGACCAGCAG
Source organism: Auxenochlorella pyrenoidosa (assembly GCA_001430745.1). NCBI lineage: Eukaryota > Viridiplantae > Chlorophyta > Trebouxiophyceae > Chlorellales > Chlorellaceae > Auxenochlorella > Auxenochlorella pyrenoidosa. Next base: position 1,590,878 of record KQ482057.1, on the reverse strand, counting down.
AGGGGCGGTGGTGTTCAGCTGCTGCCCTGCAGCGTACCACTGCCACCTGCCGAAGAACAGGAGAAGGAGGCACGATCTGGTTGTTACGGCACAGGCACAGGTGCATCAGCAACAGCACGAGCTTGCGGCCCTCGTGGGCACCTTTCCTCACCTGGGCTGCAGGGCTGTGGGCGGCGCCAGTGGCTGCCCATTGATGCTTGCTGCTGCGATGGGTTGCCATGCAGAGCCAAATGCCAGCAGCTTGTGGTAGGCATTGTCACCTGCGCCGTAAGAGTGGGAACAGATCAGCAACCCGATGAGAGTAACAAATTGACATTGGCACAGCCCGGCCACGATGACATGGCATGAAAGCAGCGAGGAGGCAGAGCTGCCACGCATGCGGTCAGGCGCTGCCTGGCAGCAAGCAAGCGGACTTCTGCAAGCCCACAGTGGCAGCAGAGGCATGCCAGCTGGGTGCTTGGCGTGTGCAGCACAGTGCGTCAAGCACCCAGCTCGCCGGCCTTCACAGGTGCCGAGCACCCAGGTCCAGCTGGAAGGTGCATGGCACAGCACCCACCTGGTGCCACACCCATCTGGATGGTCTCATTCAGCAGCAGCGGCGCGCAGGGCACCCAGGTCCACTCAATTGGGACCCGCCCAGAAGGTGGCAGCGGCTGCCTGCCAGGGCCGTAGCCCGTCATCTCCCCTGCAGGCAGGGGAGGAGCGGCAGCCCGTCATCGCGGGGCTGCATGCGTCTGCATGTTGTCGCCTTGTCTGCATAGTATCATTAATGGCAGCCCGGCTAAAGTGCCTGGATGCATCCAGCAACCGCTGCCACACCAGCACAGCACTGCCTGCCCTTCACCCACCGAGCGTTGCGGCATCAATGAGGAGATCAGCTGGCCCGCAGTCGCCACAGTCATCGACAACATACACTGGCTGGGCTGCAACAGCGATGCTGTTTGGACAGGCGCTGGCAGCCCCGCAGACAGCCAGCAAACACCGGGCGCACGCAGCTGGGTGCGCAGTCAGGTTGACCGCGGCAAAGCGAGCCTGCATTTGAAGTTCGGGGGGGGGGTGCAGCAACCCTCACGCCTGGATGGGCGCGGAACAAGATAGACGACTCAGAATCACATTTGGCAACCTTCCATGTCTGGGGCAACATGCATGCCATCAGCAAAAGCACAGTGAATGGAAGCGGGGGGTCGGGCCGCCGCGCCCTGCCTGCCTGCGCAAAGCTGGGTGCCTGTGGCAAGCCGCAGGCCAAAGATGCCGCCCCTGACCACTCAGAGGGCTGCCTGCGCCCTCATGGCCGCCAAAAATCGTTGCTGTGCCTTTGAAAGGCTCCACCTGCGTCTGCTGCAGCGGCACTGTACCGGGAGGCTTGGGAGGAGGCACAGAGGGTGGCTGGGGGGCTGGGCTGGGCTGATAGCCTGGCCTGGTCGAGCAGGACGCTTCTGGGCATGGTCGGGCTGCTACCCCTCCCAGCAGGGCAGCCCAGCAGATCAGGAGAGCGACGCAGGGGAGCTGCATCCTGGAAGACGCGTAAACAAACACCGTGCTTTGACCAAGGCCTGGGGACGGCAGGGCACCGGCGGGCGCAGCGGGCGCAGCAGCCGCCGCCTCCGCTGGCCATCTCCTCTGACAGTTCCCTATCCTTGAATGCGCTAATTCAGGCAACGATTGCTTTTAACACACGCGTCGTGTCAATGGAACCGGCCAGCCGGCAGCGAGCTGCGGTCGAGCCACAGCAGCAGTGCGGTAACGCTGCATGCAGCCCCAGTCATCCCCAGTGGGTGATGCCGTAGCGCTCCCCTAGCCGCTGCAGCGCACGCCCGTACGACGCCCCCGCCGCTGCCCGGTTGCCCCAGGGGTTGGAGGGATCTGGGCTGCCGCCATCGCCGTGCTGGTAATAGTCGTTGTGCCGCGTCATGCGCTGCAAACATGAAGATACGCAGGCATTGGGAGGCGGGCAGGGCGGGAAGGGCCTGTGTGCGACACGGCGAGAGCCAGGGCAGATGCGCGCCGCCAAGCGGGGGAACTTTTTACAGCTCCCGGCATCAGGTAGTGAATGGCGGGACATCTGGGCGGGTGCCAGCGGCATGGAGCGCAGGCTGCTCATAGCGGCATGCCGCCCGCGCGCAGGAGCACGGCGCATGCAGAGGCCCTGTCGCCCACTTGACCACAATTTGCAGCGCCAAGATGTCAGCAGCCCGCCTGCCAGCTCACCGGCCCTATGTGCTGGAAAGCATGCCAGGGTTCGTGCAGCAGTCGCCCCAAGCTGCTGCTGCTGCTGCCGCCTGCTGGGCCCTGCACCCCGCTGCCGCCGGCGCCACTACTCGATGCTGCCTGCTCCTGCTGTTGAAAGCGGTCCCAGCAGTCTTGGCACAGGTTGAAGGTGCGCCCTTCGCCCTCGCAGGTGGTGCACAGGTACCTGCAGGGCAGGGAGGCTAGCGTGGCGGGCGTGTTGGCTGGGTGGCGCAGCGCAGCCGGCTGCAGTGGCATCACCGACCCAGCTGCAGCCGGGGACACACGCGGTGGGCCGCTTGTGGCGACTCCTAGCCAGCCCTGAGCACAGCCACCCATCAGGGTCAGGCACCGGCAGGGGCTGCCAACAGCGGGCGCCTGGCCGCCCCGCCCTGCTCGCCTGTACTCCCCATGCGGCGCGTCGTGCCTGCCGGTCCACAGCCGCTCGCTGCCGTCGTTGATGGGGTGGTCGCAGGCGCTGCAGTGCCAGATCTGTGGCAGGGCACGGCAGCAGGGGCAGCAGGGAACAGAGGCGGAGCGTGGAAGCCGGGTACATTGGCTGTGCACACGTGGGTACGGCGCGCTACGGCGCAGACGTGGCAGCACAGGCGTGGCGTGGACGGCAGGGCTGTGATGCTGCGGTGCTTCCATGCTTGAAGAAGGCACGGCTCACGCGGAGGGACCCGCCGCACCTGCTCCTGGTGGCGGAAGCCGGGCTGGCCATAAAAGGGGCTGGCGGGGCGGGCGCTGCCGCGTGCGCCGTCCGGCGGCACATGCTCCGCCGTCCCGCTGTGCCCCTTTTTGTCGGCTAGGCGGCGCAGGCGTGCCGCCGCGGCTTGGAGGGGCCCCAGGGGGGCGCCCGCCGCGATGCTGAGGCTGGGCCCCTGCCGCTTGAAACCCACCATGAAGAGAATCTGGGCAGGGTGGCAACACAGGGGGGCTGGCTCAGCTGAGCTGTGCAAGGGCGGCTGGTAGAGCAGGATTGAACTCACCATGGAGGGGAGAGGCCTGGGAGCGCAGGAAAGGCAGTTCCTTCAATAGCCTGGCGGCCGCGCGGCCCCGGGCGTCGGGACGTGCGCAGCGCGCGCACCTGGGAGGCCCCCGGCACATCCCACACGGCAGCCCTGAACTTGGGGTTGTCCACCTGCACGCACAGGAAGCAGCAGTCAGCGGCTGGGGACATTCAGCGCAGCTGCAGACAAGGGGGCCCGTGCGCTCAGCCCGGCATGCTTGCATGACGGCCGGCCATCCAGTGCCGCCCGCCCATGCCGCCGCTGGCGCTGCTCCTCGCGGCCACTGCTGGCCCCGGGCAGGGCGGCCCCGCACCTTGACGGAGCGGAAGCGCTCCAGCGAGTTGCCGCAGTCGGCGACGTTGCAGACCAGCCGAGCCAGAACCGCAAGCGCCTGCGGCGGCGGGCAGGCAGGCAAAGTTGGAGAGGCAACCAGGCAACCAGCCATGGCCCTCCGCACGCAGCACGCAGCCCCC
>KQ482057.1:1536909-1551193 GCA_001430745.1 Auxenochlorella pyrenoidosa | reverse complement strand
GCCTCCCCCCTCCCCATCACCACCGCCTCCCAGCCCCAGCCCGCCACCCCCGAGCCCGTCCCCACCGCCACCGTTGCCCCCACCCAGGTGTGGATGCTGCCTTGTTTCAGTGACTCCTGTTCTTTCTCCGTTGCCAACAATGTCGGTTTGGATTCGCATCCCTACTCACCATCTCCAGCCGCTCCTTTCTCCCTGCCCCTGCAGCCCTCGTCCTCCAGTGCCCCTGGGTGAGGTTCGCATGGCCAATGCTGGACCGCTGCCTGCTGAGTGCGACAGAATGCATCGCGGTGCGTCGAGGCGTCTCTGATTCTCATCACCGACCTTGGATCCCACGCTCTGTGCAGAGAACGCGGGGTTTACAATGCTGTGCCCCTGCGGCTACGCCACATCCGTCTCGATTGGTGGGCTCCGCCTGAGACCAGGCCGTGCACACTCATGGGCTCCCTGCTTGCTTGGTTCTGTTGCAACACATGCGCAACATTTGTGCCGGCACGTCTGTGTCATCGACCCACCGCGCTCAACTCCCCTGTTGCAACCCTTGCGCAGGCATGGTGGCCAGGAACGGGCAGCAGTTTGCCTCCAGGATTGCCCTGGGCTGCAGCGACGGCAGCGTGGTGGCCGACCCTGTCACCTCTTACGCGGGGGTGGTGCGCAACGCCACCGGCGCGGTGGTGAGGCCTCGCTGTCCAGGCTGTCACTGAATTGCCAGCAGCCTTCGACTTTTTCAAAGCACCATTGTTTCCATTTTCGTAATTTTCTGAGCAGCGCTCTGGTGCAGGCCATTCAACTCTGTAGGTGCTCGCCCTTCTCAGTGCGCTGCCTACTCCTATGCAGCTGCGCAGCGCAACCGCCTGGCAGGCTCGCCCGGCTGCCTGCCTGCATACTGCTGCCAACCAACACTGCTCTCGCCACCCTGCTCCTCTGCAGTGCACTCCATCGGCCGGCGGCTGCGCCTCCCTGTCCATCCAGTACGACTTGGTCGAGGGCAGGGAGGCCGACACACAGCTGGGAGGCGCAGGTGAGCCCGGCAGGGGCACGGCGGCGCCCGACTGGTCGTGCCGCGGTAGACAAGGAGACGAATGGGCGCCCGCCCTCCTGCTGCCACTCTGTGGCGGCCGCACCAGCCTGGAGTGCGCTTGACAAGGCCCGCCGTGCATGTTTCCCGCTTTGTTCTGGGTGCAGGCCGGCCTGGAGCGCTCACAAAGCGCACCCGCAGCTGCCCGGCTGGCACGGTGATGCTGGGGGTCAGCCCGCGGCGCTGGGCTGCCACCCTGGGGTCAAACTCCATCCTGACGGGCGTCCTGAACAACATTACCGCCGAGTGCGGGGTGCCCAATACGACGGGAGCATGCGCACCCAAGTGAGCGAGCATGCTTGCTTCCCTGCCGATGAGGTCTCCGCCCGCAAGCATCACCTTCGATGCGGCGGGCAACCAGGGGACGGCTTCCTGCTCCAGCCCAGCAGTAACAATCATCAACTGCTGTGCTGCTGAATGCTGCTTAAAGCGCTGCGATGGGAATTGAATCAACATGCGGCTGTGCTGGTTGGCGACCCGTGTGTGCAGGTCGCCCCCGCCTCCAAAGTCGCCGCCCCCAAGGTGCGGCCAGCTGCCCGCCCCCACCCTTGTTGCGCCGCAAGCGCAGCAGCTCCACCTTGCTGCCGCCAGAGTGCCGCCTGCCGAAGACAGCGCGCTGTGCCCTCCCTGCCTGCAGGCCTCCACCCCCGCCTACTATCAGTGAGGAGCAGCTGCCTGGCATGCTCTTGAAAGCATCCTGCCCAGCCAGGCCCTGGGGCTGGGCAAGCATGAGCATGGGCCCGAATGCAGCTTTCTAAGAGTATTCAAGAGTTAGACTCTGCCTTGCATCCCCGTCCCTTCAACCTGCAGTCGACACCAACAACCCATTCCAGCTGAAGTGCGCCTGTGGCTACGCCAAGAGCCTGACGGTGGGCCTGGTCACCAAGAATGGAGCAGAGTATGCCTCTAGGCTGACGCTCACATGCAGCGACGGCAGCGTGGTGCGCGACCCAGTTGCTGTCGGAGCTGTGCGCAACGTCAGCACCCCCGTGGTGAGGGGTGCAGCTCCACGATAGGGCTCGACGCTGCACATGTACGCTCGTGGAAATTACACACTTCCAGGCTGTTATTTGTGCGTGCTCGTACTCCAGCACCTGCTCTGCATGCGAACACTTGCTGATTGCAGCAGTTGCAAGCCCATGCCGTCAACAAATGTGCACGCTGCCCTCACAATCCTCCCCTGCTTGCAGTGCAACGCCACCAGCCTGGTCCAGACCGGCCCCTTGGCAGGCGGCTGCACTGCCATGACCATTCAGTACAACCTGGTGCAGGGCAAGGAGGCAGACACCAAGATCAGCAATGCGGGTGGGGCGCGCGCCTGAACAAAACTTTCATGTGCGCGGCAGTTGCCTGCGGTGTTGTTCCCCTCTTCATGAGAGCAGGGCATCACACGTGATGGTTTGTGGTGGTATTTGTATCCATTTCAGCTGTGCCGGCCCCTTCGACGCCTGCAGGCCGCAGGGGCGCATTTGTGAAGAGCACGGGCAAGTGCCCCGCTGGGACCGTCATGGTGGGCCTGGCGCCGCGGCGCTACGCTGCCGTCGGCGGCAGCACCGTGCTGAGCGGCATCCTCAATGGAATTGTGGCATTCTGCGGGGTGCCATCGACAACAGGAGCATGCGCTCCCAAGTGAGCGGGGAGGGCTGTGTCGACAGCGCACAGCATGCACTGTTGTGCGCCTGTGGGCATAACTCGGCACTGGGCTTGCTGGCGGCAGGATGGCACTCTGCACTGCCAGTCACCCCAAGCTCTGGAAGTGCTCTTGCTCAGTCACGCGCTGTTGTTTGGCCCTCTGCAGGCGCCCTCCGCCGCCACCTATTCGAAGGCCGCCACCCCCCGCGCGCACACCACGTAAGAGCATCCTCCCTTCTTTCTACCCTTTCCTGCTGTGTGGCTGCTGTGGCAAGCGCAGGGCTGCCTGGGGCATTCAGGCCAGCTGGCCTTGCATTGAGCGCATGGCTTGCTGCTCCCTGACAGTTGCCAAGCACCTGCCATCGCTGCCCGTGCAGTCAACACTGCGGTGCGCAAGGAGTGCTCCTGCGGCTACGTCTCCTCCTTTGAGGTCGGCTTCATCAACGTCAACGCCAAGAGCTACGCGTCGCGCCTGAACGTGCGCTGCAGTGGCGGCGAGGTGCTGAAGGACGCCACCACCACGCTGCCCACCACCTGGCAGACCACGCCGGCGGTGAGGGGAGGTCGGAGAGGATGGGTTGGCTCGCCTGCACTCATGGCAGACGTCTGCACGTCTATGCGGCAGCTGCACACACGCGCACTGTCTCCCCTAGGCTACCCTGCGCCGACTAAGCATCACACTTCCTCCCTTTGTTCTGCCCTTGCTCCCGCAGTGCGTGGGCGCCGGCAAGCTGACGACGGGGCCCAACGCGGGTGCCTGCACCTCTTTTGCTGTGCGCTATGACAAGGTGCTCAGCCAGGAGGCTGATGTGGGCATCGTCAATGCAGGTGGGCCTCAAGCACACTTATGCCCACAACTGGGCTGTTCTGGGTGTCTGGGCGTCCCGGCATATTGTTAAGATGGAAAAGCAGGCGACTCAGCCGCCTTGTCGCTGCCAGCTCAAGTGCTGGCTGGCAGTGGCTGCGCAGTCAGCCAACAGCACCGGTGAGCCGCCCTGACCATGCAGGCCGCGCCGGCACCACCACCTACACCCCCCGGTGCGCCAACGGCAACGTTCTCATTGGCGTCGCCTTCCGCCGCTACTCTGGCGGCCCCGGCTTCAATGCGCTCAACGGCAGTGAGTTGACAGTTTCCTGGCTGCGGCACCCTTCTAGCATGCACCCTGCCAGTCTTTGCCACAGGCGCCTCTTTCCATGTGAAGCACGAAGCTCCCTTACGGCACCCTTCAACCCTTCCGCACTGCAGTCTTGAACTCCGTGGTGGCTGTGTGCGGCCCACCCGCAACAAAGTCATGCCGAAACCCACCACCGCCGGTCGAGACGGCCAGGGGCTGGGGCGACCCCCACTTCGAAGGCTTCGACGGCAGCAGGTGAGAGCCTGCTTGGGAGGCAGATGAGCTGCGGATTCCCACGTGTGCCGCCCCCGTTGATGCAGCTGCGAACGCTGGTGGGTTGTGCTGCAACCTGCCTCACGGAGCATGCTGCCCTCCCCCGCAGGTTTGTGTTCCACGGCCAGCCGGGCAGGTTCTACGAGGTGCTGGGCAGCAAGTCGCCCGCCCTCACCCTCACAACCCGGGTGAGCGGGCCCAGCGTGGCGCCCTGGCAGCCGGCGACCGATTCCCAGATCCACCAGCCACACTGTCGTGGCATGGGGCATTCTGCTGGTGTCTTCTGCATGGTGCCTTCCCAGCCTTCAAATACGCCCCAAGGCACCGACTCCTCTCTCCCCTGTGCATGCATCGTTGGCTCCCCCAGGTGGAGCGGAGCACCCGCTACCCCAAGTCCACTTTCATGCGCGAGTACAACCTGATGGTCAACTCCACAGTGGTGAGCTGCCGCCCCTCCATCAAGGCTGCACTGGGCCGTGCGCGCAGCGTTGGGGGGGTGTTGAACAAACCCAGAGCTGGCACTGCCGCACCCTATCACAGCTGTGGCACCAGGCTGCTGCTCACCGGGGGCGCCCCTGGCTCTGCTGGGTCCCCTGCAGGTGGACGTGAAGCTGCTGCCGCCGCTGCCGGCCAACCCCGCTGTGTGGCGCATCACCGCCACCGTCAACACCAAGCCCGTGGCAGTGGGCACCACCAAGCTGCCAAACGGCATCACAGTGACCCTCACGCCTGGCGCCATTGGCAAGTTTGGCACCGTCAAGGTGGACGCCGGCTTCATCTTCGTGTCCATGATCCAAAAGTGAGCCTGGAGCCTCCTTCCATTGCTGCTCTTGGCCCTGACTAAGTGACTCATGCGGGGCTGCCATGGCCTGCCCCGCTTTAGCCCCACCCTTTTCCTCCTCCTCCTCGTGCTCCTAGCCTCTTGGCAAGCGGACCGGTGCTTCTGCCCCCCCACCCCACCCCCACCCCCACCCCCACCCACCCACCCACCCACACGCACCCACACCATCCCACCCCACCCCCCAGGTGGCGCCCCAACCGCAACGAGCTGGCCGAATTCATGGACCTCAACATCGTGCTGCGCAGCCGCCTTGGGCTGCCTGTCACCGGCATCCTTGCGCCGTCGTACGCCAAGGCGGTGGCCGCGGCCGGCCCGGTGTCTGGCGCGGGCGCGGCGCCGCTTTCAGCCGGCCTGGATGTGCCGGACGCATAAGGGAGGTTGCTGTGCTGCTCGTCTTGGGTGGCAGAGGTACCGCGCACCTCGAGGCATGCCTGCGCTCACCACACACCCTGCAGCACAACAGCTGTGATTTAGCTTAGCCATACGGTCGCGTGACGCTACCTCACACCTGACATGCTCACCTCACCGCCATGAACCCCCAATCCTCCTGCCCCCCGGCCAATTCTGCCCCTGTTTCTTTTCCACTTGCTCTCGCCGGGATTTCCCTTTGCCATATCCTCACCCACCCTTCTTTCCGTTCTACGTTCCCGGCCTACGCGCTCACCGTACTGCATCTTACGTACAACCGCACCTACCACCCTTCACTTGCGCTGTCATGTACCCATCCTCATCCCGCTTTGATTCCTTCAGTTTTCTGGATACCTTCACCTACCTTGCTCGTTTCCCGGTTCCCCACCAGCCGCGCCGAACGTAAGTGACGCGACTCTAGCATCCCAACACGTCCAGTCTGCTGCATTTTATCGCCCAATGTGGCGCGATGCCACCTCCCCGAGGCCCAACCCAACCAACCCATGGCCCCTCTGCTGTGTGCCCATACCCCCGCCTTCTGCGCGCCACCTTGGTACCTCCCCTTCACCCCACAGTGCCCCTTTGCCCAGAACACAGAAACCGGTGCATGCGCATCCCCCTGATGCAACCCACGTTGATGTAAGGTGCATCACCTTCCAACTGAAAAAGCGGGCGCGTGGAGGATGGCAGGGGCAGGGCAGGGATTGCAGGGGCAGGGGTGCAGAGCAGCCAGGGGACGAGTGTGGCAGGGGCGCCAGCGGGGGTGCACCTGTCTCACGGCAGCGGTCTCAGCCCTCCCCGCTTAGGTATGGCATCTTTCAGCGCTTCCTGCTCATGCGTCTCATTGTTCCAGTTACAACAAGAAAGGTGTTGGCAATTATCGATGCGAATCATCTGGCTGCGCCGCCTGAATCCGCTGGTGGCAGGCATCGGTTCCACAAGCCGGGCAGGTGCTGCCCACAAAGAGGGCAGACTGGGCGGCGTTGCAACCTGCCGCGCTGTGCTCCTGCCGCCATGCTGAGCCACCTGCGGGATGGGTTGGATGCAGCGCAGCTTGATACGCTGCCAACAATGCGGCGGGTGAAGCTTGTGAAGCAGCAACGGCCAAAAGCTGTCCTCATGCAAATGCCTCGGTTGTCAGCAGATATTGAATGGATCAGTCTCGTCATCTATGTGTGTAATCATTGGAACAGATAGGGCCGCAGTGTGCAGGCGGGGCAGATGAGCAGGCGGGCCGGCAGGCGGGCAGGCGGATGAGCAGGCGCGCGACGGGCAGGCGGGCAGGCATGTGCAGCAGAGTCCACGCAGGCAAAGCAGCGGCACACAGCATGGGGGCGTGCAGGCTCCCAAGAGGGGCGGGCGGGGATCAGGTGGATCTGGCATGTTGAGTAAAACAAGATACAGCTAGGCTGTCGTCAGCGTCGATCTGTTGGGGAAAGTGTCGCTCACGCCCCCAGCCCTTCGGGCCGCTCAGAAGCAGAAATGCATTCGGCGGCGGTAAGTTGGAAGGGCAAAACTGAAGAGGACAGCAAGCAGGAGCGCGTCGCACCTTGGGGGGTATGCTTCCGGCTTGAGCAAGGTGGAGCCGGAGCAGGCGTGAGTTGGTGGAGAGGAGGGGGCAGCCTGCACGAGCGCATGGCAAGCAGAAGCTTTGACATTTTAATGCCAGCAGTCATGCAGGGGCAAGCAGAGATTGGTTCCATGCTGGAAGATATATCGGGATCTAATTCGGAGTGGTTCGCTGGGGCGACCTGGGCCGCCCCTCTGCCCTCCGACTCAACACCCGTTTGCCTCTGCGCCTCTTGGGGCCCCCTTTTGCCATGCGGCACGCTGTGCCTCGTCTCAGGGGGAAGAATGGGCGCATGGATAAAGGGAGGGGCAGGGCAGGGGTGCAGGGCAGCTAGGGGACAAGGGTGGCAGGGGCGCCAATGGGGGGGCGGCTGGCAGCTGCCAAACACACCTCTTTCCTGCCAAAACTCTGGCAGCCAATCTTCCATCTGCTCCTCAGGTTGGGAGGCTGCAAAACAAGAAAGAGGATGGAGGCACATGGGGGCGAGCTCAGCCAAACAATGTCATGGCGGGGCATGGCTGGCTGGAGCGCGCCCCAGCGTGGGCAGCGGGCGGGGCCGCCCAGGGAGTGACCAGCCGGGCCTCAGCAACAGCCATAGATGTCTGCATGGCTTTTGTAAGCCTCAGTCGGTAATTCCAATAAGATCCCTCACGGGCCGGGCGGTCAATCCACGTGCACACGCTCGGCGCGCCCCGCCCCGCATGCCCAGCGAGATGCAGGCTGGCGACGTGCAGCACATAAGCAGCATCTGCTCAGCAGCCCCGGGTGCAGCAATGGTGTGCTGGGATTTGGGAGGCAGGAAGGCTCCCTGAGGGGCGGGCGTCGTCCTTGCAGAGGTACACATGTGGCATCAGGCACAGCAGCGGCGCAGCGGTGTTGGCACAAGCTGTTTGCTGCTCAGCAGCCCGGGACTGTCAGGCAGGGGTGCGCCTGAGCAGTGGGTGGCAGGAAGGCACCCAGGGGGCTAGCTGTCTTCATGGCAGCAGTCATGGAGGCTATGCAGAATGGCAGCAGAAAGATATGCAGCCAAGTCAAAGAGGGCAAATCAAACTCACGTTTGTCGGTGGTCCTGCAAACACGCAGCCAATCATCGATCACGCTTTCGACCTCTACCCAGAGCCTGCAGCAGAGGAGAGCAAACACACGGCAGAGCTTCACAGTTGACACTGAGCAAGAGGCGACGAGGGCAGCAGGTTGGGAAGAGGTAGCGCTCAGCAGGGCTTGCTGTCTGGCATGGGGGAACCAGCGGGTGCGTGGCAGGAAACCACGACTGAAGGCCCAGCTGTCATCACAGCGCTAGTGCACATGAGGGGCAGACTATGGGAACAGGCAATTGCGGTGTGTGAAGGTAGTTGCTCAGGGGGCCCAGTGTCTGGCAGCAGGCCAGCAAGTCTGTCGCAGGAAAGGACAGGTCGGGCGGGGTTCCTCACGGCAAACACAACGAGGCAGGCAGCGCAGGAGCCGCATGCAGAGGCGCAGGCTGCTCGGAAAGCCCGGGATGTCTGGCACAAGGCCAGAGGGGTGGAAGCAGGAAGGTTCCGGGAGGGCTGGCTGTCGTCAGCGCAGGTGCACCGTGCGCCGGGGGGTGGGTGGGGGTGGTGGTGGGGGTGGGGGTGGGGGGGTAGCAGGGGAGAAAGCCGGATGCGTGCAGTAGAAGGCTGGGGAGAAGAAACGGTGCGCTTGCGCCGGCTCTCAGGGACCCATGTGTGCACTCACTAAAGTTCAGACGGCACTTCCTTATCAAAATAGGTTGGGTTTCCTCACAGAGCGCGGCGGCAAGGCGAGGCGACTGGCCGCAGGGGGCATGGCGCGGCAGCGCAAGAGGATTGGTGATGCAGAGCCACAGCGGAGCAAAATTTGAGGGAAAACACGACATCGTGAACAGCTTACCTGGTTCAACGCGGCCAGGCAGGCAGCTCCAGTGCAGGCAGAACAGGTTGTGGGGCGGCCGAGGCCGTGATGCCACCTGGAGCAGCACAGAAGGGCCAAGGCAAACAGTCAGCTTCTTGCACACCGGCATGAGGCTCAGCACTTCCATAGTGCCCTCTAGGCAAGAATGGGATAACATTTGAGACACGCAATGAATGCAGCGCAGCCAAGAGGGTATGTGGGCATCAGCACTCGGCACCGAGGGGGCAGTGGGAGGAGCGCCCGCCCCGGCTTCCTAAGTGCCCGGTACAGCTTTGCTCTGAGCCTTCTTTGGACAGCCGAGGTCACAGCGCCGAGGCGCTCCCACGGCCGTGGCAAGAAGGCTCCACGCGTGCACGCATGCCGGCAGGGGGCTGGCTGTACAGGCAGAAGTGGCTCGCTGCACCAAGATCAGCCAGCGCCCCGCCGCACCTCTTGCAAGCTGGCAGCTCTCCAGCTCAGCCACCTTTGGTGCGGGCAGCCAGTGAGCAGGGCCTTGGGTCGCCTGCGGCATGTGCAGAGGTTGGAAGGGGGGGTGTGGGAGCGACGTATGACACGGCGAGGCCGGCTCAGGCGGCGCGGGCCGCAACACTGCGCTCCGCTGCTGATGTTGCACGCGAGACAGGGACATGCAAAGCACTGGGTGGCTCAGCTGCCCGGGGTTTGGGAGCGTGCGTGGTGGGCGCCTGCAGCGGCAGCCCTGGGCTGCTGCACAGCCAAGCAGTGCGCGGGGTGGGGGGTGCTGCGGACACGGGCGCGGCAGGCGCGGCAGGCGTCCCAGGCTCACCGGTGAGATGGCAGGCATGCTGGGCGACGCTGTCGCGTGGCATCAGATGACAGGCGCCGGTGTGTCATCTGGAGGCTGTGTCAACACCATTGCACGCAGGCGTAGGGGGACAGACGGAGGGCGTCAGCAACCAGCAGGGTCGCGCGAGGTGGTGCGCAGCGGGCTGTGCAGCGGGCTGGGTGCAGCATACAGGTGTGCATGGATACGGGTGCAGCGGGCAGGAGATGTGCCAGCGAGACAGGTCAGCTCGGGCCGGCTAAGTACAGAGCCTGTGCTGGTTTAGGTCTGGCTTTGCAAGGCATGCTCTGGGTCCCCCACGACACCTGGCGCACAACGGGAGTGGACGTGCGCCAAGCAACGCCTCTATAAGAGACCGGGATGCATGGGCGGTGCATGCAGGGTGCTGTGCAGGGAGGGTGGTCGTGCAGGCACACGCAGCGCATCGGAGTGCGCGCCACCGCCATGGACACCCTCACCTCACCTTGCCCCAACGGGCTCAACGCCGTGACGCCAGCATACCCGCCAGCAGACGAACCGAGCTGCCCTGCGCATTCGACAGGCGCGCGTTGAGGGGTGCAGGCAGAGGCGGGTCAGGAAGGGGGCAGGGAGCCGGGATGCGCAGCAGCGGTGGAAGCGATGAGAAAGGGAGCAAGGGGTGTGGGGGGTGTGGATGTGGCTGCCGCCAGGGCAGCGGGGGCCCGGCCACAGCAGGCACGGGCCCCCTCTAGGATGCACCCGGCTGCCAGCAGTCCGCTCTCGCCGCCTTTTCATACCCCGCATTTCAGCGGCCAGAGGCCTTCCACGCGGGGCTCAGAGAGGGGCGCGGGGCAGCAACGCAGCTGCCGGGGTGCAGCAACATGGGTGCAGGGCGCAAGCAGAGGCAAGCCGTGCGGGTGCAGCACTCCGGCTCAGTGTTGCCAATAATCGATTCCGTGGCGGGTTTTGTCCTCAACGTTTTTAGTCAGTAGAGGGAGCCCTGGGTATCCTCAACGCCGGCTGGGATGGGCACGGGCAGTCCAGGACATGCAGCAGCACAGGAGAGCAGAGGGAGCAAACAGCCACAGCAAGCGCTCACCTTGGGCAGGTTTCGTCGCTCCAGTCACACTGTTGGACTCATTTGCAAACCTCAGGGAAGCTGCACAAAGGGAAAGTCCATGCGCAATAGTGTGAGGAAGAGCTTCCAGAAGCGCTAGTTGACACAGCGCGGCAACGGCCCGCGACGGCGCATGCACCATGCATGCTTGTCGGCAGGAGTGCCGCGGCAGCCAATGGCACTCGCACACCATCTGGGTCCGTGTGAGGGGGAGAGTGGCGGCCTGCGTTCCGCACCTTCAATGTTCTGGCGTCGGGCAGCCTGTATCTTACGCAGCCGCGTTGATCACCTCACTTCTGCGCGTGGCCGTGCATATCGCCACAGCTGAGCATGTAAGCCTGCCGCCGTTGCGACCCAGCGCTCCAGGGCCCATACCGATGGCGCCCATAGCCTGCAACAGGGGCTCCCTTGCCCTCAGATGATGCTGCATGGTGAGTGCTGCGGATGTGTGTGTGCAATAGGGTGTCGCGGGGCAGGTTAGCCGCTTCAAGGCCTAGAGTAGGAGCCGGGGTCACAGCGTGGCGCGCCAGGGTGGTGCAAACTCAAATTTGAGTTCTGCACGTGCATGTATGAAGCCACCGTTTCAAGAATTTTTGCAACGAGCAGTGCAAGTTGATTTGCTGGGAGCAGCAAGCAATTGTGCTGTGAATGCTGCATTGACGGTTGGCACCACACTGCCGCATGGAGCGCCGGCCTCACGCTCCCTCATCCCTTCCTTCGCGGCTTTGAGCACTGGTGCGCGATTTTGGCTCCTTCCGCAGCCCTATTAGAGTCTATACCCACGTGCACTGCATGATCTGCCAATCCCTGGTCTGCCCTTGCCACTGTCACGAGGGCTGTCGCGCCTCCTGGCAGCAGCCCTCAGTGCTGCTGGCTGCAGGTTTGTGCCACCCACAGACCCACCTCCATCAAGGCATGCATCTCACCCACTGTACACATCGCCAGGCCATGCACAGCTCTGAAACCCTTGGCTGGGGCGCCGGCCTGGGGGCTGCCTGGGAGTGGCAGACCGTCACATGGGGGTGAGGGTGCATCAAGCAAGTGCAGTGTGGTGCACGCCAGCCTCAGGCCTGGCCACCGCCGTCTGCGCCATCCGCACTGCTCGCGCCGCCGGCGCCGCCGCCCTCGCGGCTCTGCCGCGCATACTTGTTCACCTTGACCCGGCGCAGTTCGCTGCTGGCCGCCTTGTGCAGCACAGCCAGGAAGATGGGCCCGCAGGGCGGGGAGGTGGCGTCGGGCAGCAGGAGCCAGCCGTGCCGCGTGCGCTCAGCGCCCATGCCCGCCAGGGCAGCCAGCAGCGCCGCCGCGGCCCCCTTGGCCGCCGGGCCTCCATCTGCTGCTGCTCCGTAGCCGCAGGCCGTGCTGCCACTGTCGGCGCGGCCGCTGAGCACGCTGGCGCTGGGTGGCTGCAGGGTGTGCGAGATCACTGCCAGGCTGCCTCCCGCCTTGTCGAGTACTCGGTCGATCACCTGCTGGCAAGGGAGCCAAAGCGCGACTGAGAGGCTGGACTGTGTCGAACCTGTAGGCACACTGCGCTGTTTGTTCACGTCACCAGTTTATGCCAGCATGCATTTGCCATGCGCGGCTGCATCGAGCGTGCCATGAGCCACGGGCGCAGCACCCAGGAGGATGCGGCGCGTGCGCACGGCATACCCTCCATGCCAACTTCCCCCTGCCCTCCCCCACAAGCGCAGCACCCAGCTGCGCCCTTCCGCACACCTCGTCATTCTCCAGCTCAGCGATGCTGCAGGTGCTGTACACGAGGCGGCCGCCGGGGCGCAGCGCCTGGAGGGCAGGAGGCAGCAAAGGCAGCCGGGCATGCGGGGTGGGGTGCCAGCAGGCCTCGGATCCAGGCGGACCGGGGGTCGAGCGCAGGCAGCACAACAGCGCGCAGACCATGCAGCATGTTCGAATGCGCACAGCCCCGGCGTCAAGCGCACTGTTCTCGGCTCAGCGGGCCGCACCTTGACGCCCGCCGCCAGCAGCCGGGCCTGGTCGCGCGCGATGCGGCGGCAGCGCTGCGCCGACCAGGCCGCCCGCGGCACAGCGGTGGCGCCGCGCTGCGCCGCCTGCTGCACGACGTGCCGGTCTGCATGCATGTGTGCAGGCACACGAGGGGTGGCTAAGGACTGCAAGAGCCCAAGAACGCGGCCGGCGCATCACATGGCGGCGCGTGTTGGCAGGCAGCCCAGGCGGGGGAGCCAACTCATGCCAGGGGCAGGGCTGGAGGGCCGGTGCAGCTCTGCTGCAGAGATGTTTGGCGGCGCCGCAGAGCAGGGAGCAAGTGGGCAGGCGGCAGCGACATGCAGGCCTCCCGCCTGGCCGCCCTGCCAAGCTGCCCAGGCGCCGCGTCGGACATGGGCCTGCGCCGTCGGCTTGTTGACCACCCAGCCAGCTGGGCTGCCCGGTGCAGCACCCACCCGAGGAGCAGGGCGCGTCCAGCAGCACTCGGTCAAAGCTCTCCGCCTCCTGCCGGCCCCACCAGGCCGCCGCATCGTGCGGCGTCACACTGCAGGCCGGGGGGTGGGGAGCACGCGAGGGAGGCGGCCAGGGCGCGCCGGGTCAGCCCAGCTGAGAATGGATAAAAGCGCCAGAAGGGGGACAGAGGGGGGCCGGTGGCCCTTGCAGTGCGGCGCCCCTGAAGCCTGGGAAGGCAGGGCCCTGCAGGCAACACAGCCAACACGAGGTCAAGCCCACCGGTCCAACCTACCGCATGTGCTGCCGCACGTCTGCCGGGACGTAGGCCTTCAGCACCCGCAGCAGCCGCCCCCTCCGCCCAGTGTCCAGCTCGTTGCACACGAGGTGCCCGCTGTAGGTGTCGCCGACCTCTGCTCCACATTCGGCAGCTCTCTGCCGGCCCCCGTTCGCCTGGCTGCCGCCGCTGTGGCTGGCCTCGAGGGCGCTTGCAGCGCCGCCTGCTCCCCCTGCCACAGCGTCCGCATGCTGTGCAGCAAAGAGCAGCTGCGCCAGCACCAGCGACTTGCCCCCGGGGGCCGCACACATGTCCAGCACACGCTGCCCTGGCCGCACCCCCAGCAGCAGCGGCGGCAGCAGGCTGGCGGGGTCCAGCCAGTAGTGGGTGCTCAACCCGGTGGCAGCATCCGCGGGTGGTGGCGGGTAGCCGGCGGCGGGGGCCGCGCCGGTGGACTCTCCGGGCTCCCAGTGCAAGGCCTGCACTGCGGGCCGTTTGCTGCTGCTGCACCAGCTGTCCTCGCCGTCAGCGGCCCCACACGCAGCTGCCGAGGCCGCCTGCAGCGCCGCCGCGAGCGCAGGGTGGCGCCCAGCACCCGCCAGCAGTGGCGCACCGCCGGGCAGGTCGCCCGCAGCAGGCGGCCGCAGCAGAAACGCGTTGTGCAGGGCTACGTGGCGCGTGGGCGCCGCCAGCGCTGCAAACAGACGGCGCCAGCGGGGGCCCCACTGCTGCCGGAAAAAGGCGTGGAAGTCGCCGCCCTCGCCGTCCTGCAGGTCGTCAGCATCGGGGGCCTGCTGCGCTGCTGCCGCTGGGAGCAGGGTGTCTGCATCGGGGCGCTGCTGCGCTGCTGCTGCTGGGGGAGGCTCTGCCGCCGCAGCTTGCGACGGCGC
>KQ482057.1:1518484-1534522 GCA_001430745.1 Auxenochlorella pyrenoidosa | reverse complement strand
CAAGGAGGATGCGGAGCTGCACAGGTGCGCGTGTGCACATGTGTGTATCCATGTCATCCGTGTAGGTGTGGAAGGGGGCGGTGGGTGGCCAGGCAAGCCCGCCGCGCTCGCTAGCCTTCCTTGTTGGCCCCACCCCTCACCCCCACCCCCCACCCCGCCCCCGCGCCTGGCTGGCGCAGCAAGATCGAGGCGCACACGCGGCAGGCCCTGTCTGGCAAGGACATCAACGACCTGTATGAGGGGGAGAGCGAGGTGGTGAGCAAGGGGGCGCGCGCAGCGGCCCGGGCGCGTGCCTGGTGCATGAGAGACGGCTGGTGTCCATGCAGCGGGGGCGGCGCTGGCGCGTGCGACGTGGCGAATCGGTGCATGCTTTGCTGCTGCGAACGCTGCGCCCCAGCTGTCCCGCGCTGCCTCCCAGCAGCCCCCGATTAGTCTGCACCGAGCGTTGACCGAGCCGTAGGCTGTTTGCCCAGCCGCTCCTCCCTGCCCCACGCTCGACAGCCGGGAACGCTCGACTTCTGCAGGCCACTGCGCTGTCCTGCCTCTCTCTTGTGCCTGCCTCAGCAGCCCTGCTGCTGCCCCTGTGCGCCCCCCCTGCGCTGCCTGCAGGTGGAGGAGGCATTTGCGGAGGGAGATGGCGTGCTGCGGGAGCAGGTGGCGCAGCCCTGACGGCACTCGCCTACCGGGGGCGGAAGCATCATGCGGGCGACGCCCCGCCTGCCAGCGCCGCCATCACTCTGGCACCTCTCTGGCATGGCGCCTGTGGAATGCAGCTGGGCCGCGCACGATCTCCCGCCGCCACCGCGCGCCGCTGCTCGCTGCCTTGGCGCCTCCCTCGATGCCTTCTAGCCTGGCCCATCCGGTTGCCCCTTGCTGCTCTCCTCTGGAGCCACCCCATCGATGCAGCCAACGGCCGTTCCCTCCGCTCCCCACCCGTCTCAGGGGTGACCCGCCAGCTCGCCCCCGGCTCCCCCGCCGCACGTTATTTTCCTTGTACCATTGCCCCACCCCACCCTGACATATTTTGTGACGTTTGGCAGCAGATCAGCTGCAAGAGCGCCAGGAAGTACCGCGAGAGGAGAGAATCAAAGGATGGGGCTGTGTTGTATGAGATAGAAGGATCAAGGCTGCTCGTGGGTTGGGTTGCAGAGAAGCATTCATAAGAATCAGTCCAGATGCAAGGATAGTGCACGACAGGCAACGGGTGGCAGCTATCTGCCAGCAGTGTTGTGCAGGAGTGCGGGGGGTGGTCGAGTCATGCGTGTCAACAGTGAGAGGGTCAGGGAGACTTGGTTCTGAGCACCCCAGGGCCACGGGACCTGGTCGAGGGCTCAAAACTGGAGGGCACTGGCACTGCTGCCGCCCTCGCCGGCCCCGCCGCCCTGCTGCTGCGGGAACAGCGCCGCATCCGTGAGGCCCAGCCCCGCCGCCACAGCCTTGAACTTGCCCCGTAGAGAGTCCATCAGGTCCTGCAGCCGCTCGTCCTGCAGGGGAGGGAGGCGGGGGTGGGGCTGGGGGTGGGGGTGGGGGTGGGGGGTCCGCGGCGGCCCATGGATGCGGGTTGTGGCGCCCCTGCCCTGTGGCACGCAACGGGCCCCCCCCGGTGCGCCTCCCTCGGGCTGCCAGCGGCAGGCGGCTCGGGGCGCGTCCTGCACAGCGGGTGAGCGCTGTCGAGAGGGCCGCCAGCAAGCTCGAGACAGGCCTGGGCGGCAAGCCTGGCACTCATCGCTCATCCACAAACCCATTGCTGCACCTCCATGCTGCGGTCGCTCGCTGCAGCACCCCGCACCCACGCCTACCCCCAGCACCCCCCCTGGCTCGCCTTTGGGTCCTCCAAGGGGAAGCTGCGCACCGCCTCCTCCATCGCCGCAATGCCCCTGTCCACCCGCTGGCTGCAGGGTGGGGACCAGTGCTGGCAGACGGGGGTTGCGAGGGCACGGCAGCCCATGCTGCGGCAGCGAGACAGCGGGACGAGTGCGCATGCTGAGCATGCTGGGGCTGCGCGGCACGGGGCTGGCAGTGCAAGGTTGGGGCCCGTTGGGGCATCCTTGTGCCGTCCTCACTCTGCAACTGCCAGGAGCGCCCGTGCGCTGAGCGCAGGCACGCAGGATGGGCCGGCCTGGCTGCGCGCCGCTGCTCTCGCACCTGAAGAGAGTCGGCTCCCGCGCCTGCAGCTGGCGCCACAGCTGGCAGCAGCCGGCGTAGAAGCCCACCTCGTGCCCGACCTCAAACCCCTTCTGCAGGCCAAGGGCGCGCCCCTCCGCGCGCCCGCTGCGCCACCCGTCCCTGCACGGCTCGGAGAATTGTGGCGTGATGGAATGGCGTGCGCAGCAGTGCCTGCACACTGGAGATCCGCCAGACCCGCCTGCTGTTCAGGAGCCGTGCCGTGCTGGACATGCTCTCCGCCAGCCCCACACTGCCACAAACCACCCGGCAGCATAGCATGCGCACCTGAGCCCCTCCTCGTAGCCCTCCTGCTGAAACTGCTCCTCGAGGTTCAGGGCTGACTCAAACAAGTCCCCCATCCTGCAGAGACCTGGCCTGTACGGAGGCGACAGAGATGAAGGGAGGCCACAGGCAAGGGAGGACTCAAGGCTCAGCACATGGAGACAGCGGCCAGGGAGGCATGGCCACGGCAGGACTGGCGGTGGCGGCATGGGCAGACGCAGAGGCTGAAGCGGTAGTGGGCATGGCAGAGCATCAATTGGCACTGCTCACAACTGTGAAGTGTCCTGTATGAGGGCAGCAGAGTGCGGAGCACACAAAGAGCTCGCTTCCAAGGACAGGGGACGGCCTGGGTGCCGCACAAAGTGGCAAAAGGCTGTCGATTGTATTGAGACGATTAGAGGAATCTGTGTAAAGGCGTTTGGAGAGCAGCTGCGCGAGGCACGCTGGCAAGGCTTTCGTGGCAGCAGGGCTCTGACTTTGCAGCACTCGCCGCACATTGAACCTAGCTGCTTGCAGACGCGATCTGACGGCAGCAGAGTCACAGTTGGCCACTGGCACCGGCTTTCGACACCCTTTGTGCACTTGTCAGCGAACATCGCCTGGCCCACCAGTCATCGCGCTTGTCCTATTGCGCCGAGCATGCAGGCGATCAGTGCGTCCTGCGGCAGCTGGGTAGCGGCTGGGCGCGTGGCGGCGCCTTTCAGGCCCTCCCGGCGGCCCTGCGTGGTGGTCAGGGCTGCTGAGCAGCAGTCCAAGCCGATCGCTGAGCAGAGGATCGAGGGTGAGTTGGGGGAGGGGCGCCGCCGCCGCCGCCGCCGCTGCCGCCAGTGCCGCATGTGCCGCTGCCGCATGTGCTCCAGGCTTCATCCATGGGCTCATTCCCTGCTTGCTACCTGCTCGCTGCCCATCGCATACATTCTGCTGCTCGGCACCGCCCTCTCCAGGGCTGAGCACCGACTACTGCGACGATTTCGAGTGCACCTCGTCGCCCGCGGTGGAGGCCTCAGTGCGCACGCTGGCAAAGGACCTGCAGCGCGCCAACGGCCGCTGGACCCCCATCTACGCCAGCAACGTGGAGTACTCGGTGCGCCGGCCGCGGCCGCTTCACGCCGCCTTGCGCGGTGGCAGCCCTGGCAGAGGGGGAGGCGCGCTCGAGCGCAGGGCGGAGCGTGCACCTGCCTTGCACACGCCTTTCGGCGCCGCCTTGGCCTCCAATTCCACCTGCTTGTACCAACTGTCATCTGCTCCCTGACGCGTCCCGGCCCGCGTGCGCATGCAGGACCCGTACCGCAAGTTCAAGGGGCCCGAGGGCTACCAGCGGCTCGACTTTGTGGCCACTTCCGTGACCGACCCGGCCGTGGCCATCACCGGCATGCGCATGCTGGACAACTCGGCGGCCGAGATCCGCTGGCGGCTGACCGGCAAGCTGGGCCCGCTGCCCATCGACGTGGCCGGTGCGCGCGGGGGGCGGGCGGGGGGACCTCGCACTGCCGGCAGCACCGTCGGGCTTTGGTGCTGGGTGCACGCAGCAGCGTTGCTGCGGCCCGGCTTGCAGCAGCCCCATACAGCACCACCACCCACCATGCACGTACCCACACACACCCACAACCTGCGCTGCAGGCACGACGGAGATTGCCATGAACCTGCTGACGGGGCGCATCGAGCGGCACAGCGAGAAGTGGGACCTGCGCGCCTGCTCGCCGCCCGCAGCGGCGGCCTGGAACGCGGCACGCCTGGCGTGGGCGGCCAAGCAGGTGCGCGCTCCGCGCTGGCCGCCACCATGGCAGGCCTGCTCCTGCTTGGCCCAGCTGCACTTCCCTTCTGAAACCCCACCCGCTGGCGCACCCCGCCGCGCTCGCTGGCTTGGCCCTGTGCCAACCCCCGCCGCTGCCCCTGCTGCTCCGGCCCCCCTGCAGGCCAGCACCGATGCCTCGACGGCTGCCGGCCAGGTGCTCGACTCACTGGCCAGCGTGGACGAGGACAGCTATCAGCAGCCCAACCCCAACGACCCAATGAAGTTCTTCCAGCAGGTGAGCGCCGCGCCGCCGCATCCAGCACTCCCCGCCCGTGCTGCCCGGCAGTCCCCATTTGCTGCGCAGCACGGGTTGTGCACACATGCCAACCGCCTGGCGCCAGGCGCGCATGCCACCATTGCCTGCACGCCGGCCCCCCCCTTGGCCCCCACCCCCCACCCCACCCTGCCGCCCTGGTCCCCTGTGCAGAAGGACACCTTCAAGCAGGACGCCATCCTGTTTGTGGGCGTGCTGCTGCTCTTCTATGCCCTGGTTCAGGCCTGGGCGCAGCTCTTCGGCGGCGGCTCCTCGGGCGGTGGCTTTGGCTCCTTCTGAGCCGCTGCAGCCGCTGCCAGCGTGCCGCCAACAATCTGGCATGCTGGGCACGGGGCTCCTGCCCTGGCCCAGCCGTAAAACGGACCTCCTGTCCCTTCTTGCACTGCAACAACACGACGACCCCCAATTCTTTTGGCTGATGTACTACCTGGGGGCCGATGTGGCAGCCTCTGCCTATCGGGCTCGGCCCACGGCCCGCCAGGTGGCTCAGCGCAGTTTTCATGGCAGATTGGCTGACAGCCTTGCCCTTGCACGGCCTCTTCCCATCCTGCCAAGTACTTGAGAGAAGATCACTCTGCCCTGCCCGCCTTTTTTTGCTTCCCTCCCCTCCCTTGCCTAATCTCACCATCTGATCTGCGGCGATGTTTTTTCACCCTTTGTCTGTTTTCTGCCCATCAACAAGTCCTCCCTGCCGATCCCCGCCTGCTGCAAATGTATTCAACTGCAGTGGCCCCGACATCTGCAGTCTGTTAAATGACGAGCAAAAGTGCCACAGAGCACCAAATGTCTGAATCAGGAGCAGGGCAATGCACACAATAAAGGGCGTGAATGCAAGGGTGGTGGTGCTGAGCCCTGGCGCTGGGTTCTTTGGGGCTGCGCTCACTCATAGGTGTGAACTCGCCGCCTTTGGCTGCGTTTCATGGGGCTGTAGCAAACTCCTGTGTTGCCCTGCTTTTCTGGGTTCCTGAAACCCCCCGGTTGCACATTAGCCAACTTCAGAAGAATCCCCTGAACCCATATCCTGCAGCAACTCAATGAAGTGCAAAGAGCTAAGTGGTGTGCATGCAAGCGCAAGTATGCGGGTAGGTGAAATGTCTCAAAAGCCAGACTGGAAGCCTCTGGGCCGCAGTTGCTGCCCAGGCCATCAGTGGTGCTTGCGCCCGCTGCGCCGCGGCCCAGCTAGCTGCCTGTCTCCCTGCTGAGGCGCTTCCTCCTCGTCATGCTCGTGCTCCTCATGCTTGCCGCCCCTGCCCCGACCATTGCCATGGCTGCCGCGCCCGCCGCCGCGTCCGCCGCGCCCGCCGCCGCGCCCGCCCTTGTGCTGCCCCTTGCGCTGCTGAGTGCTGCCTTTGCGTGTATTGCTCTGCTTGGCACCCTCTTCTGTCCCGGCGCCCTCGTCCTCGACGTCCTCCTCAGAGCGGCCCTCCTCCTGCTCGCTCTCGCCTGCCTCATCCTCATCCTCGGTCGCTCCCGCATCTGCACGAGGAAGCAGCACATGGTGCCTGTGACGAAAACAAAGTGTGCAGCAGCTGTCCAGGCCGCAGCGGCCGTTAAGGCAATAGTTTAAAGAGATGCTGCCAGGGCAAGCGCAGCCAGGCATGCAGAACAGCAGAGGCAGCGAGCCATGCACCAGGACAGCCCTGCCTGCATCCTCCACGGGGTCCTCATCATCATCATCATCGCTCTCGTCCTCCCGCGCCCGCCGCCGCTTGGCCGAGGGCGACACAAACTTGGGCGGCCGGCCCGGCTTGCGCTTGGCAGCGCCGATGAGCTGCTGGCGCAGCCGCGCCTCCGTCTCCTGGAGGCAGGGAGGAGGCACGCCGTGAGCAGGGTGGGCCATGAGGAGGCGTTGCAAGCGCCTCTTCCGCCAGCTTTGGTTCGGCAAGCGCCCGTCACCTTGTCTGCCAAAATTTTGTTTGGGTGCTGCGCCGCAGGCGACCACACCCACGCCCACCTCAATCTCCTTCTCCTCCTGCTCCGAGATCTTGCCCGCCCTGACCAGGTTGCGCCACTTGTCCTTCAGGTCGACCTGCAGAGGGGGCAGGCAACACGGGGGGATGAGAAGCCACACGTGTTGAGCCTCGGCGCAGGCGCACGCGATTCCGTTTGCGCGCACGTCTGCGGCGCGAGGCACCAGGCAGGGGGAGGTGGCGGAGAGGCTGCACGGGAAGCGTCGATTTTACCACGAGGCAGGCTGCGGCCCACCTGCTTGCGGCGGCCCCGGAACATCTCGGCGCCCTCCTTCTCAATCAGTGCCCAGCTTCCGCGGCCGTGCAGCTTGACCAGGCGCACCAACTCCGCCTCCTCATCGCCGTTCCACCGCTGCGGCTGCAGGGCAGGGGCCAGACGGCGGATGGTCGAACGGCAGGCGGCTCCAGCAAGGCATCATAGCTTTCAGCAGGCAACTGCTGCGCTGCACAGTAGATTGCGCAGGCTGCACAGGCCTGGAAAACAAATATACAGTCGCCACCACGTCAACAAGCGCTGGAAGAACGCCAGGCAGGCAGCCAGCAGCCCAGCCAGCAAGGACGGCACCCACCCTGCGACGCTGGCCGTCCGCCGCCAGAGCCACCCGGATCTCCTCTGAGCCTTCGGGCGCAACCACAGCGCGCCGGCCGGCCAGCCGACTGGCAGAGCCGGGCGCCACCAGCGGGGGCGGACGGGGGTACTGCTCGTGCTGCAGCTCAGGCATGGCGCCCTGCGCAGCAGCGGGTCGACAGACAATTCTTTTCTTGGCTGCATGCATGCATGCTGGCGGGTTGCAAGCGTGTGCTCTGCAGGGCAGAAATGATCAGGAGATCCCTGGTGCGTACGCACTTGGCAAACACCCTGCGTCCTTCCCCCAGGGCAAGTGGGCTGAGCTGGCAGACCAAGCCAAGCTTGCCTTGACGGCTGGGCTGTCCTCCCACATCACTGTCCGGCCGCCACCGCCACCCGCCACGAGGGGCGCCGCAGCGGCAGCTGCAGCAGCAGCAGCGGCCGCGTCCCCTAGCGCCGCAGGCAGCGGGTCCTCCCTGCCCTGCTGGGCTAGGCTGCCCAGGCGGGCGTGCAGCTGCTCCACCACGGCAGGTTGCTCGCCGGCCGGCCGCCTGCTGGCCACGGATAGACAGGCGGGGCCAGGGAGGCAGCAAAGTGCAAATGAAGTGCGAGGGGAGGACACAGTAGGGCACCGCTGGTACACTGCTGGGTGCTGGCCGATGCGTGCCTGGCAGGCAGAGAGCACAGAAAACAGATTGAAGAGAGGAAACCGCAGCTGCCACCGCAAAACGCATGTCCCTCACAACCACAGCTGGCACCCACCTACGGCCAGCACTCCTCTGCTGCTGCTGCTGCTGTGCTGGCGGTGGGGACTCGTAGCCATCGGCCATGTCAGCACCAGCCGCCAGATCAGCAAGGTCTTGCAAGCCAGCGGCTGCAGCGCCAGGGGCTGCCACACCAGCGGCTGCAACCGGCGACGCGAGCCCACGCGCCGCAGGCGCTTGTGCACGGCGCGGGGAGGCAAAGCCCGCCGGGGGAGGAGGCAGACCAGGCGGAGCGCCCGCAGCGGGCTCGTAGCGCCCGGCGTTTATGTCATCTTCGATAGGCTGCACAGGTAAAAACCGTTCCACCAGTGACCGTGGTCAAGAGGCACACTTGCACACATCCTTGCTGCCTGGCAGAAACTCAGAACGGCCTCGCCCACAGGAAGATTGCACCACAGCCACGCCGGGCGTGTTGGCGAGCAAGCAGGCCAGAGGGCCACCAGCCTAGCATCGCACCTTCAGGAGTGAGGGCACAGACACGCGTGCCCTGGCCACAAACTTGTTGAGCGTTGCGAGCAGCTTGTGGAAAGGGAACTCCGTCTGTTGGAGGACACAGAGTGGCACACTGAACAGAGGCACTATTTGCAACGAGTGGGCACGGCGTGCTGCATTGTGCAGCAAACAAGCAGGAGAGTAGAGGGCTGGACCACGGCCGCAAAGACCTAGTGCTCTGACCAGGCTCCTCCAACAAAGTAACAACCATAAACAGGCACCGCGCATGCCCAGCATGCCCACTGACCTCCAATGCATTGGCTACTTGGGGGCTGCCAAGCGCTGCATGCAGCCGACCGAGCCTGCATCACAGGCGCAGCCGCCGCGGCAGTTGGCTTCAAGCACAACAGAGCTTGCGGGCTGGCGGGCTGGACACGGCAGCAAGGCCTTCTCTGCTTGCGCCCATGCCCTGCAGCCTGCAACGACCAGCACCTTACGGCCTTGATTCCGCTGAGAGCACGCCCAGCCCTGTGCAGCACCCACCTGGAAACCTCCTCCTCGCTGGCCGCCCCTGCAAACAGCCTGTCAACCTGGGCGTGCGCCTCTGCCGGGGGCAGCGCGGTGGGCGGGCGGAAAGTCCGCAGCGCCAGCTCCGTCTTCACCTGCATGCGGGGCAGGGAAGCAGACAGGCATGCAGCGCTGCAGCAGGCGCTGCCCAGGCCGGCTGCCTGCACCAGCGGTACAATGCTGCGGCAGGATACCGGGCTCGCACACGCCAAGCGTGCAGGGCGAGGCCACCAGACGCGGGCGCTGTGCACTCCTGCCTCCTCACCGCCAGGATTAGAGCCGGCAGCGGGGCCAGGAAGTCGGCGTCGATGCCTTCCAGCTCGCAGGTGGCCAGGGTGAGCAGGTAGTCGAGCGTGACGTCGTCGATGCGCCCCGCCGCCATGTCATCCTCCAGCAGGCGCAGCGCGAGGCGCGCCTGCACCCGGTCGGGCAGCTCCTCGATCGAATTCGCGACCAAGGGCAGCAGCGTGTCGAGCAGCACCTTGCTGTGCAGCCGCTCAGGGTCGCAGTCAATCAGGCGGTCAAACGACCACAGGAGCGACGTGCCGTTGTGGGCCGCCATGGCGGCGTGCGCCAAACCTGCTGGTGGGAGGACCGTCGAGGCTTTTGTTGATCATTTGCTGCCGTACACGCAGCAGTGCAGCTAGGACCAAGCGGGGAAGCAGTTGCACAAGTAAGTATGCTAGGGTGAGATGGATGCACGGCGCGTGGTTGGAGAGGCGGCGGCACCGCTGGGCCAAGGCTCACGCCGCGAGCCCTTCCCCGCCTGCCCAGAGGCTCGCTCGGGGTGGTGCAGGCAGGCGATCGAGGGGCTGGGGGCTGCGGCGTGACCAACCCCTGCGGAACCCCAAACCCGAAACTCGGGCAGGCGACGGCAGCGCCGGCTGGGCGGCCCCAACCCCGTTCTCGAACCTTCCAAGCGCTTTCAGCGGGCAGCCTGGTCGACAGAGCGCGGAAAGAACCGGCAACTGGTTGAGTAACAACAAACAACAACGAGGCCTCCGAGAGGTCTGCAGCTCAGATTAGGCAGGAACGGCGATAATGTCGGCCACAAGAGCGTGACTTCTCAGAGGAGCCGCGTGCTGTGCCTGCCATGGCGGCACGGCAAGCCGCAGCAACAGCGAGGTCAGGGCATTGCAACAAGCACTTGTGCGCATGCTCGGATTCTCAAGTGGATGCCTAATGCTGCCTGTTACGTCAGGGCCCCCAGAAATGTGGATGGGTGGGGAATCCCTTTGCAACTTCCCCCTCGCGCCGTGCGAGAGGTGCTGGCCTCTGTTGCTTTCCATTCTGTGCACCTGCTGTGCTGTGATGCTGTGTGACAGAATGCTGTTTCATCGTCACGTGAATAAAATATAGAGGGTCAGTATGGCTTCATGGGATGCACGGCGTGCGACAACTGGGATCGTTAGCGGCAGCGTCAAGCAAGAGGGGAAGGCAGCAGGGTGAACGGGGTACATGGACAAGTGCACAGACTAGGGTTGGGGTGGCAGAGGGGCGGCCGTAGGTCGGCAGCAGAGTTGGCCAACGGTCGACTGGGGTGGGTGGAGAAGCAACTTGCAGAGGATGAGCGATCGAAGTGGCGTTGGTTGTTGGCTGAGGCACACTGGGGCCGCGCAGGGGCACCGAGCATCGGCACAGGACACTGCGCATGGATGAACATCAGGTGGGAGACATGCATGGAAAAGCTCGCGCGGCGAGCAGGTCGAGGGGCGCGATCAAAGGGGCTTATGGGAATGGGGAGGCAAGGGGCCACGGGTTTGGGTTCGGGAGCGCGTGGCGCGCATGTCCTGGTATGCATGCATCCGCGACACTTTGCGGCGCAGCATGGGTGGAAGCGGGAACCAAAGAACCAAAAAATCTGGACAGCCAAGCGCTGGCGGGCGCGCCACTCGTCTCTCAACCCTCGGACACATCCAGGCCAGCCGAGAAGATGGCGGAGGCGGCGCCGGACACAGGGCTGGCAGCGGCGGCAGCCTGGGCGGCCTTGACGTACGATGGCCCAAGGATGCCGGTCACCGGCAGCTGCAGCTTGCCGTACAGCATAATGTTGAGGTCCAAAAACTCGGCCAGCTCGTTGCGGTCGGGGCGCCATCTGCACGACACAGGGAGGGCCGCCAGCAGGGTGTGAGGTTCGCGCCGGGACCGGCATGTAGCAGCAATGCCAGGCGAGGCAGCGCACGCCTGGCAGCCAAGGGCGGCAGAATTGGGAGGACTCTAGAGGGGGCGCCGGGCTGCCGCGAGGCCGAGGCAGCAGGGCAGCACGGCCAGGCTTGGCGCAGGGCAGCGCGGCTGGCAGCCCAGCTCGGCAGCTCACTTTTGGATCATGGAGATGGTGATGAAGCCGGCCTGCACCTTGGCGGTGCCAAACTTGCCCACGCCCCCCTTGGAGAAGGTGACCTTGATGCCGGTGGGCGTGGAGGTCGTGCCTGGCGACAGGACGCGGCCGTTGACCGAGGCCGCCAGCCGCCAGATGTCGGGGGAGGAGGGCAGCGGGGGCAGCAGCGACACAGCCACCTGCGGGCAGGCGTCGGGGGCAGGCGGGAAGCATCGGTGAGCGGCGACAGGGTGCACCGTGCACGCTGTGTCCTGCCGGGCTGCCGCTCCCTCGGTGGGCGATCAAGAGGCACACAGCAGATGCATTGGCCAGTCGCCCGGCTTTCTGTTTGCCCAGCCCTCAATAGTATTCAGCCACTCGCCTTGGTGTTGTTGACAATGAGGTCGTACTCCTTCATGTATGTGTAAGCGGGGTACTTGCGGCTCTGCTCCACCTGCACAGGGGGCAGCAGGATGCACCACTCCGAAAGGGTTAAAAAAACCATCGGCAAAGCCATCCATAATCCATGGATCCGCTGTTGGGTCCCCTCGCTGTGCCTGGGCCTCCAGCAGGCAGGCAGGCAGGTGTGCACATCGAGGAGCGAAAATCCGACAGCGGCTGGGCGACCCTCGAGCTGGCCCCAGAGGGCACAGCATGCAGGCAGGTGGCAAGCGAGTGGCGCAGTGGCAACCGGCGTATAGAGCAAGGTGAGGCAGCCTCACCCTCGTGGACAGGCTGAGCGATGGCGACTTGCTGCTCAGCACGTCGTACCACTGGCCCGGCTTGCCGTGGAAGTCAAACCTGCAGAGTTGGCGGGGAGGAAAGCGGGTGCGCGAGGCGGCTCTTCAGCTGAGTGGGCGGCACCGGAGGGACGCCGGCCGGCCTGCCCCCGCATAGCCTGCCTGCCCTCCCCCCCTGTCTCCTCTGCCCTCCCACTTTGCCTCAACCTCCCCGGCCAACCGAGGACCAATGCTGCTCCACCCACCTGGAGCCATCGAAGCCCCGGAAGTGGGGGTCGCCCCAGCCCTGGGCAGTCTTGACCGGCGGCGGCGGGGGGCTGCGGCACGTCCTGGTCGGCGGCGGGCCGCAGACCGCCACCACAGTGTTCATGACTGCGCCGCAAGGAAGGGCATGGGTCAGGCAGGTCAGATCAGATCCGGTCGACAATCTTGGCGACAGCCGTGCTGCGCGATGACCATGCGAGCTGGACTGCTTGCAAGGCATGCAGCAAAAGCCCCACTCACTGCCGTTGAGGGTGGCAAAGTTTGGTCCTCCAGAGTAGCGGCGGAAGGCGACGCCAATGAGGACGCCAGAAGCGCAGCGAACGGTGGCGGTGTTGGTGCCGGCGCGGCCTGTGGAAGCAGGGTAGTCGGCAAATGAGGGGCTGGGTCAGAATCCTGACGCTTTCACGCCCTGCATGGGATGGTGCATTCAGCTCACTACACGCCCAAACAGAAGCCAGCCACCCCACCTGCGTTGACGATGCCCACGTCTGCCTCCTGGCCCAGCACCTTGTCGTAGCGCACAGCAAAGGAGGTGCAGGCGCCCGCGTTGGGCCCCGTCGTCAGCTTGCCGGCGCCCACGCACTGCAGGCAGCCAGGGCATAACAAAGGGGGGAAGTGTGAGACGACATGAAGCAGCTTCGGTGGAGGCATGGGCTGCTTCCTCAGCCGTGGTTACTGCAAGAAGTGTGTGTTGCGGCTCTGTGTGAACCACCCGACCTCGCTGCGCTCTTCCCTCCCCTCCCTCACCGCCGGCGTGCTCTGCCAGGTGGTGGGCAGCGTGGTGGTGGCGTCCTTGAGCACCTCGCCGCCACTGCAGCGCACGTTCAGGCGCGACACGTAGCTCTTGCCGCCTGAGTTGATGAAGCCGACCTCAAAGGAGGAAACGTAGCCGCAGGAGCACTCCTTGCGCACCGCGGTGTTCTCTGCACGGCCATGGCAAGCGAGTGGAGAACGGGGAGCTGGCATCAGGGCTAGGGCTGTGGGTGCAGTGCTCACTGCAACGGGCCTGCTGCTTGCTCAGAGCAGGGAGAAATTGCTTTGATCCATTGGTCTGCCCAGGCTGCGGCTCACGTGGGGTGCCCAGTGGGGGCGGAGGGCGCGGCGGCGGGGACGGCGGCTTCCTGCAGGCAGTACCAGTTGCCAGGAGCGGCGCTGTCAGTATGGAAGCGGGACTCAGGTGAAGGCAAAGCTGGGGCGTTGCAGCGCACGGCGGCCAAGCCAGACGGCGGTGCTTGGCCACACCACCAAAGCTGCCCGCCTGCCTGGCCCCTGCTCACTTGGGTGCGCAGACTCCTGTCGTCTTGGGCACACCGCAGTTGGCTGTGATGCTGTTCAGCAGGCCGTTCAGGGTGCTGCTGGAGCCCAGGGTGACGGTGTAGCGCTTGGGGTTGAGGCCCAGCAGCACCGTGCCGGCAGGGCACTTTGCTGTGCTGGTGATGCCAGTGCCTGGGCGGCCTGCAGCAGGGGCGGGGCGCGGCGAAGGGATCAAGGCATGTGGCAGAACCAGGCAGCGCTATAGGTGCAGCTCGGCACAGTGCAGTGCTGCAGCATGAATGTCCACCCTCCTGTGCTTGGCTCGGCTGCGGCGTGCATGCTTTGGTAGGCGGTCCCCCCCACCTGCGCTGCCAAGCTGGGTGTCGACCTGCAGCCCATTCAGCTGCTCATACTGGATGACCATGGAGGAGCAGCCGCCGGCCAGGGGCCCAGTCTGGACCAGGCTGGTGCTGTTGCACTGCGGGCCAGGTGGGCAGGGGCAAGCCAAAGCGTGAGGGGGTGCAGGGGCAGTGCCTGCAAGGTACACAGAGGGCAGGGCTGCCCGGAGCAAGGTTGGCGCACTGGGGGGCGGGTCCTGCAAGCGTGCTGCGCTGCCGCTGCACCGCATGCTCGACTGGTCGCTGCCATATGGCCTGCTGAAGCTCACCACTGCGCCGGTGGCGTTGCGCACCACCCCGACGTACGAGGTGACCGGGTCGGGCACCACGCTGCCGTCGCTGCAGCCCAGGGCGATCTTGGAGGCGTACTGCTGCCCGTTCCTGGCCACCATGCCGACCGAGAGGGAGGTGACGTAGCCGCAGCCGCAGGCCATGGAGAACGCGCCATTGGCTGCACGGCAGGAGGGGCAGGACTTGTAAGGGCTAGCCACATGTCTGTGTGTGAACAGGCAGCATGCAGTTGGTGCCCTCCAGGCTGCAAGTAGCCCCGGCGGTCTGCTTGCAGACTGTGAGGTGGGGGCTGGCAGGGGCTCACAGATGGGCACAGGCGGCTTTGGCGACGGCGGCCGAGGGGAGGGCGGCTTCGGCGACGGCGGCTTTGGCGAGGGCGGCCGCGGGGACGGCGGCCGAGGGGACGGCGGCGGCGACCTGCGGGGCGGATGGCGGGGCCAACAAAAGGCAGGGTCGGCGGGGGCGGGTGCACATACTGCTGGGCCTCTCCGCCTGCACCAGAGCTGGTGAGCACGGCTGCGTTGGGCTGCACGACCCCAGTGCAGGCAGACCGCTCTGCGCCTGCTCCGCGCCGGCCAGCGCAGGCGCGGCGGCGCCCGGCGGGGCTGCGCGCTCACTTGGCGCAGACGCCGTTTGTCTTGGGCACGCCGCACACCGCGGTCATGCTGTTGATCACCCCGGTGAGTACGGGGTTGGACCCCTGGGTGGACGAGTAGCGCTGGAAAGCCAGGCCCAGCATGACCTGGCCGGTGGGGCACCGCGGCGTGCTGGTGTCGAAGCTGCCCTCGCGGCCTGCGCCAGCCAGAGGGGAGGGGCGCGGCACAGTGCAACACATCGTCAGGAATGGCAGGTCCCTCTCTGTGTACCGCCCAATGCCTCGGCGTGTGGCGGGCATTCAGGCAAGGGCACCAACTGCGTCGCCGCTTGCGAGCGGGCCCCCACCTGCGCTGCCCAGTTGGGTGTCAGCCTCGTTGCCCTCGATAAGGTCATACTGGACAGCCATGGAGGAGCAGCCGCCGGCCAGGGGACCGGTCGTGACCAGGCTGGTGGCGTTGCACTGCGCACAGGGGACAAGGAGGCAGCAGTGCAGTCACAGGGCTAGTCTTTGCCACCCACCAGCCCTGTTGGCAGCCCCCCAGCGCTCCTTCGGCTGGCAGCTCCACCGCTGTCCCTTGCTGCTAATTTCTGGCTGCCGGCTGCCACTCCGGCCCTGCAGTCGCTGCAAGGTGCCCTCACCACAGGGCCCGTGTCGTTGCGGACTTGCAGCAGGGAGGTGACGGGGTCGGGCACCACGCTGCCGTCGCTGCAGGTCAGCGCCAGCTTTGCGGCATACTCCTTGCCCTCGCGCGTGACCAGGCCCACGGTGAGCTGGGTGATGTAGCCGCATGTGCAGGACATCTGGCTGGCGCCGTTGGCTGCACCGCACGTGGAGGGGGCAGGGGGGCCGCTTGACCAACAGGCAGGTTTCGAGCCCCACTTGAAGCAGGAGCAAGTTCGCGATTGGGCTTTGAATGCCACCCTGGGATTCTGAGCAGCCAGCCAGGCTCGCAGCGGCTGTCGATGGCCACGTGCTCACCAATGGGCGTCGGCGGGCGTGGGCTGCGCGGAAGTGGAGGGCGGGGCATAAGCAGACGGGGTCAGCTCGAGGCGACACAATGGCAAACTGCCTGGGTATCATGCAGGCAGGCCAAGGATGTGAACCATGCATCCAGGCTCACCTGGGGGGCGGCGGCGGCGACGGGCTGGGAGGCGGAGGCGGGGAGGGGCTTGGGCGGGGGAGGGGACGGGCTGGGAGGCGGAGGCGGGGAGGGGCTTGGCGGGGGAGGGGACGGGGAGGGCGGTGGCGGGGGACTTGGGCTTGGGAGGAGAGGGCTTGGGTGGCGGTGGGGGAGAGGGGCTGGGCGGTGGCGGCGAGGGGCTCGGTGGGGGTGCGAGGGGCTGGGCGGGGGAGAGGAG
>KQ482057.1:1470324-1492647 GCA_001430745.1 Auxenochlorella pyrenoidosa | reverse complement strand
GCAGTCAACCCCCCCCCCCAACATGCCTCCTTGCCCCACTGCCTGTCAGGGCTTCTGGTATCTCGTCCACCCCGCTGTGTTCATCCTACGGTGTGCTGTTGCACCCAACCCAGTGCATCTTGCAAAACCAGCCCTCCCGCCCGCCCAGGCCCCCCCACCCGCACCCCCGCCGCTCTGCTCTTCCCCTCACGTGCAGGTGTACTGCAGCGGCTCGCTGGCGGGCGCGCTGGCGATGCGCTGCGAGGCATACTCGGCGGCCACGTGGAAGTGGTCGAGCTCCTCCTTCAGCTCCCGCTTGGCGTCACCCGGCAGCGCCGAGGGGCTGCGCACCGCCGGCGCACCAGGCAGCGGCGTCACCACCGATCTTGAGGATGTGTGCATGGGGTCTGCGCGAGGTGTGGAGCTCTCCGCCTGTTCCTGCGGCGTGGGCAACGAGCAGGTAGGCCGCTCCGGCGGCTTGGGCGGCAGTCGGGGTCGTAGTGGCTGTTGGGGCGTGGACCGGTGTCGCAGCACAACTCTGTATGTAATATCATGCTAAGATAGGCTGAAACGGTGCTCACGAGGGCCAAGGTGGGAGAAGGGCACGGGACGACACCGGCCGAGAGCAGAACTTCCAAAGGACAAAGCTGGACCGTAGTTTGTATGTTTGCACGTGATTTAAAATATTGGTTGTAATCGCTGAAGAACATTGGCGACCGTAACGGGCTTTGCAGAAAGAAGGCCGACAACACGTGCGGAGCCTGCTGGGCGGGCGGTCGACCAAGTGCTCTGACCTGAGGCGTCTGAAGCGTGATCGGCTTCCCCATTCCCAGTAAGCAGACACCTGCCTGTAGCGACACCCTGCATCGCGCAACAACTTTGGGTCTGCTGCTTGAGCCACCTTCGGCGCCGACGGTGCAAGAGAGAATACTATCGATCGTAAAGAGTTTCATCGAGGCACTTGGTCCCCCCCTGCGGCTGTCACCTGCTGCCTTCGCGCCACGAGGGCCGGCGGTGGCGGCGGCGGCAAGCGGCACCAGGCATGGGCAGTGAGAAGCGAAAGCTTCCCAAGGAGCGCAGCCGCCATGGAGACAAGGGGAAGAAGAAGAAGAAGGACAAGGAGAGGCGGAGAAAGAAGCGGCGGCGCCGCAGCAGCAGCAGCAGCGACACCGACAGCAGTGACAGTGCCGGCAGCGGTGCGGGTGGGCCACCACCCTCTCCTCGCCACCTGCTGCTGGCGGCGGCTCTGGGCGACAGGCCACGCTGCAGGGAGCTGATCCAGCAGGGCTCCGATGTGGCATATGCGGATGCAGAGGGCACTACAGCCCTACACGAGGTGGGGGTGGGTGCTGGACGGCTGTCACCTGCCCTGTGTCCCTGCAGCACTTGCCAGCCACGTTCTGGGGCTGCTGCGTCGATTCTTCATGCCGCTTGTAGAGTTACCAGTGCAGCCGACATATCATACACGTGCCTCCTGCCACGCCAGCATCCCCCGCCCCGCTCTGCACACACCCTCACAGGCCTGCAGGCACGGCCACCTTGCAGCCGCCCGGCTGCTGCTGCGGCGCGGCGCCGACGCTGGTCTGGCGGACGCCCGGGGCGACACCCCCGCCCACCTGGCGGCCCGGCATGGGCATCTCGAGCTGCTGGCGGCGCTGCTGGCGGCAGGTGAGGCGATGAGCGGGCACAGACCCACACGGCAGGCTTGCGCTGCACATGATCAGAGGATGCGCCCAGGTTTCTAGCTGCGCGCCCTGGGCCGCTGCGGCGCGCCCCCCTGGTGCCTCCACCCGCCCCCTGATGCCGCTTCTGCCCAGCCCGTCGCCTGCCCTGCAGACAACCCGCCCGAGATTGAGGCCGTCAATGGGCGCGGCGAGAGCGTGGCGCAGCTGGCGGCTTTTGCCATGGACAAGCAGGATGTGCAAGTGGGGCTCCCGGGCGGCCGGGATCGGGGGTGGTGGTGGTGGGGTGGGGTTGGGAGGGCGAGGGGGGGCGAGGTGCAGTGGATGAGGAGGGGGCTCGACGCGTCTGGCGGTGCTCCTGCCTCCCCCCCAGCCCCTGCCTCCCTGCTGGCCCCGCAGTCGTACCGTCGGGAGGAGCGGGAGCAGGCCGAGGAGTGGCGGGACGAGGGGCAGCATGAGCGCAGCCCCTCTTTAGAGCCGGATGGCTGGGAGTGGGAGGTGAGGGAGACAGTGCGGCTTTGGCGGGGAGGCAGGAGGGACAAGAGGCTGCGGCAGGGAGGTGGAGGGTCTGCGGGCAGGAGGTGTGGAGCGGTTGTGGCTTGCAGGGAGGGCGGTGTGGGACGCCCTGGCTGGCTTGCACTCAGCTGTCAAGGCCAGGCCCTGCAGTTGGCAGCCGGTGTGTCTGGAGCTCTCCCCCTCCTCTTGTCAGCCCAGCTGCGTTGGGCATGCCTGCCTCGGGCACCCACCCGCGCCTTTTCCTGCTCCACGCTCGCTCGCCACCAGCGCGGTCTGCCTGCCAGCCGCCGCCAGACGCGTCTCGTCACCCGCGCCTCCCCAACGGCCCCCTGCATGCAGCGCCGACTCCGGGAGGAGCTCAGCGGGGGGGAGGAGGATGAGGAGGCCGGGGGGGCGTGAGTGCCTTGCCCGCCCCGCCTGCACCGCCCTGCACACCCGTACCAGCCACCTCGCCGCTCCTCACGGGCCCTCTCCCACCGCGCACCTGCTGCCGTCGGCTGCAGGGCTGGCCGCTGTGCCAGACCATGTGCAGGTGCAGGCCCGGGTGCTGCCAGAGAGCCTGGCCAGGCATGCATCGTCCACCTCTCTCTTGCGCCCTGCCCGCCCCCCACCTGCTGGCAGGTTTGGCGGCGGCGACTGGCATGCCGACCAGTACGAGACTGCAGAGGAGTATGCCCAGCGCATTTGGGAGGAGATGCAGGTGGGCGGGGTGGCTGCTGGGACGGGTGCGGTGAGGATGGGGGTTTGCTGCGCAAGTGGTCTGCGCCAAGCATGGCCCTGTGTTGGGATGGCGGGCACAGAAAGGGGCTGGCTGCCCTCCCCACGGCATCCACAGCCGGCAGAGGAGTCGCTGCCGACCCTGCTACATGTGCGCATGCCATGCCGCGGCTGCAGGCGCACCGACGAGCCCAGGAGCAGCGGGCGCGCGCGGCCTTTACACAGCGCAGGTCAGGGGGCGGGGCGGGGGAGATGGGGTCGGGGGGCGGGCGGGCCAGGCCCTCTCTGATTGCTCTCTAGAACTCTGGATCGCACGGCTGCTGTGCGCCTCATGTGGTCTGCCTGTGGGCTGGACAGACATGGGCGCTCCGCACAGCAATCCAGGCTCGGCACCTGCGCTCCTCCTCCATCGCCGCGCTGTGGCGGAGCCGGCCTGTCAACCCGGAGCCGGCCTGCCGGCCCCTGCGCACGCCTGCGGTTGCAGGCGGCAGGAGGAGGCGCGGCGGGAGGCCTTCCGCGCAGCGGCAGAGGCCGAGAGCCGGCGCATCCTGGGGGAGCAGCAGGCGCAGGACGCGGCGTGGCGGGCAGCGGTGGCGCAGGCGAGGCTCAGAAAGGGGGTGCCCTCCTGCTCGCTTGCCTGCCTTGCCTTGGAGCCGGCACAGCAGCCAGCTGCCAGCGTTACAGCGGTCACACTCCACTGGCTCTCGGCTGAAATGTCAAAGCGCGGCTGCCTGGTGGGTGGCCTCCTGTCGTCGCTTTGCTAAGCTGCAAAGTTGGGTCGGCGTGCACGCTCCCCTCCACGCCGCGCGTTGCAGGGCCAGGCGGGAACGAAGCGCGCGCGCTACGAGGCCAACTGGCAGTTCTTCGCCTCCAAGCACCCGGGTGCGTGCGTGCGCCACGGTCTGTCGCGCACAGCCCGGCGCTTACCTGCACAAGAGCGGCACAGTGCAGCGCTTGCGCTTTGCTGCCCTCTCGCCGGCTGCCTGCCACGCGCGCCATTCGTGACCTGTGCGCGCAGAACCCCTGGCCCCACACCGGCCGATCTTCCTTTCATTGCTGG
This sequence comes from Auxenochlorella pyrenoidosa, assembly GCA_001430745.1. Classification (NCBI taxonomy): domain Eukaryota; kingdom Viridiplantae; phylum Chlorophyta; class Trebouxiophyceae; order Chlorellales; family Chlorellaceae; genus Auxenochlorella; species Auxenochlorella pyrenoidosa. The sequence goes on along the minus strand of KQ482057.1, from coordinate 1,488,693 downwards.
CTGACCCCGGCCCGTCGGCATGTGCTGCTGCCCTGCAGAGGCGCCCATCGCGTACGCGGACGTGCCCTGGTTCCTGGCGGCCGAGGGCGCACCGCAGGAGGAGCTGCAGCGGGTGGTGCTCTACGGTGGGCCCCCAAGGGCAGCCCCCGGGGCGCGGCGCTGGGCGGGCGCCCCCCTGTGCTGCACCTTCCTGGGCCCTGCTCTGCTGCCGGCACGCTGCGCTGCACCCCGCCAGGCGCAACTGGCCAGGAGGAGCGGCACAGCGGGGCCGGCGACAGAGCTGCAGCTGGTGCGCCGCTTCCGGGATGCCCACACAGCTGGGCGCCCCCCTGGTTTCCTCTGGCGCAGGCACCTCTGGCCCGGAGGAGCAGCGCAAGCGGCTGCGCACCGAGCTCATCCGCTGGCACCCAGGCAAGGGGTGTGGGGGGTGGTGTGTGTGTGTTTGTGTGTGTGTCAGGCCAGCCCGGCGGCATGCAAGTGGGCCGAGCATGCCTCTTGGTGCCTCGTCGGTACTCGCTGCCAGCTGGGGTGCTTGCATCGCCTCCTCGTGCGCCTCTGCTCGGCACCTGACATTGCTGGCAGCTACCACCCGGGCTCGCGCACGTTTGTGCGGGCTAGTTGCAAGCTCCTGTGTGCTGCAACAACCACTCTCCCAAGGCAGGCCAACACCCCAGGCGTTTTGAGCTTGGCACAGCACCAGCTGGCCCTTGCGTGCTGTGCTGCCCGTGCAGACAAGTTCGAGGCGCGCTTTGGGCGGCGGCTGGTGCCTGCAGACCGAGACCGCGTGCTTGCCAGGGTGGTGGCCACTTCGCAGGCCCTCAACGCCATCAGCGCAGCGGTCCAGCAGCAACGACAGCAGCAGCAGCAGCAAAAATAGCAGGAGCAGCAGTAGCATCAGGAGTAGGAGTAGCAGCAGACGGCAGCGGCCACCGCAGTACGAGCAGCAAGGAGCAGCAAGTGACCAAACAGTACACATCAGATAGTACGCTTTCACAATCTGTGAAACATTGCGCTGCAGTGATGTGGACGGTGTCAGTCCGGATCTTTGACTGTCTCCAGCCCTCTTTCACTCCTCATCTGGCAGCTTGGCTTGGGATGCAGGACTGTCCAGTAAGGGATGCATGTTGACATCAGGCTGGGGAGACGGGTGGGCAGGGCTGGCAGCTCATGCCACGAGCCGTGGTAGGGAAGCAGCCTACACGGTGTTTGCAGCCAAGCATCTTGCATGTTGAAATTGTCAAGCGTACGTAGGTATGCGTTTCGGGACAGGAGGTGGGCTGAATGCCGGGTTCCAGCAGAGGGCACGCCAGCAGGGTGCGTCGCATTGTGTCGCGCTACTGCGTCAGCACATCAGAGGTGGGAAGGCGGTATTCCTTTTTGGGCCGCTCATAACACCCCCACCCAAATTTCTGTGGCAACAGAGCAGGCCGGAAACAAGTTTGGGAACGCTATCTGTATACTGTGGCGCTTGTGTATGGCACCGCGCCCGGGCGCTCGCCAAGTGGTGCAAACTTTCCCCGATCAGTGAAGGAAGAGCGCTCGAAGTGCGCAGCGACCCACCACGGTGGGGACGGCGAGAGGGGCTAAGCAAGAAGTGTGCTGGAGGAGCTCCCCGGAGCCTGGACGCTGCAAAGAGGCATGAAGAGCGAGGTTGGAGGTATTGCCCCGCAGCCCGGCGGGAGCCAGCAGCCCAGCTTTGCAGCGAGGGAGGCGGGGCGGCTGCCTGCCCTCCACCTCCTGCTGGCGCTGACGTCCCTCGTAGGCTGGTACTCCGCCCGGCTGAGCCAGCCCCAGGCTGCATGGATTTTCATTGCCCAGGTGACGGCGTGGGGTGGGGTGTGCTGTGGGGTGGGGTGGGGTGTGCTGTGCGGAGGGGTGGGGCCTGCCTTACAAGGCCTGGCCGCCCGGCATGAACTCGCCTCCCCCAGGCCCCAACAGGGCTTCAGCGCCCCTTTGTCCCGGCCGGTAGCCGTGCCCCTTTGTAGCCCCCAAGGCTCACCCCCCACGGCTCTTCCCCGTCTAACTCTGCAGTTCGGCGTACCCCTGGCCTTGCTTGCCTTTGTGTTGGCCTGCCCGGCGGCCTACCGCCGGCGGGCGCACCTTATGACGGCGGCGTTGCATGTGGTGCTTGCAGGCAGCTCGCAGGTGGGCACGCCAGCTTTTTTCAACCTGGATGCATCCAGGGGTTGAGCAGCAGCGCTGCCGCTTGTCCTTGTATGATAGGCCGATTGGAGCGCTGTGCGATGGGTGCCAGGCGAGGGACACCTGCTGGCACCAGCAACTGCCGTACACCGAGACAGTTGCTGGGTGCGGTACCGGTGGGATTCACCGTGCTGCAGGGGGCATGCACTGTCGCTGCGTTCCAGGCTCATGCCTGCCTGCGTCGAAACCTGCCCCACCCACCCACCCTGCCCCCCCCCACCCCCCTTCCCTCCCGCCAGGTGGCAAGCGTCTCCACCCTGGCGGAGCGCGCAGCAGCCAGCGGTCTTGGCGGGGACGGGCCACAGGCCATGCTGCTCTGGATGGCCATGCTGTGCGCAGCCAGCGGGGTGATTAGCGGCGTGGCGGTGAGCCTGCAGGGAGGCGATGCCCGCTGCGGCTGCCATGGCATGTGGAGGCGGGGCTGGGGCTGCCCAGCCTGCAGCCGACCGCATTGATATGCATTGTACATGCTGCAGCTAGCTAGCTGTGCATGAGCAGCCAGCTGCACGACACCCCACACAGGCACCAGTGGTGTCATCCCTACCATCCCCGCTCCCAAACCCGACCCCTTCAGTGCCTGCTGGCCTTCCAGCTGCCCCCCGTGGCCATGGCCGCCAGCATCCTCGCCTGGGCTGCCGTCGCCGCCTCTGGCAACAGCCGCGTCTGCGGCAGCGCCCTGGTGGCGCATCCAGCGGCTGCCCAGCGGCTGGGGGCGCTCTACCGAATGCTGGAGCCACTGGTAGCCCCGCTGGAGCCGATACTGCTGGCTGCGGGGGTGGGGCGGCACCACCCGGCGCGCCGCTGCCACTGCGGTGGGTCGGCTGGCCAGGCGCCGCCGCCTGGGCAGGGCTTGCGAAGCAGGGCTTCTTGGCAAAGCCTGCTTGGATGTGGAGGTCAGGGTGTGTGCACGGAGCCTGCTGCTTCTGCGCTCGTGGGGCGGCACAGGGGAGGGAGCGGCCAGGTGCAGCAGCCGAGCCTGGGTTTGAAGGCGCCGGCTGACGGCTGCAACCGTGGACGAGCTGTTTTGCTGCATGGAGCATGCAATGCAGGCCCCAGCCAAGGCATTTGTGGCCCCTGCTCTGCCTGCCCCCCTGCAGTCCTGGCGGCGCTCCAGTTCTGGGCCGTCGGCGTGTTGCCAGCCGCGGTGGCCGCACGGACTGCGGCCAGCCGCTACACCGCCTGGCTCTCACAGCAGCGCTGGGCGGAGCGGCAGCGCCGGCGCGAGCAAGCAGAGGCAAGAGCACACTGCCCTGGTGCACGGGCTGCTGCTCTGCTTGCTTGTTGGCTGTGTGCAAAAGCTGGGAGGCAGCTGCTGGGGCGCATGGTTGGCGCATGTGCTGTGCGCCGTCACCGCCGCTTGAGGCCTGTCCGCTTGGCAGCATCTGGACCCGCTCCTACATGGCCCCCGCCCTGCCCTCCCCTGCGCCTGCCCTCCTGCCAGGCGTGGGGTTTTGGCTTCAAGGAGCCCTCCAGCAGCAGCACCAGCTGCCGCTGCTCCGACTGCGGCACCAGCAGCGACGGCTCAGAGGATGGCGAGCGCGTTCACCCCCCTGCCGGCGGGGGCGCACTGCCCTGCCTGGAGCTGTCTGCCATGCAGGTCCCGCCCCCGCTGCTGACCAGCCTGCTGGCCCAGGCGGCGTCCCGCCCCGCCCCAGGGGCAGGGCACCACCCAGAGGACTGGCAGTACCGCGCAGCGCAGCGCCTGCTGTGCGCGCTGCGCCCCACCCGCTGGGCGCTCGCCGCGGCGGCGCTGGCGGCGGCGGCCGGCACCGCCTGGCACAGGCGGGTGTTCCCCTGAGCGCTCCGGCCGCGCAACGCATGTATTCCTTCTTTGCCGTGAATTTTGCGTGCGAGTGGCCAGTGGTTTGCGCGGGCATGCCAATAGAACGCCCTCAGCGCACCCTGACCACGGACAATGATGGCGCTGCAGCATCAAGCGCACGCCCCTTTTCCTCGACATTGAGTCAGGACACTTGGTTTTCATCTAAATCTGCTCTGTGCCCATCAAACCAGGATCCTCACCCCTTTCATGACAGCCCAGGGCCGTCTGCCTGCCAACCTGTGCCTTGGCTGCCTTGCTTGTTGCGACAAACTTCCAGCCCCCTGACGCTCTGTACCACCTCTGTTTGGCTGCGCTCAGCTGCACTTGCCCTCTGTTCACCTGCGCATGTGCACCCAGGCCCGTTCCCTGCGAGCCCTTTTTCCCTCGGAAAACACCAAACCCTGCACTTCCTTGCCCCTGCCCTTGTTGCTGATAAGGTGGGCCTGTCCACTCAAGTGGCCTTGTCGCCTCTCTGGCCTGCATGCCTTGCCCGTTCCTTCTTGCGCTGCAGCACCCCCTGTACATTCCTGCACACTTGCGCGTGCTTCCCGCCGGGCCCGGCCCAAGCTTGCCCAGCTTTGCCTGCCTCTGTTGATTTGCAAGCTGTGTTACATATCTGCTACTGGAGGGCGGGGAAGAGGATGCGAGGGAAGAGAGGGGTGCGGGTGCGGGGCTGCAAGCGGGGGAGGCCTCAGGCCGCCGGTGCCCGCTTCAGCAGCCGCAGCGCGCCACGGCGGGGGTGCCGCAAACGCTGCTCGCCCCAGCGGAGCGAGGGTGTACGGAAGGGGACAGTGGAGGGTCGCATGCATGGAGGAGGCGCCAGCCTGTGGCTCACTTCTTGCCCTGCTCGCTGCGCAGGCCGCCGGTGGGCAGACCCTTGCGCTTGACAGAGAAGCTGCGAGGGGTGTGAATCGAGGAGGGAAGGGGAGAAGAGGCATGCAGGTCGGCGGGGAGCGGCCAGGTGATACGGCCCTGGAGCGCTGCGGCGCTTGCATCACCAGCCAGCAGGGCAGGGGGTCGGGTGGGTGGGCGGGAGGCAGGGTTTGAGGTCCGAGGCATTGCAGCAGCACGCCTCGAGCACACGCGCCGCACCGGCCCAGCTCCCGCCCCTGCTCCTCCCTGCCAGCCCCGCCTTGCTCACTTGTCGCCGTAGCCCACATAGCGCTTGGGCCGCTGGGTGGTGGGGTTGTGGTACTCGGCCACCTCGTAGTCCCAGCCCTGCTTCTCTGCAGCAGCGGCGGGCAGGCGGGGGCAGCGGCGCTCGACTCTCCCCCAGGGGCACCAGAAGCCAAGGGCCAGGCAGCGGCCGGCCGTGACGGGGGAAAACACCCGCTGGCGGCCGGCATGGATCCAAGGTCGAGGCAAAGCGCGCGCAGCAGCCCGGGCAGCATCAGCGATGCCAGGCTGCTGGGGAGGGGCGCAGGCGGCGCCCGCCGCCCGCCGGGAGCCGGCGCAACAGGGTGCACGCGAGCAGGCGGGCAGGAGGGGCCTGGGAGGTCTCGGGCCTTCGCCCTGCCTCCCCCCGGGGGCCGCACTTGCACAACCCGAACACTGCCCAGCACGCCGCGCAGGCGGCCGCCGCACCGGCAAACGCGACGGCAGCCTCCTTGGAGGGGAAGTAGAGCTGGCGCGCCACGTTGTCCAGCGGGTCGGCGGTGGAGGTCCACCCGATGAGCGGGTTGGCCCACTTGTGCTGGTTCTCGTGCTGGATCTTCCAGGCGGGGCCGCCACCTGCGGGGGGCGGGGCGCGGGCAGGGCAGCGGTGTGTGTGTGTGTGGGGGGGCCACTCACGGGTTGGGACGCGCTGGGCAGGCCGCATGGATCGGCGAGCGCGGCGCAGTGGCTGGCGCGTCATGGCCCGCCATGCGCTGGCACGGGTGGCGGCGTTGGCACAAGGGCGTGCCCAGGGTCCCCGCCTGCGCTGGCTTGCAGGCGGCGGGTCTGGCAGGCGGCGCGGGCGCAACGGGCTCCAGTTTGTGGGGGCGCCAGACGAAGCTGCTCCTGCACCTCCCCCCTTCTTGCTCACCCAGCGCGGTCTGCGACACGCCCTGCTGGCCGGCGGTGCGGGCGGGACTGTAGATGGTGACCTTGCGCCCCGCCTGCAGCGGGGGCAGGCCGCTCACAATGCCGATCTGCACGGGGGGAAAGGCCGGGGAGTGCGAGAGGGCTGATGACCGTGAGCAGTGAGTGCAGGCTCTCGACTGCCGGTGGCTCATGATGCAAATGGGCAGCAATGAGTTTGCCTGCGCAGTACCTACATGCATCGCCACAAAAGTCCAGCCCAGATGCAGCAGCAGCACCACCAGCACACAGACAGCAGGGTGATTCTGCTGCGGTGCAAGCTGCTGCGTCTGCCGCTGGCAGCGCCGCTCGCCGGCAGTCGGGCTACCGCGCCGTTCATGGAATTACGAGCATCCATACCATGCACCCACCTCGGTCTGCGTCGCAAACAGCCGCGCCCCGGGCGCCACGAGCCGTGCGAGCTTGTCTGCTCCCTGTCGCAGCGCCATATCCCCAACCCTTTGGCCCAAGACTCCTCCAACTCCTGCCGAAGCTCGGAATCCAGCGAAAGGGCGCGCTGCTGCCCTTTTGAGCAGAAAGGACCGGGTTCCTGCGTCGGAGGGCTAGCTGCTGAGCGGACCACGATCGGAGCAAGCGGCAGTCGGCGAAGAAGTTTCCGATCGCAGGCTGTAGGCTGCTGACCATCTACAGAGCAGGCCCAGCAGGCATTCACGCTGCAGGGCAATTCGTGCGCTCGGTGGCCCTCCTGTCCACTGGTATACGCCCTCCGGATCAACTTGTATCATTTTAAACCCCATGAAGAGGCTCGAGAACGCGCAATGGCCGCCCTTGCCAGTATGCAGCGCAGGGTGGACGAGCTCATAGCTTTGGCGGCCATCCTGGGACCTCAGGCAATAGTGGTGAGCCAATGTGGGACCCCACAAGTCGTTGCTGGGCAGCCGCAAAGCAACAGCTGAACCCTGCCGACACCAGCCGTCTACAGGGTGCTTGCCTGCCTTGCCATCGCCCACACAGTCCCTGCTCGCTGGCACTGCCACTTCAAACCTATTCCCCTTTCAAATCATCCTTGGTTCAGGCACTGGAACCAGAGGAGCTGCTGGTGGCGGTGGCAGAAGGAGCCTTTGACCCCAGCAGCCACAGCCACCTGGCCAAAGCTGTTATTCGACTCTCCATAGCGCTGCTCCTGGCAGCGGTTGATGGCAGCAGTGACAGCGACCAGCAAGCCATGCTGCACCTGATGTTGCCTGCCAGCTACCCGGCAGCAGCGGCTGCCAGGGTGGAGGCGCTGACCTGCGCGTCGCTGGGCAGGGAGGCAGAGGGGCGCTGCGCAGCAGCGCTGCAGGCATTCGCCGACGAAGCAGCAGGGGCGCCCAGCGGTGGCCAGGAGTGCCTTTACCCCCTTGCAGAGGCAGCGATGCAGCAGCTGCAGGCAGCCCTGGAGGCGGGGCAGCAGCGTGCCCAAGACACAGCGGGGCGAGGCACAGGGCAGCCTACAGCACAGCCGGGTGCGGGTGAGGGCACTATGGCACCAGCCGCCGGCGGCGGCGGCAGCAGCCGCGCAGGCTGCATCCAGCTGGCGCTGCTGCGGCTGGACCACATGCACGCCCGGGCAGCCTACTCGCGCACGCTGCGCCGCTGGGCGGGCGAGCTAGGGCTGGGCGGGCGCCTGCTGTTCAGCAGCGGCGGCGGCAGGGGGCTGGCGGGGGCCGCCGGGGCTGCCCCCATCATCCTCATACTGTTGGAGGGGTCAGCCGGGGACGTAAAGGAGTTTGTGGTGCGGCTGCGCACGCGCAACGTTGACGTCGACTCCAAGGGCAGGTGCGCCCCGCCAGCACAGCAGCCAGCGCGCCAGTGCAGGCGAGGCGCGCGGGCAGCGCCCTCACCGCTGCGCCCGCCCGCCTGTTTATTGCCTGTCTCAGGCAGCCGCCCGCATGGGTTTCTCACCCCCGCTGGTTTGCACCACACCCGCGCCCCTCTGCAGGCCCTGCCGTGAGCGCATGATGTCGGTGCTGGCGCAGGTCGACCCGCAGGGCGGCGCGAGCAGCAGCAAACCAAGCAGTGGTACCACCAGCGGCAGCGAAGGCGGCCCCTCTGCAGGTGTCACTCTGTTCGGGGGTAAGTTTGCGGAGCAGGAGGCGACGGTGCCCGAGCTGGCGGCGCTGCTGCTGCGTTGCGGCCTAGAGGAACATTGGACCGCTGCCACCGGGCTGCCCGGCCCGCCGCCCAAGGCTTGAGCTTGTCCCTGCCTGCTCCCTTCACCCCCTTCGACTGCCCATCTTCGATTGCATCCATGAATGCATACGTTTGATGTTTGGGACGTGATCCAACTGGATGAGGCAGCAGGGTCTGTGTCGCAAGTTCCGTTGCAGATAGACAGACTTTAAGCCCAAACAAGCAAGCAAGCTAGGAAGGTGCATGTGTGCGAGTCTGGGCCTGGGCGCCAAAGGGGCGCCGCCGCTTGCGCTACCGAGTGTCGGACTGGATCTCTCGTGGTGCTTCCAGCACAGTTGTGCGAGCAAAGAGGTGGCAATCGAGTGCATGCGGATGGCTTGAGGCTTTGGCAGAGATCCAGCTGGCCTCCGCTGGCTAGGCTGGCTAGGCGCCGGCAGCTGCCATGTCAGCAGCTAGGACCTTTTTAGGTGCCGCGCATCTCTTGTGGCCACTTTTTTCGCCCCGCTTTTGCGATCTGCACGCGACAGGCTTCCACCAAGGCAAGTGCGGGCGCCACGTGACTGGCGCCCAGGTTGGCGGCGATGTGTTGCGCCGGCAGAGTCTTCACAAGAGGCTGCTGCTTCTCCTCCTGCTCACAGTTCTGCAGGTCCTGCACACGCCCAAGGCCTCCTCAAGGCAGCCCTGAGACGAAGCAAGCCCCCGTCTGGCAACAAAGAACAACACCAAGGTGAGCAGCTTGGGTCGTTTTCTGTGCCAGGCAGCGGCCAGGCTAGTATGCCCATAACGCCAGGCAACCAGTCTCGGGACTCTGTGGGCAAGGACAAGCATGGTATGTGGTTCAATCCCTAGTGCTGCCCTCGCTTGGTCAGCCGTCGGCACTTGCTGCTGCCGTTGCGCCTGCCAGTATCACTGCCACCCAGCTCAGCGCAAGCACACTCAGCATCTACTGAGTGGCTGCTGGCACTGATCCCACCCTCCCTAGCAGGAAACGAGATGAAGAAGCCAAGCTTTGGTGGCCGCACCTCGGGCAACGGCCTGACTGGTAAGTCGGGGGTGCTGGCCGGCAGCTTCAGGGCCAGCGTCGAAAAAGGCGCTCTTTCCCCCTCCGTCGGTTGCCACCACGAAAGAAAGCCTGTCCAGGCGGTAGCAACCGGTGGGAGACCTCAACCAGGTCATCCCCAGCGACTGAACTTCAGGTAGAATCCTGACTGAACTTCAGGTAGAATCCTGCTGTCGTCTTCCCGCGGCTGCAGCCTATGCACCTTGTGTGGCAACCCCCCGGCGGTCTGCCCTGTCCTGCAGGGCCCAGCAAGGGCATGATCTGGCTGGGCTGGCTGCTGGCCACCTGCGGCTTCGGCATCCTGCTGGGAGGGGTGGCTGCCATGCAGCAGGTGGGCTTTAGGGAAGGGGCAAAGGCCATGGCTGGCACAGGCTCCTGCACGGGGTGCCCTGCAGCAAGCCTCGCAGCAGCTTTTGCCCCCCTCCTTCAGTTCCCTGCTCCCCGCTAGCCATCCTCTCCCAGGCTGACACAAGCACCTCCGGCACTGCCCCTTGCCACAGCCCCTTTCTTCCAGCTCATCCGTCCTGCTGACCCCCATTCCCCCCTGCGAAGGCCTGCGGGAGCACCCCGCTGGGCAGCACCATCACCGGCTACGGCGGCGGCAGCACCGGCTACCTGGGCCCCGTGGACTGCGACCACCTGTTCCAGTACACCTGGTGGGCCTTGCTGCTCGCCCACGCTTTTGCAGATAGAGTTTGACCAGCTTTGACCAGCCAGCAAGGAGTGCCGCAGGAGCGGTGCGGTGCGGACGCTGGCACCCCGCGGCTCGCTGCTGCAGCAGCTGCCCACAGGCCTGCAGCTGCCCCCGAGCCTGGTCAACCCCCACCGCATGCTGTCGCGGCCTGCCCGTCTCACCCCTGCACCCGGCCGCCCCTGCAACACCCCTGCAGGTGGATCCTCTTCCTGCACTTCTTGTGAGTTGGGCCTGCAGCAGGCTACGGCGAGGGCCTGGGGTCTCAGCTCCGGGCACCCACTTTTGAAGGGAGCGGCCGCTGTGCCCTGATCGCAGGGCTCTGGCCCTGCTGCACTGACTGCACACCTGCCCCGCCCCCCCCCCCTGCAGCGTGTGGTTCCTGGTCCTGGTGTACCTCATCATGAACGTGGTGCACAAGACCAGGCAGGCACTGGGGGGTGGGGGCCACGCAGGGAGGGGCATGGTGCTCCACCGGCTGCTGTCTTGTGTGAAGAAAGAAGCTCTGCGCTGCAGAGCACTCTCGCTCCAGCCAGGCCCCCCGGGAGGCCGCCGGGCCATCACACAGGGTGCGCAGGTTGCACAGGCGTCGTCCTCTTTTTAAACTTCCAGAGCTGCCAACAGGGGCCACAACCCGCCTCGCCAAACCACCGCCCCGACCCCCGTCTGCCCCTGCAGGGGCGCCCTGATTGGCATGCTGGCGGTCGCCGCGGTGCTGCTCATGGACACGGCCAACACCTACCTCATGTTCAACTACATCCCCGGCTTCACGGGTGAGGTGCCAGCCACGGAGCCCCCCTTGCGTGCGCAACGTGCAGCGGGGCTGCAGACAGGGGGCCGGGGCTAAGGGTGTGCGCTGATAGCTCCAGCGGATCAGGGCTGGCTCCCTGAACGCCTGCCTTCCAGGATGCAGAGGCACAGCTGCCATGGGGTGCCTTCACACCCTCTGCAACCCAACGCCAGCTCCCACAATGCCGCCGTCCACACACCTGCCTGTTGAGCTATGCACGCTGCGCACCCTTCCCCCCTCCCCCGCGCCGCCCCTGGCAGGCAAGATGGCCTCTCGCACCCGCGCCACCGTCGCCGGAGCTATTGTCAGCGCCGTTGCGGACCTCTTCCTTATCCTCGTCATCGGCTGGGACAGCTTTGCCCCGGAGCGCCGTGAGCGCCACGAGCACTACACGAGTGAGCACTGCTTGCAGGCTGATGTTCAACCCTTCCCCGTTGAACATGGTGACATGGTGACATGACTGAGCAGCAGCATCCAGAACGCTTTGCACGCGATGTGTTGATGGCTAGAGCTCGGCCACCTGCTTAGAGCGGTGACCCCACTTTCGCCTGCCCTGCCCTCCCTTCTTGCGCACACGCGACCGCAGCTGCCGCTCCCCCCCTGCCCGGCGCCACCACCACCACCACCGCTGGCACGGTGCCAGTCCAGGTGCCTGTGTGAGGCCGCCTACAGGGCCTGTAGCGCCGGCCCACTTCTAGCTGGCTCATCCACCAGCAGTTGACCATTCGCCGGTGCAGCATGATTTCATGGCTCTGCCAGTTCGGCCAAGCCTCGACCCTCAAGGGCTGGTGAAGAGCCGGCAACTCTCTCTCTTCAGCCTGCCCCGCAGCTGCAGAGGGTGTGCCTACGCGCCCGGCCATAGCGCATTGGTGCACCTGCACTCTGTTTTGCTGTGTTAGCCGCCGCCCTCCTGGCAGGCGCCCCAAACCCAACACGAAAACTCAACCCTACCCCAAGCCTGTATCAAACCGCTGATGAGGTTGCCTTCCCCTGTACACTAGGGATGTTGTATGCAGCATTCCCAACCCTCCAGTTGATCGCATCGCGCCATTCGCTGGCAACTTGCATTGCATCATCTGCTTGAGAGTTTAGTGCGAGTAGTCGTCTGTTGTGCCACAACCCGGTGCTTTATGCCAAACCTCTTTGTGCATGCCACCTTGCACCTAGCCAACCATCTGAACATCGTTGCATGTAAAAGGAATAACATGTTGCGCACAAGCCGGTCGCTGAACAGCAGTCAACAGTAGCAGCTGGCAGGTGCACAGGGCTGAATGGCCAGCTCTGTATTCCAGGTACCTACTCATCTTCTGCTGCCTCCCTTGCTACCCAACATGCAAACAACCATCCGTTATTGTGCTCCTGGTTAGAATTTGATGTGGAGCGGGCATGACGTCGTCCCGCCGGTGGCGGGTGGAAAGGAGGGCTCTAGAGGTTGTGAGGTCAGCATGCTTACCGAGTGCTGAACGAATGGTTGCTTAGACAACAGCTGGCCATGGGAGTTTCGAGCAGCAGGCCGGGGCCTGTGGCAACAGGCTGCTGGCCGCTGAGGAGACTCAGGCGTAGTGGCAGGAACGGCACCTCCAAGGCTGCTGACAGCACTCACACAGGCATGGGAGATGGCCCAGCCCCCAGCAACGGGCTGGCCAAGGGCGGCGCCGATGACGGCCGCACAACAATGCCTTGGGCGCCACCGCCAGCGGCGCCGGCGTTCCTAGATGTGCCCAGAACGCCGAGCCGCGATGTGCGGCTGAGCCTGGACAGCATGGCGGGCGATGAGTATGCCGCACAGCCGGGGGGCCTGCCTGCGCTCTCTGCTCACGCCGGTGGCGGCCCTCGGGGGCAGCTACCGCCAGTGCAGGAGGCGCCCCTTGCACACAGCTCGGGGGACGAGGAGGAGGCGGAGCGACTGGCGGAGGTCCGCAGCAGCCTGGCTGTGGTGCAGGGAGGGCACCCCGGCCTGGACTCCATCACCCAGCTGTGCGCAAAGGCAAGGGCGGAGGTGGGGCACAGGGGGGAGCCCAGCGCTGCAGCTCGGGTGCCCGCCAGTCTTCCCGCTCACAATTCAGCAGTGCAGGGCAGTGCTAGCTGACAAGCTGATGGGGTGGGGCGGAGATCTGTCTTCCCCCCAAGCCTGAACCAAGCCAGGGGAAAGATGCACCCCCGTTGAACGAAAGTCTGTCAGCTGGAAGCCCACTGCAGCGCCCCTCTGCATCACGCCTTGCCAAGCTATGCTATTGCCTCTTGCGCTGCTCCCCGTCTGGGGCACCGCAGCTGAGGAGCACTGCCTGCAAGCCTTCTTGCCACACAAGACACCTCTGCTGGGCGCCTGTTCGTCTCCTGGACGCCACCACCCCTGGCCCCCCTGCCCAGCCCTGCCCTGCAGCTGTACCGCGTGCCCGTGGCCGCCGTGAACCTCATCACAGACAGCAGCCTGGTAGGTGGACCCACGCATGGGGCGGCCTGGGGGCCAGTGTGCCCTGCTGTGCCCTGTTGTGGGTTAAGGTGGTGGGCCCCCATGCAGGGTGAGCCACATCCCGAGCCCGTCCTGCAGCCGGCTCCACCGCGTGGCCCTCCCTGAGCAAGGCCTGTTTGCTGTGCAGCCACGCCATAGTGTTCAGTCGGTTCAGTCGGTGCAGCTGCGCAGTGTGCACAGACCCAGCTGCCGCCCCGCCCAGCAGGTGTATGCCTCTGTGGCGGGGGAGCTGGCAGAGCGGTGGGGCACCGGCACCGACCGCTCCGGCTCCTTCTGCGAGGCGCTGCTGCTGCCACAGGTGCGTGCTGCAGGGCATGTGGCAGCGTGCGTGGCTCCTTCCTGCTCCTGCTGTACGGGCGGTCGTCTTGGAGGGCAGCGTGCCCGGGGGGGCTGGCTTCAGCCAGGTGCCACTTCAGCTGCACCTGTTCCTGGGCGGCGGAAATGGAGGCAGCAGTGCCACACGCGATCTGCCGTGCTGCCAGTTGGCAGCTTTCTGCCCGTCGGCCCTGTGTTTGGGGCCCTCAGAAGCCCTGTGCGCTGTTGCTGCGGCGTTTGCAACATGCGCTCACAAGCTCACTGGTCGCCTTGCTTGCAGGTGCACACCCTGCTGTGTGTGCCGGACACCACGCTCGACTACAGGTGAGGTGTGCGCACAGCCAGCAGTGAGCACCCCCGGTTTGTGTTGAGGACATGCTGCACGCACTTGCCGCGCAGATACAGCAAGGATGTGGTAGCCATACACAGGCGCAGCTTGCCGCCCGTGCTGCTACCCCACTGCTCAACATCATGTCGGCCGCTCTACAGGTTCCGCTGCCTCTCCTGCGTGGCGAACGACCCTGGGGTGCGCTTCTACGCCGGTGCGTGGTGGGTTGGCGCACTCACCAGGGCTCTCCCGCCGAGGGGCCGCTGCGTGTGCGGCTCCCTGCACCTCTGCCCCTTGGCACATGGAATGCGCGCCGCGTCCCCCTTCCCCGCCAACCCACCCCGCCGGAGCACCAGCCCACCCCGCCGCAGGCACCCCGCTGGTCTCCTCCCGCGGCCGCCGCCTGGGCTCGCTGTGCATCTTCGACCTGCGACCCCGCCGCCTGTCGGCCGACGCCCTGCACCTGCTGGCCTGCCTGGCGGAGATGGCGGCGCGCCTGCTGGAGGAGCACCAGGTGTGTGGGGGGCAGGCGGCGCCGAGGGCTGAAAGTTGGGCCGTGCTGATCCTTGGTGTCAAAGTGCGGCCATCAGAACCAGACATCTGGGTCAGGCATTTACCAAACACCCACCCCCCTCGCTGACCAGGCGGCGGAGCTTGAGAGGGAGCAGCAGAGGCGGCGCGCCACGGAGCGTGCGGCGCTGGAACGCGAACCCGCAGCGCTGCGCCTGCCCATCCTGCTCTGCGACGGCTCCGACCCGCGCTGGCCAGTCATTTGGAGCAACGCGGCTGCCGCCAGCCTAGCAGGTGCGTGCTGCCGGGCAGCTGCTGTGCCAGCCTAGCGCAACAGGGGCGCCCGTGTGCTGTGTGTGACTTGCAGGGCCAGCCGAGAAGAGCCAAGCTCCTGCCTGCCAGCCTGGCATCTTCCACTAGGTGAGGGAGTGACAGGGCCACTCGTGTGTGTGCATGATGTTGTCATGCCCCTGTCACTCCCTCACCTCGTGAGTGGCCAAAAGTCGAGAGACATCATGACTCCCCCGCAGCCCTGCCCCAGCGCCTGCTCCAGTACAAGAGCTTCTTCGAGCTGTTTGCCTCGGAGGCGGGGCCAGCCCCCACACCAGCCCTCCGGCAGGCAGCGCGCCTGCAGCGCCCCTGCGCCCTGCGCGTGGCGCTGCTGGGCGGCGCTCGCTGGGTGTGGGCACAGTTCAGATGCGGTGGGGTCGGCCCTGCCAGAAATCGCAAGCCGTGCCTGCCCTCACCAGCACGGCCTCCCGGTGTGCGTCAGTGTTCGAGGGCCACCCTTCTTCTAACGCCTGCAGCCTGTTACAGCCTGCATTCCCATGCTTTTTCCCGTTTGGACAGCCTGATGGGCCGCCCCCCACCCCCCACCCCCACCCCCCACTCACCACCACCCACCACCACCACCACCACCATGCCTGCAGCCCCGCCTCGCAGCAGCTGCTTAACGGGGCGCAGAGCCACCCGCAAATCGGTGAGGTGGCGGCCGCTTGCGCTTAACTCTCGGGCCAGCTGCGGTTGCGCAGCCGACGCGCGAGCGCACCCTGCAGGACCAGCGCTGAGCCTCCTGACATCTTCCTGCCCACGTCCGCCTGCGCCCATGCGGCATGCAGACGTGTCGGCGGCGCTGCGCGCGGGGGGCAGCCCCTCCCCGGATGCCGACCTGGGGCTCTTCTTTGTGGCCCTGCAAGCCTAGTGAGTATCCAAAAACAGCCACAATTAGATCGTAGTTCAGCCCCCCCCCCCCCCCCGCCCTCCCCTTTCTCAGTGGCTATGCATGCAGTCTGCCAGTTGCCCAGTGTGTGCATGCTCATCAGTGCAATACTGCATGTCAGCGGCCTGCCCACAGCTAGCAGTTCTTCCTTGCTTGATTCCTCTGCCATTCACTATGTGCACGCTGTGGGATGGAGCGCAACGCGCCCTTGGGTCGCAGAGTAGCAAGGAAGGGACCCAAGCGCAGGTGTGCACGCTGCCTGAGAGCTGTGGACTGCGGGGTCGGTGGCAGCGGGTGAGGCAACGTTTGGCCCCCAACTTGCACACCCCTCTGCTCACTTGATTCTGTTGCCAGATGTTCAGTTTGACTCTCCAGGCAGGGCCTGGGCGAAGTCTCCAGCCTTGAACCCCGCCGGTGGTCGATCAGTAGGAAGGGGACACTCAGTGCCAGGCTGGCAGTGCAGCGGCCCTTCAGCATACGGGGGCGGTCACCCTCTGGCTGACCTGTCGGGCTGGATTCAGGAAAACAAAGGACCTTTACAGGGCAGGCCTGCGCCAAGGGGAGCATGAGCAGCATGCGGTATGAAGGTTTTGCCACTGTACGCAGCAGCTGCCGGTGTGAATGCAGCGCCCCGCCCGTGCCCGCCAAGTGTCAGAAGGCCGACCTCTGATTCGCGACTACGCGCTTTTACGGGAACACCCCACAGGGCTTCTGTCTGATTTCAAAGCTCAATTCGCCGGCCGGATCTGAACGGACAGGTCGGCAAGCCGAGTCACCCTGCGTTGGCTCCTCAAGCTGGCACCGAAAGCTGCAGGGGCTGCTGTGTGCCGATCTCGGCTCTTTGTAGCCGAGAACGAAAAATTGACTCCCTCAGGAAGGTAGGAAGGCTTGGTTCTGGCAATGACGCTGTTCTCCGGCGCCGTCACAGCGATCAGCCTCGCTCTGCGAGGCGCCTTACGCTGGTTCTCGGTTCAAAAGCCTGGACAAGGGTGCCCGCCGGCCAAAATCGGCACTTAGTTTTCTGTGACCAGCCGCCGCCACCAGCGCCCGCTGCTGCCCCCACGCGTTCCGTGCAGGCTGCGCCGGGCATCGGCAAGGGCGCCCCACTCAAAAGAATAGAAGGCGCACCTCCAGGGAGGAGCCAGAGGATCTGCATAGGTAGGCCTGAGGCTAACGGCCAAGAACCTTTGCATCGCTGTCTGTGGGAGGACCGGCTTCCGGTGTTGCAGAAGCTGAAGATGCAACACTTTCGACCGCCTACCCGGCAGGGAACCTCTAAACATCGCCTGGCACCCTTTCTCACCCGCAGCCTTGCCCGCCGCCATCCCTGCAGTCTGCTCAGCAGTTCGCACGGCCTAGTTTGCAAAGGATGGGGCTGGGCGTCTTCCGCAGGAGGCGCACCCCGGGGGTTCTCCAGCTCAAGGCGCCGGTGGCGCCGGAGGCGCGAGCACCTGCGGGCGAGGCAGAGACAGACGCGAGCAGGCAGCACGGGCACCACTCCTTCTCCTTTGCTCCACAGCAACCCCAGCATGAGCTGGCAGACGGCTGGCGGGCCCCGAGCAAGGGCGCCGGCGCACGGTGGCCCTCGGCCAGCAGCGATGACCTGGCATCGGTCAGCGCCTACTGCGACCTAGACGGCTCGGAGTGCGGGGGCAAGGGCGCTGCGGCGGAGGTGGCGCGGCCCGACTGCCGCCAACGCTTTGGCATCGACTTCCTCAGGCACGCGCTGTGCCTGGCGCACCTGTCCTGCTGGTTTTTGTTCAGAGCCTCTATGAAGGCGTGCCTGCCCTGCCGACTGTCCTGCCAGTGTCGCCACGCGCCTCTTGTTCTCCTGCTCCTCCCCAGCCAGAAAGCTCGAGCCGGTTCCAGCTGCTAAAGGGATGCTTTGGTGTGCCCTCCCTGCGCCACCGCCCTGCCTGCAGGCACCCCGTGGCCGCCTACTGCCAGCTGCCCACCCCGCTGCGCCAGCTAACCGCGCTGCCCACCCCCCTGCGCTCGGTCATAGTGGCTGCCCGGCCCACCATTGAGCCCTCGGGTGCGTGCCAGCCAGCTGGGCGGGGAGGTGGTTTCATTTTTGTCGGGCGACCTGCTTTTGCTGTGCCGCAGTGGGGCTGCCCCCCTTGAGTGCCTTGTTCGCACAGCCTGCTCATGCTGGGAGCTGCCCATCAGGCCAGCCCCACAGCACCTGCATGACCCCGCCCGCCCCCCCCCCTCCCACCCCCTGCAGGCGGGCTGCGGCACTACCGCGACGCTGTGCCGCGCCGCCTGCGCCGCTGGTCGCCCTTCCTGGCGGTGGTGGACGAGCCGGGCCTGCCCGCCGACGAGATTGCCGGGGAGGGCGGCAAGTACCACTGGTGCGCGCCCGGCCCCGGTTGCTGGCTTCTAACCGAGCAGCCCCGCGCCTGCTCGCTCATCCAGTGCCGGGCACATGTATCCAGGGCAGTGCCATTCACCAGAAGAGCCCATCTGCAGCCGCGCAGCCATGCCCGGTCACTCCCTGGCCCACCCCGCTGTGCCTTTTGGCGCGTTGGCAGCTGTTTGACTGTGCCTGCCAGCCTATGCAAAGCCCTCTGCAGCGGCTGCGTAGTCCGGCATTGCTGCGCCCTGGCATCCACGCCTTGCCAACATGCAGAGCACCTTTTGCCCCCTGGCTGCGGCTGCAGGGTGGAGATCCCCATACCGCCTGCCTACAGGCTGGACCTGTCGGGGGTGGCCAGCTATGAGCAGTACGTCAGCCAGGTCAGCGGGGCCTCCTGAGGGTGCAT
>KQ482057.1:1435656-1453495 GCA_001430745.1 Auxenochlorella pyrenoidosa | reverse complement strand
GACTCCTTCTCGCAGGACAACCAGAACTGGGGCTACTTCAGGGGGGCGCCGCTGGCGGAGCTGCGCCGGCGCGACCGCGGCTTCCTGGCCGGCGACCGGCTGCTGCTGCGGCTGGACATGCGCATCACGGGCATGGAGACGCTCTAGGGCCCGCGGTGGGGGGGGGAGGGGGGGCGCCGGCCCGCCTCGGGACGGCGCCGTCTTGGCAGTTTTCAGGCGTGCTCTGTTTTCGCAACCGCTGTTACCTTCTGGGTTCTAGGCGGCCATAATTATCTGCCTGTGCTTGTTTGCATCCGGCATATCCGATGCATGGCCGTCTTTGTTGGCAAGCTCTGATCCTGCGCATCCGCTCCTAGCTAGCCAGTACCTGTGCGCCGCCTGGTGCCCGCTGCCAACGGCGTGTCGATTGGGTGTTATGGATCCCGCTCCGTTCAGGCGCTGTCCGTGTGGGGTTCAGTTTTCCTCTGCTCCAGGGGTTTGCCTTTGTAGCTGTCCACCTCTATCCAGCAAAACCAAAATGAACCTGACCCTGAACTTGCTTCATTTACAATGGGCAAGCAAAAATACAAGGATTTGAATGATAACAGCATGCTTTCCACATCAATCGCTGCACACTGTGTACCATGACCATGACAACGGTTCATGCATAGAAGCAGAACATGCGTGGGACGCAGTGCAAAGCTTGCGGTCTTGACCGCTGCAGCAGCAGGCTTGAGGCGCCATGATACGGGGGTTAGCACACGGGATAAATGGAGGAGAACAACTGCTAGTTCGGTGCCAGTGGGCACACTTCCTGTGAAACAGGAGACCATGGGCTGGAACGGCCACGCTGTGCCTGCTGCGAGCTGATTCAGCGACCGGCCGCCTACGGGAGCCTCTACATCGGCCCTCTCAATCTGTTCATCTGATTGGAGCAATCACCAGGCCCGGATGCAGCTGCCTGTGGCTCAGCTCTCGCTTGTGGGGCTGGCTGCTGCCGGTCTAGCGCGCCTTGCGCTCCAAAGGGCGCAGCAGGGACAGAAGGGCAATCAAGATGCGATCAAGTGTCTCGATTTGAGCTCGTGGGATGCTGACAAACCCCACAACTTCTACTTGCCTGGCGACTCGCCCTTGCCCGCCGACTGCGAGGCCATTGTGGAGGGCGTGCGGCTGCCTCTACACTCGTGGGTATTGCTAAAGCAATGCCAGGCGCTGCGCCAGGCTCTGGAGGAGGCACAGCATGAGGTCAGCGGAGCGGTGAGCGGTGGTGCCGCAGGCTATTCTGCATGCTGCACGTTCTAGCGCAAACCTGAACAACCTGACATGCTTCTATGAACAGACTTCAACTTATGTGTCCCTTGAGCTTACGTTCCAGTTCTCAACTCCCTGTTGGCATGTACAGGCTGCCATGCCCGACCTGTCGTCCGCGTTCAAGGCCTGCGGCCTATTGCCGGCAGCGTGCTGCCTGCGCCTGATCTATCGGCCGCTCGAGGCGAACAGCAGCAGCTTTACCGTGCTGGCACAGGCGGGGCTGCTGGAGGAGGTTGCTGAGCTGGCGCTGCGTCTGCAAGCCCACCGCCTGCTGCGCAGTGTCAAGGCCTTCCTGCAGGGTGAGGCGCGAGGGGTGGGAGGCGAGGGAGAGCAGCACTCGTTTGTTTCTAGCATCGCGGCTCCCTGGCAGCAGTCTGCCCTCGAAGGCGTGCTGGAGCTACTTAGGCATGCGTCTGCTTCCATGCCCACTTCCCCTGCACAACTTCAGCCCTGCCCAGCATGCTCAGACTCTAGCCTGTTGCACAGCTGGCACCACCCCTGGCTGCGTGCAACTTCCCAATCGTGGGTGCAGGCATGGCCACCAGGCTGGCGGCAGAGCAGTCGAGCGTGCCTGAGCTGGCGGCCGCGCTGTCAGTGGCGCAAAAGTGCTCCTTTGGCCACGCCAGCAGCGGCTGCCTGGAGGCCATGGCCGAAAAGCTGGCCACCGGCGGGGCTGCCAGCTGGCAGGACGGCAGGCAGGAGGCCACGCTGGCGGCGCTCGACAGCGCCACGCTGGCGCGCCTCGTGCGCAGCATGTCGCAGCAGGCGACACGGCGGCTCTACCGCTCGCCCCCCGTCTTTGACGTGCGCCCCGGCGGGCCCGGCCAGGCCGGCGGCTTCACCTGGGCTGTGCCCCGCTTCTCCAGGAACAGCAGGGGCAGCGGCGATGGCTGCCTGCTGTCGCCGTGGACAGAGGTGGCAGGCTTCCAGTGGCGCATCCGGCTGCACCCCGGCGGCAGCGGCAGTGGGCGGGGCAGCCACCTGTCGGGTGGGGAGGGCGGGGGCTGGGGCACGCTGGGGTGCCATGCCCTTGTCGCCGGCTCCAGGTGGGCAACCCAGGACGTGCGCACCCTGGCGCCGTCCTGCCTGAGAGCGGCGCCATGCGGCTCCTGCCGGTGCCCGCACACAAGCGAATAGAGCGTCACCTGCATGCCCTGCCCCCGCCCCGCTGTGCAGCCTTTGTGCAGCTGGACCACACGAGGGCGCTCAGCGCCGGCCACCGCAGCGTGGCCGCCACCTTCAGCCTCACGGTGTTTGATCAGGGGGAGGGCGGCCGTGACTTTGTGGCCGTCTTTGATTGCGAGGGCGGCCACCCTGCCCCTGCCGCGGCTGCGGGACCCGCCCCCAGCAGTGCCGACAGCGGCGGAACGGAGGGTGGGAGCCTTCCCAGCGCCGGTGCCCCTCGCGAGGGCTGCAGCACACCAGTACCGGGCACCCCGGGCCGCGGCACAGACGGCACGGCGCCCTCCAGCAGCAGCAGGGCCGTGCAGCGCAGGCGGTCGGAGCCGCGGCAGGGCGTCTTCAACAGGGAGACCGACACCTGGGGTGGGTCGATGCCCGCAGGCCTTCGCCCGCCTGGCCTGCCCGGGCAGAGCGGCCAGCAGGCAGCGCGCGCGTGTCTGCGCCGGCGGGTGCTCTGCCGTTCCGCCATCGGCAGCGTTGCAGCGGGCGCGGAGGCGCCCGCCCCGTGCCCTGCCCCCCCGGCCCAGGCCAGGGTCGCCAACCCACCGCTGCCGCTGTCGCGCCCTGCTGCCCCCGCAGGGCGGCACCAGCTGATGGAGCTGGAGGAGCTGCGCCGGCGAGACAGGAGCTACCTGAAGGACGATCGCCTGCTGCTGCGCCTCGACCTGCGGGTGCGCGCCGCCCAGCCCGCCTGAGGCAGCGGCGCCCGGCGCCGCAGGGCCCGCGCTGCAGGCATGAGCAGTGTGGATAGGAGAGGAGCCGGCGCCGTGTGCCACACCCGCCCCTGATCCTTGATTCACACGACCAGCTGCTGCCAGGCAAGCTGTGCAGCCCTGTGTCGAGCCGAATGAACCACGCCGCCGGGCGCTCTGCTTATTGCCAACTCCGCCCTGCTGCCAGATTCCCAGAGAGAGCCGCGTGCTCCTTTGCGTCAGTCCCGCCACATTGTGTGATCCTGCCTTTTGTCCCATTTCATTGGCCGCCAGCTCTGATCTGATGCGCCCCAACACTCCTTCCCTGCCGACCCAACACCTCTTAAAACCAAACCCATAAACCCGTTTTGCATGCTGGACCTCAATACTGCATATCAACACTCATTTTGAACCTGCCCTCCTGCTCTCGCTGGACGCCAGCTATGCCATTGACACAGGCAAGCTCTGCCGGCACACAGCCAACTCCTTGGCTGCCCTTGCTCATCATCCCTGCACCATGGGCCCTGTGAACTATGGTGGTCCGACAGCAGCACTGCAATTAAATAAATTAAGAGCGCTTGACAGCAGTGAAGTAGACATGAAAAACAGGGCCGGTGAACCGGTTTGATGGGTTTGATCTCAGGGACGTTTGTCAGGGAGCTACCGCATTGCGCCACTGCCGGCCTTGCGGTGCCCTCGCCGCGCTGCCGCCTCTCCCTCTGCAGCCGCCTCAACCTCGATCTGCTTGCGCCGGGTGCTCGCATCCTCTGCTTCACTCCCCTTGCTCGGCTTCTTGCCGCCGCCGCCAGTGGCGCCACCGTCTGCTGCTGCGCCGGCGGCGCTGTCGGCCTCCGCTGCGCCCTTCTTCTTCTTCGCAGCCGGCTTCTTCCCGCCGCCGCCGCCGCCGCCATCGTCCCCGCCGCCGGCAGGCTTGCCAGCTGCGCCGCCGCCGCCGTCCCTGCCGCCGGCAGACTTGCCCGCTGCGCTGGTGCCGCCAGAGCTGGCTGCTCTCCCGCTGAAAATGTCCAGCTCCCCATCCTCTGCCTCCGCCTCCTCCCTGTCCAGCTGCAGCACCTCCTCGTCCTCTGCTGCCGCCGCCGCCTGCTTCTTTGCAGGGGCCGGCGTCCGCGGCTTGCCGCCCGACGCGGGCGGCTTGCTCTTGGGGGACGCGCCGCTGCCTGCGCCATCGGCTGCGCTGTTGGGTGCCTCCTGCTCTCCCTCCTGGGCCACCTTGCCCTTGGTGCCCGCGGCCTTGGCTGCAGCGGCGGAAGCAGGGCTGGCGGCAGCGACAGCGTCTGCGCCGACGCCACCGGCAGCTGCCTGCTGCTGCGCAGCCGGCTTGGCGTCAGCGGCACTGGAATCATCAGACGCCTCGCCAGCTGGGGCAGTGGCGCTGCCAGCAGCGTCCGCAGCTGCGGATGTGGCATTCCCAGCCGAGGCGCTGCTGGCAGCACCGCTGCTGCCAGAGGACTTGGGATCCACTGAGCTGGCAGGGAGATCCTTGTCCCCAGCCTCGTCAGCCTCATCCTCGGCGTGCTGCCCACCATACAGCTCTGCTAGCGTGCCGTTGCTGCTGCTGTGCTCGCTGCTGCTGCTGTCTGCAGCAGCAGCAGCGCTGCCGGCCGCTGCCGCACTCTGCCGACCGCCATCGGCGGTAGCCACAGTGCCGTTGCCGGGCAGCGCGGGTGAGCCACCCTTGCTGGTGGCAGTGCTGCCAGAGGCTGTGGCGGGTGCAGCTGCAGGGGCAGCGGCTGAAGGGCTCGTGGAGGTGCTGGCAGGGGCCGATGCAGCTGCGCTGCCGGCCGAAGCCGCGGGCGCTGCAGCCGCTGCTCCTGCGCTGCTGCCGTCAGCAGCGCTGGTGGCGCTGCCATTCGTGATGTAAGCGGCAGGGTGCACCGGGTCCGCAGCAAGGTGCTGCGCCGGCGACTGGCTCTGAGCGCTGCCGCTAGGTGCTGCAGGAAGCGCAGCAGACGGGCCAGCAGCAGCCACTGCGGGCAAGCTGGCGGCAGGCGCGGCAGCAGCGGCCGCGCTGCTGGCGTCAGCAGTTGCAACAGCAGCAGCAGCGGGCACGCTGGCGTTCGCAGCAGCAGTGCCAGCTGCAGTGGGCACGCTGGCGTTTGCAGCTGCGGCTGCAGCAGCAGCGGTGCCAGCAGCGGCAGCGCTGCTGGGGCCGCCTGCACCCGCAGTTGTGTTTGGGCTGGCTGCGCTGCCGGACGCACGGTCTGTAGCAGGCGGCGCATCGCCTGCCAGCTGCGACTCTCCTGCCTCCTCCTCCTGCTCCATCATCTTCTCAGCCAGGAAGGGGTTGACCGCAGAACCTGCAGCAGTTGGGGCACCAGCAACAGGGCGTGGTGAAGCGCATGGCCCCGGGGCAGCGCATGCTGCAGGCCGCGAGCAGCGCATCCAGCGGCCGTGAATGCCGGGCATGCTGGCAGGCGGTACAGGCGGCCTGCCGCGAGGGCGAAAGCGCAGGCAGAGATGGCAGCGGAGCCGGCGCCGGCGGCGCACCCTTGCCGACACCAGCCGACATCTCTTCCAGCTGCTTCTCAATTTCGGCACGGCGCTGCGCGCTCGCTGCCAGGCTCTCGTCCTCGTCCATGGCGCCTGCCCCGGTGGCAGCAGCGCTGCTAGCCTGCCCAGACAGCTGGCTGCCGGCGCCAGTCGCCGCTGCCGACGAGCCGCCAGACTTGGCAGCTGCCAGCTGCTGCTTCAGCGCCTCAATTTCTTTCTGCATCTGCGCCAGCGCTGCAGCGCTGGTGCCCACGCCTGCAGCGCTGCTGCCCAAAGTGCTGGCTGTGGACGAAGGGATGCCCCCAGTGCCAGTGCTGGCAGCACCTGCTGCGCCGGTGGCTGCCTGCTGCAAACCAGCGGGGGTGGCTCCTGACGCGGCAACAGCCCCGCCCTCATGTGAGTCACGAAGGATGGAGGCTGCAGAACAAAGATGGCGAGGGGTGCGGACACGTGGGACAGGGTTGGCAAGGTCACACGCCCACGCCAGCGCTCAGCGGCACCCTGCCCCTGGCACTGCTGGCCGGCAATGCGCAGGGCACGCAAGGAGCGCCGCGCTGGGCACGCAAGGAGCGCCGCGATGCGCTCACCCAGCGCTGCCTCCACGCCGCCCTCGTTGCCACGGGCTGCCTCCAGCCGCGAGAGCTGCTGCTGCAGGAACGCTGCGCCAGCAGCGCTGCCGGTGCCAGCAGCAGTGTCCGGTCTGGTGGCAGCGCCGGCAGCGGCGGCAGAGGCGCCAGGGGCCTCGCCCTCAGCGCTGCCCGCCGCAGCCCCGAGCCCAGCGGCGCGTGCGGCACCAAACGCTCCTGGGCCGGCCAGCGACGCCAGAGAGGCAGGGCTTGAGCCGGCGGCAGAGCCGCCTGCTGCGCCGCCGACCTGCGCTGCCAGCGAGCCGGCCGCAGCTGCAGGGAGCGCAGAGCCTCCGCTGCTGATTGCGGCACCAGAGGGCTGGCTGCTGGCTGCCGCAGCCTGCTGCTGTGCGATGGTCAGCCCGCCGGCCGTGGCGCCACCCACGCTGCCAGCGGTGCCTGCGATTGCTGGCTGGCTGCCCGGGCCTAACGCGCCGGCCGAGCTGGCAGCACTGGTGGTGAGAGCGTCTGTGCCTGCTGTGGAGCCTGCAGCACTGGTGGCGGCGGCACCGCCCCCTAGGGTGCTGCCAACGACACTGCCGCTGGTGCTGCCGCCGGCGGAGACAGCGCCAGCAGCAGCTGCCTGTGCCTGCTGCATGGCAGCGAAATGGTCAAACCTTGAGCCGGCACCCAGAGCGGTGCCGATGCTGCCTGCGCTCGCGGTGGCGCCGCCGCCTGCAGCACCGCCGCCGCCTGCCATGCTGCCAGCTGCACCATTCGTGCCGACATCAAAGCGGGCCTGGCCAGATGGGTCGCCAGCAGCGGTGCTGCCGCCGCCAGCCCCCCTGTCGCTCGACCGAGACTGGCCATCCCCCGACAGGCCAGCCCCATCCAGCTCCTCCTCAAACACCCCGACCTCGCTGCTGATCACGCCGCCGCGGGCGCTGCGGTGGGGGTCCAGGCGCAGGGCAGGTGAGCTGGCGCGCAGCGTGCAGGCGCCCGCGCGGGCAGGCAGGCACCCTGCGCTGCCAGCAAGAGCAGGCAGCACGGGCGCATCCGCAGCCCCAACCCCTGCTTCCCGCCCACCTTGAAGCGGCCTGGGCAGCGGCCGCGGCGCCGCTGGCAGAGCCGGCACTGCCGCCAGAGGCGGCGCCGCCGCCGGCCCCCCCTTCAGCAAAGTCGTCCCACTCGTCATCGTCGTCCAGGCCCCCTGCAGCCGTGGCCTCCTCCTCGGCGTCCATCTCGCCGCCAACCTGGAAGAAGTCGTCGTCTGCAAAGGGGGGAAGGGGGCCACGGGGGCCACGAGCCGCTCAAGTGTGCGCGTCGTGTTGTGTGCTCTGGCGCTTGTTCCCTCGCAGCGCAGAGTGGCGCCTTGATGCTGCATGCAACGACGCTCCCGGGGCCCAAATCAAGAAGAGCTTCCAACCCAGGGCCCAGCCGCCAATGCTCGGGCGGGCAGCAGGGCGCACCTGGGTCCTCGCCCCTGCCGGCATTCAAGCCGCCGCTGCTGCTGCTGCCGCCAGCCCCCAGGGCGCTGCCTGTCTTGACCGTTGCCGTGGCAGCGGCACCAGTGAGGCCGCCAGTGTATGCATCCGCCACTGCATCCTCGTCCTCCTCCTGTCCGCCGCCCGAGGCGTCGCCGCTGGCTGCGCCGCCGCCGCTGCTGGCAGCGGATGCACGGAGCACGCTGTCCACGCTGTCCACGCTGCCCGACCGCGGCTCAACGTACGCCTGCAGCTCATCGGTGTGCAGCCTCTCGCCGGCGCCACGCCGCCGCCCAGAGGAGGACACCCCGATGAGGCTGACCAGCGCAAACAGGGCCAGCAGGCCCAGGCCCTGCAGGCAGCGGCGGCAGCGAGGAGTATCGACGGTCAGGGATGGACGAGCGCGGGGGCAGGCGCTGGTTGAGGCGGTTCACAATGAAGCGGCGAGAATGCCAGCTCTGAGTTGGGAAGCATGCGCGCTGAGGCTTGCAAGGCAGGGAGGTGGTGGGATGAAGGGGGTGCAGCAGGCCCCAGCTGCAGCCCGAGCAGGCAGCAGCACCCACCAGGCGGCCTCCTGGCGTGCGCAGCAGGCCGCTGACGCGAGCGCCCACGTGCCTTGCCACGCGGGCGCTGCCGGCGCCGCTGCCGCCGCTGGCGGCGGATCCGAAACCCTCCATGCGCCGTGCCTGCAAGGGCAGCCGATGGTGGCAGGGCAGAGCAGCGCAGGGCACGCCGCATCTAGGTCCAGCTGGCGTGGGCATAGCTTCGGCCATGACCCAGCGCAAGCCGCCAGCCCGGCAGCAGGGCGGTTTGAACAGTGGCCGCCCGGGCACTGTGCTGGCAGCTGGGCTGGGCGCCAGGCTGCCGCTGCTCACCGCCGAGGTGATGGAGCCTGGGTGCGAGCTGGCGGCGCCCCAGCTGGCGCTGCCCCAGTCCTGCAGGGTGCCAGGGCAAGAGGGGGCAAGCAGTCCGAAGGAACGCCACGCAGCGAAAGGCGCCGCCTGATGTGCCAGGCCACAGGGGACAGCGGAACGCCCTGCATGCATGTCGGCAGGATGGCACCAGCAAGCAGACAGGGCACAAAGGGCCAGGCATGCCACCAGCAATCGCTAGCGACCACCACAGCTTCAACGAGAGCCATCGGCACCCTCAGCTTCAATGACAGGTGCACACACCTCATCGCTCTCGTCGCCCCAGCCCGACTCTGCATCCTTCTTGGGCTGCAGCAGCGCCTGCTGCTCCACAGCCTCCTGTGTGCTGCGACGCGCTCCTAGCCGCATGGCACGGCCGTTGCGGGCCGAGGCGGCGCGTGGGCCGCGGGCAGGCAGCGCCCCCACCTCCTCGTCCAGCGAGCGGTCGCTGCTGCTGTTGCTGCCATAGGAGGCCCTGGGATGGGGGCTGCCGAGCGCAGACGCCATTTGCGCGCTCCAAGAGAGGTCCAGTCCAGACTGCTAGGTGACAGTCGTGCGCGACTCAGCGCTGCATAAACAATACCAGTAACAGCTCCCTGAGGCTGGAAGCTCGCGATACCGACTAGATCGTCTTCAGCAAGGAGAAGGACGTCCGTCGATACAAGTTTGTGCATCCCCTGGTCCCCAGCGCTCCGGAGGCGTAGTGGCCCATCACTACATGCAGTTGCAGCCTGCCTGTTGATCCATCGCGCAGGCTGCTGCCATGCTGTCCCACCCATGTCTTGGGGCACCTGGCCTGCATCCGCGCCCAATTGGCTCATCGATACCTGTGGTCGGCAATCCTAGACGGCGTTCAGTGAGCCTGTCGAGCCTGCCGATGGCAGCGGCGGGGCTGGAAGAGGCCTGCACGATGGGCGATAGGGCCTCGTGCGACGCCCTGGAATTCGAGGGCATCGCCGCTGCACCATCAAGGCGCGGCCCAGGCTCCTGGCTCGGCAGCCGCTCTGTTAGCGGTGGCGGCAGCAGTGCCGCCGCCCACTGGCACCCCAGCAGCGCTGAGCTAGCCTTTGCGGTGCTGCCACTGCTCCTGCTGGCGGTCGCGACCCGGCTGCTCGGGGTGCGCCCTGGTCGCCGCCGCGGCGCCCCCAACAGTGCAGGCGGCCCTGCCACCCTCGACCACGACCGTGCCAGGTAAGCTGAGCCGCTGCACAAGTGTCTAGGCTGGCTGTCCCCACCACCGCATGCGCCTGCCTCGCTGCAGAGGGTCATGCAAGCGCACTACTTGTCCTGCACCTGGATGCTGCACCATGAAGCAAACATGCTCATGCAATCAGCTGGCCCCGCCTGGCGTCCCCCGACCTGTTGCTTTGTGCTGTTGCATTCCCTGCTTCCCGGCCCCTCAGGCGCCCGGCTGCCATGGCTCCACAGCAGCATCGCAAAAGCAGTGGTGCACGGCAGGAAGAACAGTTGCAGGAGCAGGAGAGGGCTGTTGCCCAGCCTAGCAAAACAGCGGCAGCTGAGCCGACCCGGCCAGATGCGACGGCCACAGTAGCCACCAGCCTCGCGCCTGCCGGCGCTGTCCTGTCCCCGCGCGCCCTGCTTGCTGCAGCCGACACAGCCCTCAGCCATCTGCTAGTGCTGCCAGTTAGCCTGCTGCAGCATGCCAGGTACCTGCAGGCCGCTGCCAGGAGCGGCGGCGCCCCGCCTTCAGGAGCAGCAGCCACAGCCGGGCCGCACACGCCGCAGACTGCAGCCGCTAGCCCGGGCAGCCAGAGGGCGGGAGGCAGCGCCGGCGGCACGGCGTATGGGCTGGGCATTGGTAAGTCATGGGCAGTGCACCTGCACCTTGCCGCGTCGCCAAGCACGGCTGGCTGCGCTGGCTTGGCAGCCGGCGCAACAGAAGGGGGCCGGCCTGCTAACATGCTGAGAAGCTGCGTGCCTGGCCGGGCTGTGCCCACCAGCGCCCTCTGCCACACACACACACACACACTCTGTAGGGGAGGCTGAGTCTGAGGAGGAGGAGTGGGGCGAGGAGGAGGGGGGAGCTGACGCAGGCGTGCGTGCGCCGCCTGCAGCAGAGCGCCGAGTTCAAGGCCTACCTGCGGGTGGGTGGGTGGAGTTGGGGGTGGGGGTGGGGGGGTAGGACGGCACTCGGGGCAGGCGCTGCTGCTGCTGCTGCTGCTGCTGCGCCTGCCGCTACCCTCGGTACCCCCCCCCCCCCCCTNAACCCCCCCCCGAAAGGGCAGCCCGGCTGCACGGTGGCGCGACAGCTGCACCATGTACGTCCTCGTCGAGCTCAGACAGGGCGCTAGCGGTGGCCGCTGCCCGGCGCCGCGCATGGGGCCTCATGCTCTGCTTCCTCTCACGCCCCTGCGTGCGCCCTCCCTCCCCGCGTGGGCAGGCGCGCGGGCTGACCTCGGCCGACGTGGGCGCCGCCGCGCGCCGCCTGCGCCTGTACCGCCGCCTGCGCCGCCTCGACCCCGCCGCCTTCTGGCAGCTGCTGCGCCCCGGCAGCAGGACCGTGCTGCAGAGCAGGGTGCGCGCCAGGCGGGAGGGCCCGCCAGGTCTGGGAGGGGGTCGCGGTGACAGCGCACCTGGCGGTGGTGGCACTGCCCCGCTGGTGGCACTCGGCGCTGCCCCCCGAGCCTTGCCTCTTATTTCAAGGCGGAGCATGCGCATCAACAGCTGCTGCTGTGCCTGCTTTCCCTCCACCCCGCTCCTCGTGCAGGCTCCGTCCCGCCTCCTGCTGACTGCAGACTACCTGCTCTCATTGGCCGCCAACCTGGCAGTGGCCGCTGCAGCGTATGGTCTTTGGTGGGGCAGCAGCACCACCCTGGCGCCGCCTGCTGTTGCAGCAGCTGGCGCTGCAGCGCTGCTGTGGGCGGTGGTGGCACAGTGGCTGCGTGCGCGGCCCACGGCGGGGGCGTTGTTTGGTGAGCAGCTGCGCTAGGGGTGTGAAACTTGAAAGTGGTCCTCAAAGCAATGTTGCTTGCACCCTCAGTTGTCGTCACAATCGTCACAACACACACAAATTTGTCCCTGCTGCCTCCTGGCACCTCGACAGCTCCTGCATTACTGGCTGCCCCCCAGCCTGGCCCTCAGTTGAACACATCTGCCTACCTCCCTCTTTGCAGGCCTATGGTACGAGGAGGAACGCTGGGGCCACGCCGCGCCAGCCTGGCGCAGCGCTGCTGCTGGCCTGCTGGAGACCGCCTACATTGTGATGTCGGCAGGTGCGCGGGCAGGCCACGGGTGGCAGCGACGCCAGCATGCTGCGCATGTATGGCCAGGCTGCCACATCATCAAAGGCGTGGTGGCCGTGCAGTCTACCAGGCACCCACGCCCCTCCTGCTGGCTGTGAGCGGGCCCTGCCGGGTCTACCCTGCAGGGCTGGGCCTAGTGGTTTCGCTCTACCTGCGCTGCCTGTCGGCGCGCCGGCAGAGCGTAGGCGAGATGCTGCTTGCCATCCATCCGGTCCAGGAGGTGGCAGTGGCAGCATGCGGGGAGGACAGCGGGTGAATCTGTAAGACGTGCGAGCGCTGTTAGCCTCGGCGCTGCTGGGCGGCGTAAGCACGTCTGTGCAAGGGCCAGGATGCGCCAACAGCAGCTGCCCTCGTCATCAGCACAGCCCAGCAATGTCCCGGAATTTTCATGTACATATTCCCACCCCCATGCAAAGTCTGGCCAGAGTGGACTGTGGCAACTGTGAGGCGCGCTGCAACGTAGCGCCGGGGGTGGCGTGGGCGCCAGGCAGGGCGGCTCCTGGCAGCTGGGACCCGGACACACGCCCCGATCCAATCGCCCCTTGGTCCGATCATGCGTAAAGCCTTGCTATCCAGAGGTGCCCAGACGATCGTCGAGCTTGAGCGTTGGCACAAAGGGCCTGCTGTGCTGGGCCACAGCGCCGGGTGGGTGACTTCCAGAGAAGCCTGCAGAGCATTGTTTGTGTTGCCAATTGGTCACGTCGCCCTGCTCGGATTGCCTCGCAATGGCAGCTGCCTTGAGCGCAAGCCTGGCTGGCCGGCCTGCGGTCTCGCACAGGGCCGTCACCCCTGCAGGCTCCACTGGTCGCGTCGCCCAGCGCTGCCTCCTGGCATGCCGAGCGCACAACGATCGCGCCGACTGGATGCACAATGCGGCTGCAGGTGGGTCGCTCATGAGGGGCCCTTGCCAGCGCCGCGGTGGCGCTAGCGGAGGGACAGCTGGGAGTGGAGGCCCGCACTGCCTCCTTGTGAGAGGTCGGCAGATTAAAGTGCATTCACTTTAAGAGTGCCTTTTACTTGATCAATATTGAATGGGACTTGCTATTCTGCAGGTGCGCTGCTGAGCAGTGCGGGCCTTGCAAGCTCCGCTGCGCCCGCCCTCGCCGAGGAGGCGGCTGCCGCTGCTGCGGAGGCCGTGGCAGTGGCGGAGAAGGCGCCCGCGCCCATCGATGCGGGCGTGATTGAGGCGGCGCTGCAGGAGGCGGAGGCGGCAGTGCAGGCAGTGGCGGCCACGGTGGCGGGCGCGGAGGCGCCCAAGCAGGTGGGCAGGCACATTACCATGCTGGGCTGCCGCTGCTGCGCGGCGCGTGTCCGTGCGCATGGGATGCACCGTCGCATCCCGGGTGGGGAGAGGCATGCCGGTCCTGCACAGGGAGGGCAAATCACATCGAGCAGCGTCGTTGCGCCCGCCTGCGCCCCTTGCTCCGTCCCCCCAGGTGGAGGCGTTTGTTGAGGAGGCGGCCTCGGCGCTGAAGGAGGCGGCGGCGGCTGCGGCGGAGGAGGCGTCGGCCACGTCGGCCGCGGAGCAGGCCGCGTCTGCGGCCTCGGTGTCTGCCGACCTGTCGCAGGCGGCGGCCTCCCTGGAGCAGGCAGCGCAGGCGGCGCAGGGCGCGGCAGACACCGACGTGGTGGAGGCCATCCAGTCGGCCATGGCTGCCATCACAGAGGCAGCGGCCGCCGCGCAGGTGCGGTGGCCCGAGCGGCGCTCCGGGGGCCGCGCCGCAGCCTCCAGGGGGCGCGTAAAGGTTGCGCCGCAGCCTGCAGGAGGCGCGGAGCTGCGCGCCGGCAGCCCTCTCCTGTCAGTGGCCATGTGTGTGCCACCCCTGGCTGTGGGCACGGCCTTGGGCGCGTGCCGAACACACCCTGCGCTTGCTTTCCGGCGCGCAGGGGCTGGCGCAGCCGGCGATTGCGGCAGCGGAGCCGGCGGTGAAGCAGGCGTACTCGTTCCTGTCCACCACCGACCCCGCTGTGCTGGCAGGTGGGTGCAGGGAGGCCGGGGCATGGGCGGGGTGGCAGCTGGGAGGCGGGCGGTTCCAGGGGCACGGCCGGGGGCGCAGGCACACTGGAGGGCGGTTGCCGCGGGGCAGGAATGCATCGCCCAGGTGGCTGCTGGCACCCGTTGGGCGAGCGCGCCATGCTGGCAGCAGCTGCTCTCAGCAGCCTGGGGCCCTTGGCTTGCTTGCAGAGTACGCGCTGGGCCTGGTGGGCGTGGCGTACATCCTGCCCCCGCTGGCCAGGGCGGGGCTGGAGGCGGCGCGCGGCTACGCAGGTGCGGGCTGGGGGAGCGCCGGCGGGGGTGGCGCCTGCCGCGCCAGAGCGTTGATGCCCTGTCTGCACGCTGCCTGCCGGCCTGAAACTCTCCTGCCGTCGTCGCCCGGGGCGCCCACCGCGTGCCCACATGCCCCCGGCCGCCCCCGGCTACCTGTGCACGCGTGCAGGCGACATGCAGCCCACGGGCGTGCTGGACGCGCTGGTGTCTCAGGGCAGCAACGCGCTGGTGGACATCCGCTCCGCCGCCGACAAGGAGGAGGCGGGGGTGCCCGACCTGGCAGACCCGAGTGAGTGGCGGGGCCAGCTGGGGTGGGGCCGTCCCCTGGCTGGCAGGTCCAAGCAAGCAGTCAGTGCCCAGCGCAAAGCACCGGCGCTGGCAGGCGAACTCCCAGTGCGAGGTGAAGGATTGAGATCAGATCACATTGGCAGCACCCAGGCAGCCCGACCATTGCGGGAATCTGGCCACACCGCCCTCTCGCTCTGGCCCCCGCTCTATCGACCCAGCCCGCGCTGCGCGCCCTCCCCCTCCCTTCCCCTCCCGCAGCAAAGCTGGTTGAGCTGGAGTTTGTGGCTGTGGAGGACTCCCGGCTGTACTCGCGGCTGCGCAACGCCAGCGAGGTGGAGGCAGAGGTGGGCGGGGTCGCGCACAAGCAGGCGCAAGGGTGCTGCCGCGGCCCTGCGGCGCCGCTGTGCACGAGACCGGGCCCAGCCGGTGGTGCCAGCAGCCCTGGTTATTTGGCTTGCCGAGGTGGCGCTTCCATGCCGCTGGGCAGCCATCAAGCGGGTGCTGGCCCACAGACCGGCGCCGTCGAGGGGTGCCCACAGTGTTGTTGCGCATGCCAGGTGGCCTGCTGACCGAGTCCGAGGAGCAGGTATGCCTTCAGGAAGACCCGCCCCTTGTTAATCGTCACGTATGTCTGCCCCCGGGCTTCGCTCCTTGCAGAGCACTGCCATCCAGATCGCCGCCCTCAAGAAGCTGGACAAGTCCATGACCCTGTACATCATGGACAACAACGGCAGCACGGCCCGCTCCGGTGAGCAGCCGGCAGGGCATGCTGCGGGCGCTGGGCTGCCCGCCGTGCAGAGCCCCCAGCGACAAGTGTTGCGGCTGCCGCATGGCTCGTCGGCGGCCGCGCGGGTGGGCACGCTAGGCGCCCACCCCCACTGGTTTTCAGAGGGCTCCCAGGCAGCGCCGCTGTCGGCGGCCAGCCGACCCTCCGGTTCCAAAGCGCTCGAGTGTCCACTCGGCTCCCCTTAGCTGCCTGGTGACGCACCGCCCGCCGTGAGCCCTGCACCGCCCAGGCTTACCCCTCCCCGTGGCTCCCCCCAGCCGCAGTTGCCAAGGAGCTGGCCAAGCGCGGCTTCTCCCGCACCTTTGTGGTGGCCGGCGGCGCCCAGGCCTGGATCGCAGCCAAGCTGAGGACCAAGGGCTGGAGCCCGGCGGCGGCGCTGCTGCCCGAGAAGGTGGGCGCCGCCATGTGAGGCGGCAGCCCGCGCCGGCAGGCGTGCGCCCTGACGTGATATGGACCTGCCAGGGCGCCCCCGAGGCGCCCCAGCCCTGTGTTCCATGTTGTTTTCCTGCTTGCAAGTCTTCCAACCACAGCCTGATAAACCAGAGGAGCAGCTGCCGGCCTGCTGCCTGCTGTGCCTTCCGAACCCAATCCTGCCTCTGGAGCGATTGATCGAAACAGCACTCCCAAGCGGATGCCACCCATCGGCGCCCCCCTTGATCGAATCCACCTCTCCGCAGCACCCCGTCATTTTAGTCTGCATTTCATTCCAGCATGCCTTGTTTCGCCGCCACCCACGATGCTCAGCCGGCTCCCCTTTGCTGCACTCATGCGCCCATGCAGCCCTGCACAGTTGCGAGCGGGCAGATGCCCTTAACTTCATTCCTCTGTGCAAGGCAGCACTCAGCTGCTTGATCCTCCGGGACAGATTTGCTTCATGTGACAGGCAACATTGTACAGATTCGCAACAAGGGCCAGATGCTCAATCAAGGCTGGGGCCAGAGAGCGTCCGGAAGCAGGATCACAGATGGATCGAGTGGGCAACGAGGTGTCGATGGCAGAGATTGCTGGGCAGACCCAATGAGCGGCAGGCTTCGCGCCTGCATTGAGCGCCAGCTTCGACAGCATGAAACGTACGGCTGCATTCGCTCTGAAACAGCTGCAGATGTGATCAGGTTGGCAAGTCGTGTGTGTGGGTGGGTATGTGCTGCAGACAAAGTCAGGTAGCAGTGTGTTCCATTGTGCTGCGATTGAAAGATGGCAAAGGTGAGAACCGTTCGTTCCAG
Organism: Auxenochlorella pyrenoidosa; assembly: GCA_001430745.1. Lineage (NCBI taxonomy): Eukaryota > Viridiplantae > Chlorophyta > Trebouxiophyceae > Chlorellales > Chlorellaceae > Auxenochlorella > Auxenochlorella pyrenoidosa. The sequence continues at coordinate 1,437,029 of KQ482057.1, read as the reverse complement.
TTCTGAGCGGTGCAGTGTGCTGCGGTTGGACGATGGCAAGGATGAGAGGCTTCGTTTGAAACATCGCTGGATGGCAAAATGGGAGGGTTTCAGGAGTTTGAGTTGGGGCTAGCGGCAAAGGAGGCATTCAGGACAGGAACTGGTCGTGCGCTCCAAAAATGTTGGAAGCAAGTTGTAAAACTTGGGTTCATTTGATCATCATTACGATACGTGGTATGGCATGCTCTAGGATGAAGGCGTAACTTAGTTCAACTTGTGACTTCTTAAAGAGAAGTCACACTTTCACAAGGCATGCATTGGTAAGTAGGATGGACATCCAAAGATAGACATGTTCTCAGTTGTGGCACTGGGCGCTTCATGATAGCATGGAGAGTATGAGGGCCAATTGCTTACGCGCAGCCAAACAGCATCCTAAGAGCCCCTCTCACACCTGCTAGCAGCGGGGGCCTCCGGCCAAGGTCGCTGCTCTGCCTACCAGGCAGGAAGAGGGCATGCCAAATCAATGCTGCAGGTCGTGCCAGCCGACACCAGCTGGCTGAGCCCGAAAGAGAGGCCGGATGGCAGCAGGCTCAGCCCTGAGGAGAGGGCGGGGTCCAGCGGACCCACCGACCCAGGTGAATAGGGCAGGCTGAACGGCCGCCCCTCGGGCTGCGAAACCGGGCACAGCCAGGAGGCAGCAGGCATGAGGCCCTCGGGTGGCAGCCCAGCCATCGCTGGCGCCGCTGCTGCTGCTGCATAGCTGAAAGGGCTGGGTGGGAGCTCTGCTAGGTCCTTCAGGACCAGCTGCAGCGGCATGGAGGACTGGCTACCCCGTTGCAGCTTGAAGGCCCGGCTGACTGGGGAGTCCTGCCTCAGCTGCCGCTGGTCCCGGCCTCCATACCGGGGGTCAGGCTCCTGGCGTTCGTACTGCAGGTGGCGCCACTCATACTGCCGCTGCTGGGCCAGGCACTCTTCGAGGCTGCATGACATCCCCGCCAGATCTGCAGAGCCGGCTGCCAGCGGCTGGGGCGCTGCCGGTGAAGGTGCCGCCGCGTGTGCACCCAGCGGCGCCGCTGCTCCGAGGGCAGGCCCAAAGGCTGAAGGTGCGCCAGCGTTGCAAGCTGGCAGCGCCGCGAAGAAGGGCCCAGCCTCAGCCGGCAGCTGGGCTGCCTGCTGGCACTGCTGCAGCGGCTGGGGTGCGAGTGACGGCTGCAGCGCGAGCGCCTCATCGGCTGTCGGTGTGATGGGCCACGGCGGCTGCGCCAGCAGCGGCACCAGCAGGTGCACCACTTGCACCCCCCCTGCGGGGGACAGCAGGGTTGCGGCATCCTGCCATGCAGACAGCGCGGCGCCTGCGGCTGGCAGGCTGCCCAGGACGGCCCCTTGCGGGTCGC
>KQ482057.1:1423866-1434943 GCA_001430745.1 Auxenochlorella pyrenoidosa | reverse complement strand
CAGTTCACACTGCGGCATTGGCTGGGCCGCGCACAGCTGTGCACAGCCGGCCTGCATCCAGTGCGGGCTGCTGGGACACGGCAGGGCACCTGCACCGGCTGGCAAGGCTTGCAGCAGGGCCGCAGCTGTGCCCACGCCAGCCCTGCCGGCTGAAACTGACAGCAGCGGCAGCTGCGGCTGTGGTTCCCTGGGGCTGACAGGTAGCGAGGGAAGCCCAGTCGTCACTGTGTTGCAGTAGGTCGCTGCCGGGCTGCTGGGCTGGCTGAGGCTGGGCACTGGGATGCTCACAGCAAGATGCGTTCGCTTCAGGCCGCTCTCTAAGACCGCAGCACTGCTGCGCCGGCGCCGCTTGGCACCTGCAGCTGCAGGCGCCCTGGGCCGGCATGCAGCGGCCTGTTTGCGTGCCAGATGCTGCTTGCAGCCCGGGTGCCAGGATGGTGGGCCCAGGGAGGGGCTGCCTGCACCCTGCTGCTCTTCCTGCTGGACCTCGCCGCTGCTCTGCCCCTGGCTGTGGCAGAGGCGAGACAGGTTGGATGCCTTGCGCGCATGAGCTGAGCTGCGGCGGCCTTCCGTAGCAGCCGGGGCGGGGGCAGCGGACGCGCAGCCCTCGCTGTGCATGCTGCCAGGGGGCACATGATGCGCGCCGGCTTGCTGGGTCTGCTCGGCGTCTGGCTTCCAGTGCGCATTGAGACCAATTGCTGCTATAGGAAAGGGGTGCAAAGTACTGCTATTGGCGAGGGTTTGGGAAAGACCCGGCGGGATGCCCCTGTCAGTGGAAGGGCAGACCCAGGGAGGCTCGTGGCCTGCAGCTACCTACACAGCGTGGCAGGCGCCTGCGCACAGGAACTGCCAGCGTGCAGCCAGGCTCCCCTCACCCTGCAGCAGTTTGCTCCTCATCCAGGGGTTGTTGCAGCTGGTGGTCGGGCAGCCAAAGATGGCCGCAAAGGCAGCTCGAAGCTGAGGCTGCCTGCGGCGGGTTGCAGGGGCCGGCCAAGCGTTCAGGGCGATGCTGCTGGGCAGTGGCCACTTAGAGGTCGTCTGCCTCCCCAGCAGCATGGAACAGCCTTTCTGCCTGCTCCATGCTCTCCCGCACCAGCACCGTTGCTTTGGTTGAGAGTATCTAGGATAAAAATCGTGCTTCGGTTGGATACCACTGTACCGGCAGCGAGACCGTGGCAAATCAGATACCAAGCAGCTGTGGCCGTTGGCAGGTCAGCTACTTTCACTGCTCGCCCGGCCCTCACTCACTGCAGGTCCCATATGGCCCGGCCCTGCTCCTCAGGCAGGGCTGCCACAGGCTGGCCACCGAAAGCAAAGGCCGCGGCGCGGCGCTTGACATCGCCGTTGATGCTGTGCCTCTCCCAGCTGCTTGGGTAGCCCATTGGCTTCTGTGCTCGTGTTGTGAAGTGGTTGTGAGCCTGCGCAAGGGAATGATTGAGTGGCCGGTGTCCTGTGCTCAGCAAACTGGTGGTTGTGTACTCTCGACAGCAGACCGGGCACCCGACTGCAGTTTGAAAGCGGCGGCCACAGGAGCTGGCGGGCGGCAGCGGTGGCCACCACCTCCATGGTGCCAACCGCACCAGGCGCACCTCCAATCCGCCCTCTGTGGGCTCTTCAAATCACCCAATCCTTTTTCAGGCAGGCATACAGCGCGAGCGAACCCGCCGCTTTCATTGCTCGCCCACCTCGGTTAGCGCACCCTGCAGCCACCAGGCGGAGCTCACTTCCTTCCTGTGTGTTGAAACCTAAGGTGGAAGCGGAAGAATCGTGGCCGGGCTGGGTGCAGCTTGCGGCCGGTCGCGCGCTGGTTCAGCCTGAGGCGTTGTGACCTCCTGCACCCGAGACGTGCATTTGGTTGGTGATACAGTTGTGTTTTGTGTGAAAATAAGCGGGAAACTTGCAATGTTTCGGGTGCCCTGCAGCTTCTCCGATACGGCCGACCGCGGCAGGTGCCGCCCCGCTGAGCATGAATGGGTGCCAGGACCAGGCCAGCCTCAACCCTGCCACTCGAGCGCTCCATGGCCAGCAACCCGCAAGCTGGGGACCTTTGCCTGCCTTTACTCATCGATCAAAGGGGCGTCCTGCGTAGCCGCTCTCCCTGCAGTGGGCGCCATGCGGCTGTCCTGGATGCGGAGCAGCAGAAACCCTCCCGGACAGCCATATACTGTGCCAGTGCGCCAGGATGTCATCCGTAGCTTGCAATGGTGGTCCCACCAGGCGCAACACAAGCTTGTGGAGGCCTTTTAGTCATGTGGCCAGACCATCTAGAGCGGCCGCCGCGGCGGTGCTTCACAAGCCACTGCTCTCCATTGAAGGGAGGGCACTTTACAGGGGAAACAAGCTAGTGGAGGCAGTCTTTGCCACCGAAGGTGCCAGATCTTGCGCCTGGATGTTGCACAGGAGCAGTGGGCACAGCTGTCCCTCTTGCCAGCAATCTGGCTGGTGGCAAGGCAAGGGGCGGTGAAGAGCGGCTGCCATATGGACGCATCGGGACTTGGCGCCACAGATGTTGGGAGCAACGGCTGCTGCTAGCAGGAAGCGTGGGTAAAGTGGGTAGTGAGCTGAGATGGTAGAGATGTAGAGAAGCTACGTGGTACGCCGGAAAGTGAAGAGGATGAGCCCAGGCTGTTGGTGTGTGAACCGGTCAGGATTTGAGAAGCAAGCGGGCAGCTGGGCGGGCTGACCACCAGCACGTGATTCGTTCATCAGAAGGGTATCGTTAAGGCTTGGCTAATTGTGGGCATGCCCGGGTGGGAAAGGTTGGGGATGTACTGGGGAAGAAGTGCACAAATGAATGGCTTGCATGCAAGGGCAATACAAGGTGGCCAACGGCAGTGCTCCAGGGGCCACACCAGTCGGGGCTCTTCGCAGAGCCGCCCCCCAAGGGGAGCAAGCTGGGTGCCCTGCAGCGCGCCTCACTTGGGCAGCAGGGACAGGGACACCTGGCCGTCCTGCCAGGCTGAGAACAGCGCTCCCAGCTCGGCACCAAAGCTGGAAGCCGAGGCAAGGCCTGCTCGCGGATCCTGCCGCGACAGCTGCTGCTGTTCCAGCGGTGGCGGCGCCTCTGGCGGGGTCACCTCCGCCTGGGGCCATGCAGGTTGCTGCATACACGGCTGTGCTGCCCCTGCATCGCCCTGCTGCCCAGCAGGGCCGGCGCCGGAAGCAGCAGCAGCAGAAAACGGGCTGCACCACTGCTGGGCACGGCCGCAAGAAACGGCTGGCGGGCTGCTGTTTTCAGACCGCGCATTGAGCGCTGGCGCGGGCGCTTGTTGGTCCTGCTTCGCCTGCTGGGCCGGCAGCGCCGGCTCTGCCTGCTGTGCCCCATCCACGTCCGGCTCTGCTGCCGAGTGCTGCGCCACCGGCCCCTGGAGCCCTGCCTCCTCCCGCGTCTCCTCCTGCGCCTGCCTCTGGTACTGCCTCCACCGCTCCTCGTAACGCCGCTGCTCCTCCTCGTACCGCCGCAGGCTGCAGGTGTCTGGGGCCGCCGCGGGGCTGGCCAGCTGCGCAAGCTCCGCCCACAGCAGGCGCGACGCGGCCGCCGCCACAGACTGCCGCTGCCGCTGCTGCTGCTGCTGCTCCTGCTGCTGCAGGGGAGACGACGGCAGCGGTGGCGGCGGTAGCAGCTGTGGGGCCGCTGACGTGCGGGCTGTTGGAGAGGCTGGATGCCAGGCAGCCCCGGCGGGGGGGTCCAGGCACCAGGGCGCACCCGTCTGCAGCAGCTGCAGCGGCCACTGCTGGCGGGATGCCAGCGGGAGCACCACATGGAGCATGTGGACCCCTGGGGTGGCCTGCATGCTGGCCGGTGTGGCAGAGCCAGCAGGGAAGGCCGCGCCGGCAGCAGGGGCGCCATGCCATGGGCAGGGAGGCAGCAGGGGCAGGGCAGGCAGGGGGTCGGGCGGCCACATGGGCGCGCCGGCTTCGGCCACAGCCGCAGGCACAGGCGGGGTCTGCGGTGCTGCCGGCTGCACAGCAGGCGCCGATGGCACGATGCGCTGCGGCACGGCAGGCGCTCCGTCAAGGGGCCCCGCTGCCAGGGGCCCTGCAGCGACGTAAGTGGGCTGGCCGGCGGGTCTGGGGCTGCCTGGCAGGCTTGCTGGCGCTGCTGCCCCCCGGGCCATGCCCGTGCTGTGAAAGCCAACCGCAGGGGAGGCCAAGTGTGCACGCGAGGCGCTGTCAGCGCCCGCGCTGCCGGTGCTAGCTGCGTCCTGCTGCCTCGGGGGTGGCCGCTGCGGATGCTGCGGCTGCCCTAGCGTCCTGCGGGCGCGCTTGGCCCCCCTCGGCCCGGTCGGGGAGGAGGAGGCGGCTGCACGCGGGCTGCTGCCAGCGCTGGCGCTGCCTTCCTTGCTGCCCTGCCAGGACGCCTCCTCTTGAGAGTCCCAGATGTGCTTCATGCCGGCTCGCTGCCGCCGCGGCCTGGCCGCCGCGCCTGCGGCATCTGGGGCTTCGGTGGGGGCTGCCCCCGCCTCCTGGGCTTGCGGCTGCAGGCTGTCGGGACGCCAGCGGGGGTCCATGCCCAGGGCTGCAGCCAGGGAGGCCCCGGGGGCGGGGGGGGGGGGGTGGGTAAGCGGGCAGTTACACGGGGCAGGCAGGATGGTGTGGGCGGCAGGTGCGCACAGGTGGACAGCTGGCAGGGGCCAGCCTGCAAGCGCTGGCAGCAGCGGTCCACGCCCGGGGGGATGTGGCGGCTCCAACCGCCGCCCGCGCCGTGTGTCTGGCAAACACAGGCAGGACAGCGTCGACGCCTGCCCCCCCCCACCCCAAAGGCGGGTGCTTGCTGCTGTGTATGCCAGCACCGGCGCAGCACTCACCCAGGAGCAGCTTGCCGCGCAGCCAGGCTGCAGCATGGCAAGGGCAGGGAGGCAGCAGGTTCGAGGCGTGAGCGCCTAGGGTGTGGTGTGCTCCTCTCACTTGATGGCGGGCGCGCCAGCAGAGAGCGTGTGGCCAGCGGTACAGCGACCGGACAGGGTGATCCTGCTGCGGGGGCAAGGCCCGCCCGCCCCCTCCTCTGGTTGCCCCCGGTCTCTTTTGCCTGCTCACCATTGTTGCAGGATGACGTGGATTTCCCGTAGACCTTGGAGAAAACGTCCCGCAGCTCGCGCTGCCTGCGCGGCGCAAGCGCAAGGGCGGGTGAGGGAGCGGTTAGCACGCCCCGACCGGGTATCCCATCTGGAGGGTGTATGGATGGCAGCCGACTGTCCGGCTGAATGAATGGCATCTTCTCCATCTCTGAAGCCCTGAAGGCAGCCCCTGCGCTCACTGGAGCTTCCACACCGCCCCAGCAGCCAGCAGCGGGTCAGCACCGAGCAGCTGCAGGGCGACGCTGCAGCTTTCCCGCCGCAACGGGTGCTTGATCAGGTGCGTCCACGGCGGAGCCTTGTGCAGCTGCTGGTCATCCTCGGGAAATGTCCCTTCCATCCGTGCGCTCTGCAAGGCGAGAGAAGGAGGGCGTCACCGCGTAGCCACAGGGCCGCGGCCCTGCCCTGCCTGCTGGAGGCCAGCAAAAGTGATCCTGAGCTCGTTGCAGAAGTGGCGAGCAATATTTGAACAGTGGGGCCGCCACTAGTGGGGGCGCACCCACCTCGAGCGTCTCCACTCGGTTTTAGCTCCGCGTCAATTGTCACGAGTTACAATGTACATGCTTGCACGGTGTAAGACGCCAATTTGGTGATTGCGCGCTCGATTGTGTGAGGGTGCAGAGACGCAGTACTGCAGGAGTCAACTTGGATGACCAACTGGCTGCCGCTGGCGCTGGCGGTTCCTGCAACCCCTGAGTCTGTGCTATTTGGGTGCGCTCAACAGCGGTCTGGAGGCTGTTTACAGGTCGCAGGCCATGACCCGCTGGGCTGGTGGTTGCGCCTGCACCCGCCAGCTGCCCAGCAGATGCAGCCAGCGCAACGGGCTGCAGCAGGCTGCAGCCTTTCCTGACAACTCTCACAGGGTGCAGCCAGTTGCGTTCAAGAATGCAGCCATGTCAGATGGCACTTGCCAGTCGCTGTAGGAAGTGCCCCGCCTGAAGGGTTCACCAGGCCACAAAGCAGTGAAAGCAACTCATGGGCTGTCCTGGAGCCCCGCCCTGCCGCATGTGGCTTCGAAGCGCTGCCACTTGCCCGGATCCACCGGCCTTTGGTTGTTTGCAAAGAATCGGCCCCGTTTGGGTTTGAGTCCATCTAACCGCAACGGAGCATGCGGCACACAACCCAAAGAGACGGCTTGGGGCGTTTGTCCTTTCCTCGGCAGCTTCCCAGTTTGCCAGCTGGCTCTGCCCCCTGCATGCTGCGCTCCAGCCAATATCTCCTTCTTGCATTGCGAGCGCAGGCGCCTCTGGCTGCCTGGCTTGATGAGGCCCAAAGTGTTGAAAAGAGGCAGGTGGAAAGAACAGCGGGCTGCCACCCAGGGCGAGCAGCAGCAGTGTGAGGAGGAGGCAAGTGTGTGTTGCTACAGGGAAACCCTGGACTGGGCCAGTGATGGGGCAGGAGCAAAGAAGTTGTCGCAGGGGTGGGCGCAAAGATTGCAGCTTGGTGGCGCAGTGGATGCGAGTCGGGAAAATGCACAGGATGGAGGGGGTCAGTTCGGTAGGCGGCAGCGTGACAGGAGCATGAGCTCCTACCACTGCAACAAATGAAGAAACCAGTGACAGTAAAGCGATCGCGGTGGGCGCAGGCCATGAGGAGCCAACGCACTCCTCCACGCCCGCAGACCTCGCGCTGGTGCCCAGGCCGCGGGCACGCGCCCAGCTGGCAGCCCGTGCGCTCAGCTGCAAGGGGCCGCCGGCGGGCGCCATCGGGCGCTCGCAGCTCAATCGGAGGGCTGCAGGCCGCTGGCTGGCTGCTCAGGCGCTGGGGACAGGCACCTCTGGCGGCCAGGCAGGGAACCCGGGCTCGCAGCCAGCACAGAGTGCGTCCAGATCATCGGCAAAGCTGGGGTCGAATTCCAGAAGCGCCTGCTGCATCTGCCGTGCCTGCTGCACCTGCTGCGCCTGCTCCGCCTGCTGCCGCTGCCACGCCGGCACCAGCCCCTGCTGCCCCTGCGGCCTGGCCTCCTGGTGCTGCTGCTGCACCAGCCTCGGCAGGGAGGCGTGCTGCCACAGCATGTGCGCCAGCGGCTGCGGCGGCTGCAACGACTGCAGCGGCGGCACGTGCTGCACCTGCTTTGCCTGCTGCGTCTCTTGCGCTGGCAGGCGCGCCGGCTGCAGGGGCAGGCACCCCTGCTGGTCAGGCAGAGGCGTGCCTGGCGTCAGGGAGCCTGTCCCTGCCAGCGGCAACGAGCAGGAAGGTGCAAACTCCAGCGGCTGGCTGTGGGCCCCACCAAAAGAAATCGAGCTTGGAGGCAGCTGCAGCGGCTGCACTGGTGCTGACTGCCAGTGCTGCCAGTGCTGCGGCTTGCGCGCGTGGGCAGGCTGCTCAGCAGAGCCTGGCAGCTGCTGGGTGTGCATCCAGTCGCTGTATGTGTGCCGCCTCTGGGCGCCCGGCTGCAGGCTGTGAGCGCCTGGCTGCCCAGCCAAGGACAGGGGCAGGGAGCGCTGCATGCTGAGCTGGGGCAGAGGCATCGACTGCTCGGCTCGCAGCATGGGCGGCATTGACTGCTCGGCCCGCAACACAGGAGGCATGGACTGCTCGGCCCGCAGCATAGACGGCATCGACTGCTCGGCCCGCAGCTGGGAAGGCGGCGGCAGCGAGCACACCGCAGGCAGATGTGGCTGGCACGCCTGCCAGCTGCCACCATCTGTTAGCGGCTCAGCTGCCGGCATCCTGCCCGGCTGTGCGCCGAGCTGAGGTTGCTGGGTCGGCAGCGGCGCCGCCAGACAGCCCTGCCCGCCCTCGCCGCCATACTGGTACTGCCCCCGCCGGCTCTCCAGCAGCTGCTGCTCCTGCCAGTACCGCTCCAGGCACTCCTGCGGGGAGGGCGCGCCTGCAGGTGGCGCAGCGGCGGGCTGCTGCAGCGGCAGGGCCTGCTGTGGTGCGCTGCCGGCCATCAGCTGGCTGGCCGCGGCCAGGGGGAGCACCACGTGGACATACTGCACGTTGGGCAGGCCTTGCAGGGCAGCCAGCGTCGGCAGCGCCAAGCCCGCGGGGCCGGACGGCTGGTGCGGCAGTGGCAGCGAGCGTGCTGTGCACGACGGCTGGCCTGGCAGCGGCAGCGAGAGTGCTGTGCACGACGGCTGGCCTGGCAGCGGCAGCGAGAGGGCTGCGTCTGACAGCCGGCTGGGCGGGGGCAGCGAAAGCGCCGAGTCTGTCAGCTGACACGGCAGCGGCAGGGAGTGAGCCGAGTCTGACAGCAGCCGCTTGCACTGCTGCCAGTTTGGCGGCGGCGGCGGCGGCGGCAGCGGCAGCGAGGCTGTCTGCCATTGTCCTTGAGCCGGCTCGACAGCAGCCGCTGCTGCAGCAGGCACGGCGGTGGCATGGTCGCCCCCGTGGGAGGGTGTGCAGGGCCCGCCAATTGAGCGCAGGCTCGCGGCTGGCGGCAGCCTGCTGCTGCCCTGGCCCTGCCGCTTCTTCCTGCCTGCCCCCCGCCCTCCGCCATTCGGGACGTGGCCGTCGATGATCGTGTCAGGCTCCTGCCCGAGGCGCTTCACAGCTGCACGCTGCCTTTTGGGGCGCAGGGCGCTGCCGCCGGGGTCAGCGGCGCTGCCACCAGGGTCAGGCGGCGGCGCCTGCCCCTTGCCCTGCTCCTGCTGAGGGGTCCAGCGAGGGTCGAGGCCTAGGGCTGCACTCAGGCGGGGCAAGGGGGGAAGGGAGGCAGGGAGGCAGGGGGCAAGGGCTCAGCAAGGCAGAGGCATCTGCAGAGGTAGAGACGGTGGCCAAGGCTGACGGGCGCCCGAGCGTATCCACACGGGAAGCGCCACGCGCTGCGGCCTGCATGCCGGGCCAAGGCCTACCCTGCAGCAGCTTGCTCCTCATCCAGCCTGCAGGCAGGCAGGCAGGCAGGCAGGCGGACAGGTTATGAGTTCCACCCGAGGCCGGCACATGGCGGGCCTTGCAACTGAGTATGGCAGGCTGTGTGGCCACACCTGTGTGCTCCAAGGATGCACCCCTCCTTCCCGGCGCTCCTGCGGCTGGCGCAGCTCTGCACCCATGCATGACCTGCCCCCCGGCGCACCGTTGTTGCAGCTGGTGGTGGGGGTTTCGAACACACGCGCAAACGCCTCCCGCAGCTGTGGCTGCCTGCAGGGGCAGACCAGCCAGCGCGCGGCAGAACGGGGTGACGGCTTGCACCAAGGCCACTTTTTCCGGAGCAGGCACGGCAGGGGAAGCGGCCTGCCTGCTGGCGGCACGCTGCGCAGAGGTGGGCGCGGCAGGCACGAGGCGGCGCCCTGCAGAGGCGGGTGCTCACTTGAGCTGCCAGAGGGCCGCGGCGCACTCCTCTGCGGGTGGGCTGCCGGCGTCGCTGCCTGGAAGAAGCAGGCAGCGCGCGCGCTCCGCCACATCACTCGTCACATGGTGCCGCAGCAGGTGGGTCCATGGCTTTGGCCGTTCGCCCTCCAGGCCGTCTGGCGAGTCTTCAGAGCACGCCGTGAGCTCTTGCATGAGGGTTGAGGCCCTTGGCTGCAGAGCGCGGGCGGCGGCGGCCGGGAGCTGGCGGCGGTCAGGAGCTGGCGGCGGTGGCAGAACAGCTCAAGTGTACAGCGAGCGGCACTGGAGACTCTGCTGCTGCAGCCTATAAGTGGTGCAATTCAATTGTTCGAGCCGCCGGCTGCAGGTTAAGGGCAAAACAGCAGTTTCCAGCCCTTCCAGTAGCGGCCACTTCCAGGACTGCGGCGGCGAGCCCGCTGCAGTGTCCCAACGTGCTCTATCAAGGAAAAGACATTGTCCGGTTGCGACGCGCGCCGCCCCGGGCGGGGAAGGATAGCAAGTCCACCTGAGGGCGAGCTGCTCGGGCGCACCACGTTGTTCGCTTGCTGGAAGTGATGTCAAGAACGCGCGAAAGCGGGAAACACAGCCAAAAGGCAAGACGCCCAATGCACCAGTATCCACTCTGTGTGGTTCCTCAGCCGCATGGAACAGCACGTGGTATGTTCAAGCCCACCTCACGCCAGCACGACATCACCATGACAGCACAAGCATGCATGGGGGCATTGCAGAGCAGAGCAGATGAGGCCATATTGCTTAGACTGCTGCAGGCGGTGCGGGCATCACTGGTGCCGCTGCTGCCAGCACCGCCGCCAGGGGATCCATAGCTGCCATCGGATCTGCCACCGCTAGCATTGGCGGCGGCGCGATCGCATCCATGAACTGTTGCGGCTGCATAAAGGTCGCTTCCACCGTGCTCCCTGCAAACATGCGCCCGTCGATGGCCTCGCGTGCCTGCAGGGGGGTTGGGTGGGGGCGCAGTGTGGGCAGCCGCTGAACAGGCACAGGAGCCACGGGGGCACGTGGGGAAAGTGCATGCTGAACAGCCCTCCTCGGCCCTCCTTTGCTGAACAGCCCCTCCCTCCACGCTGCTACGCAGCTCTGTCACGGCTGCTGATGCCTGCTGCCCAAAGCACTGTCGCATCCAGGCACGCGGCCCGCGCGCGCCGACACGCCTGAACGGGCGCAGGTCCGGCCCACCTTGCGCGCGCCCTCCACGTCCAGGAACTGCACAAACGCCTTGCCGTACACGCCGCTGCCGATGAGCTCCGCCGACTGGTCGGGGACGGGCGGGCGCGGCACCACCACGCGCAGCACGGTGCCGTGCTTGGAGCACTCGTCGTGGATGTCGGCCAGCACCTGCGGGCGGGCGCGAGCAGGCCGACACCAGCAGGGGCGGCAGTGAGCAGCACAGGCAAGAGCTGCGGCGCTCCTGTTGCGCCGCGTACAGGGCAGGTTGTCCTTAGCCCGCTCCAGCTCCCTGCCCTGGCCAGGCAACACCCCAGCCCCAACCCGCGCACCCCAACATTTGCCACACTGGCGTGTGCACACCCAAGCTGCACACAGCACAGCCGGGCGCCTCACCTCGTTGTACTCGCCCTCATCCGCCAGCACATCCGCCGTGATCATGCCGTCAACCTGCAGGTAGCACGTGTCCTCCGCCTGCAGCAAGGGGGGGGGGGGGGGGGGCAACTCAGCAGAGCGGCAGAGCGGGCGGGAGCGGGTGGCGG
>KQ482057.1:1406313-1422824 GCA_001430745.1 Auxenochlorella pyrenoidosa | reverse complement strand
AGCAGGCCGCCGGCCGGGCAACAAGCAGCTCTTGCACTCGGGAGACTGGGCCGCCGGTGCCAGCGGCGCGGCGTCCACCCGCGGCGGCCCACCCAACTGACGGCCCCCCCCCCTGCCGCGCCGCGCACCTGGCCGTTGAGCTGCAGCGAGGCGGTGGCCATCTCCGCGGTGCGCAGCTCCACAAACGCATACTTGCCCTCGGTGTGCACGCTGACAGTCACCACGGGGTCCGCCCCTGCGCAGGGCGGCGAGCAGGCGAGAGTGCGTCGGCAGCTGCGGCAGGCAGGCCGGCGGGGGCACATGCGCATCGCAGCCCATGCGCGACCCTCGAGCCTTCCCCTGCGACCCAGCGGCTGCCTCACCGTCCTTGGCCATGTCTGGGAAGGCTGCCGCCATGGTGGAGTTGAACAGCTGGCGCAGCATGTCAGCTGGAGGGGGGGAGGGGGGGAAGTCACAGACAAGCCAACCTCTCAGTGTCAGCGTCACGGCAACTGCGCACAGCACCCATGGGCTCCTCTCGGCTGCTTCCGGGACATCACAAGCCGCAAGCTTGCACCACAACACAGTACCATGCCCCTCCGGCGCTGCATGCGATGGCAGCAGGCTTTCCCTCGGGGTGCTGAGCGCTGTGCGGATTCTGGCTTGCATGCAGCGTTGCCCAGGCGGCTTTGGCCTCACCCGTGACCAGGCCGGCGGTCAGGTTGCCCACATACACCTCGCGCTGCGTCTTGCTGGCGGCCGCCACCGCGGAAAGCGCCTGCTGCTGCAGCACCAGCTGCCGCGCGCGCAGCTGCTGCTCCTGCATCTGCCGCGCGACTGCAAGCAGCATGAGCGGGTTGCAACATAAGAGCCAGCACGCCAGGGTCCCAGCGGCGCAGCGCGAAAAGGAAGCTAGGGGCGCTGGCAGGCTGCAGGAGAAGTACGCCGGGTCCGGCAGCAGCCCCCAACCACCCGGCAGGAAGGCGCCGCTTCCCGTGCCCTGCCCACAGCAACCCCGCCCGCTCACTCTCTGCTGGGTCGGTGTTCTGGTTGGCGGAGCGCAGCTTGGCAAAGGGGTCGTGGAAGTTGACCGTGGGGTCAATCTCCCGGCGGGGCCGCCCGCCGTAGCTGTAGCCGCCCTCTGCAGCACGGGGCACAGAGATGCCAGGCTCGACCGGGGATGAGACGAGTGATGCGGCAGGGCAGACAATGAGCTGGGTGCACCAGCGCGGCAGCACGGCAGGCATGGCAGGTGAGCAGCGGCTTGCATGCTTGGAGCTGCAGTGCGATAGAAGATGGCTAAACGCGACGCACCCGGACTGGGGCGCCGGCGGTAGCGGTCACGTGAGCGGGAGCGAGAGCGCCGGCGCCGGTCGCGTTCACGGTCGCGTGAGCGGCTGCGGCGCCGCCGGTCACGGTCCTTGTCACGCTCACGATCACGGCTGCGCGACCTGCACAGCAGAGAACAGCATGGCAGCTTGGCAAAGCCACCAAACGGGCTGCAGCCGGACTGCCGCCCACCACCGCCACGGCACCACTGCTGGCCAAACTGCTGCGTTGCGGCCGCTCCGCCGTGCCGACTGTCAATATGACTGCGGAATCATCGACTTCCAACCCAGGAACCCCTGCTCCGACGCCCACAGACGCCAAGCCCGCAAGCATGCTCTCGTAGCTCACCGCTTGCGCCGCTCACGGCTCTTGCTGCGATCCCTCCTGCTGGACTTGCGCTCCCGACTGCGACTCCTGCTGCGCCGACGCGACTTGCCCTCCCGCTCCTTGGTGCCGTTGTCCTGCGGTTCTGCTCCTCGATCGTCCCCTCCCCGGCGGTCCTCGGGCTCCCGCACGCGCTCGGGCGGGGCTCCACCCTCGCTCATCGCTGCCTGCCCCTGCTTGGTTGCGGAAGCGCTGCCTGACGCTGTCTTAGAAGTTAGCGGGCGTTCCGAGGGCGCACACAGCCCAATGAAAGTACAACAACGCTGCAAAGGGCTTGGAAGAGGCGCCTGTAGGAAGGCGGTGCAGCGGCAGAGCACAGCACGCCGGCAGCGCGCTGGTCGTCTATTGTTTCTGTTCTGTTGAACAGGGGGGGGGCCACATAAGATTGCCATGCTGATTGGTTGACTGTACACCCAGACCTTTGATTTGCCCAGCCCAGGCTGATACCAGCCGCTGCAGCAGTTTGACATGCCGGAGAAGCGGCGCCAGAAGCAGCAGCGAGAGCAGGAGGAACGCCAACGGCGGGCTGGTTTCAGAATGGGCGGCCAGAGTGGATAGCACCCACTGCACCACCGCTGCACCGACTTCCTTGCCAACATCTATGGTGACATCCACACTTCACTTCCTAATGTGGACAGATGCCACATGCTCAAAATGATGCGGCCCGGGCGGCCAGCCCTCAACGAAGGTGCCCGAAAGGAGCCATAGAACTCTCCTAGGTTTATCTCGGCCCAGCAGGCGTCGCGGCCACAGCTGGCGCTGCAGCTAGCACTGCTGCATCTCTCCGTCGCCAGCGCCAGAAGAGCAGGGTCCCGTCGGCAAATCCAGCACACATGGGCAGTGCATCCGTGCACAGGCAGGTGCAACGCCCTCCCTCCCCTGCGCCTTGCTCAGCAGCTTGGCATGGCCTGCTGCTGCGGCATTCCTGCCAGGCCCCTGATGGGCGACTGGTCCCAGGGCTGAGCTGCCTCTGAGCCTGCTGCTGCTCACCCAATGCCAGCTGCGGGTGTCCTCGGCGCTGCCCACCTGCCGCTGCTGCGCGAGCCGGCCCCCTTTGTGGCGGGTCGGCTGGCACACCCTGGGGTCCAGATGTTGCCGCAGCTGCAGCGCTGCCGCCCGCCTGGACTGGCACGCCAAAAGACAGCGCTTCCTGTGCCGTCTGCACGCACCGGGAGCGCGGCAGTGGCGCCTCAGCAGCGAGCTCTGAAGCAGAGGCCCGCACCAGCAGCACCACACTTGGGCCTTTCCCGCAGGCCAGCGGGCATTGTGCTGCGGCGGCGCCCAGCAAACGCAGAGCCCAGTTCCATCTACACCAAAAGTGCCACCACAACTGGCAAGGAAGGCCCACCTGGGTGCTGCACACAGAGATCAACCCCTGCGTATCCCCCGCCAAGAAGAGCTGGCCGGCGCCCACAGCAGGCAGGGCCAGGGTGGTAAGCGGCGCGCCCAGCAGGCCCCGCAGCGCCGGCAGCGCCGGCAGCTGTGTGTTCTGTAACTGCACACGCCGGCAGGGGGAGGGCGCAGGCAGCCAGCGGCAGGTAAGGCAGCTTGCTTATGATAGTGGGGCAACAGCAACGTGACCCGAGAGAACTGACTTCCCCCCTCCATCCAGCAGGCACTTGCCATCGGCAGCCGCTGCGCCGGCGACGGCAGGCCGCGCAGGCGGCGCCCCGCCGACCAGCGGGGCAGGGTGCGGCAGGCTGCCTCGGCGCCGCCAGCCAGCAGGACGCCTGACTCTGGGTCAAGTGCCAGGCAAGTCACGCCTGCAGACAGGGGGGGGGTGGAACGAGGCGGTGGTGGGGAGGTTGGGCTGAGGGCAGGCGAGCTGAGCGGGAACTTGGTCATTGCACTGGTAGCCAGGCAGCAGGCCCACATGCGGCAGGTACCGGGGAATGTGAACCAAAGAACCAGAGGATTGCCAAACCTTGACAGGCATTCTAGCGGCCAGAGTATGGACCAACAGCAAGCGCAGCCGCTGCAGGTTGACAGCGGCCAAGCCCGGCAGCGCAGTCGTAACTGAACTACCGCGCAGCCGCCACAGCAGCCCTGCTGCACCCAGCAGGGCCTGCCTGCGGGTCTGCCCTCCTGTGGCCCTCACCGCGAGGCGCCACGGCTTCTGCCAGCGTCAGGCTGCTGGCCACGTCTGTGATCAGCAGGCAGCTGTCGCCGCCGGCGCTGCAGCAAAGGTGGATCCAGCAGACCGTGCGGCACCGACATGGGAGGCAGCGCAGCGAGCAAGGCAGCCAGTGTTGCCCACATATCAGGGGCCGGCTGCCAACGCCAGACACTGCAGGGTGGGGCAGTAGCCCGCCTGGCCGGCAGACTGCCAGCCTGGCCGGCGGGGAACCCACCTGACCAGAAGATCGGTGCCGCCAGGGCCCCGCACAGCCTGCAGGGCCACCACGCCACGGCTGTCGTGCAGGCGCAGCAGCTTGGAGCAGGTGCCGCTGAACAGGTCCAGGATGCGCACGGTGCCGTCGGCTGGGCAGCAAGGCAGGCAAAGCAGGGTTTGCGATGTGGGCAGCTTGTGCAGGCAGCAGTGCCCGCAGGGGCGAGTAAGGCAGGCGAGTGCGTGTACCTGATCGGGGCACAGGGAGGCAGCAGTGCGGACGGCCGCTGCGGCGCTATTGTGGCCAGGACGCACCACAGAGCATGGACGACCATCCGGGCCAGCCCCGCCTGGCTGCACCGGCCGCCAGCACTGGCACGCCTTCCACCCAGGTCTCCTCACCGCAGCCTGCTGCACAGAACTGGTCCCAGGCACAGGCGCACCGCAGCAGAGGCCTGCCGCCCCCGCCGCCGTCCACCGCTATGCGGCGCAGCAGACGGAGCTGCCGCCCAGAGGGCAGGAGGGTGGCCCCGCTGCCAACACTGCTGCTGCCACCGCCGCCGCTGCTGCTTTCCTGCACGCTGCCTGCTGCGCCTGCTGCCTCCTCAGCCACAGGCTCGATGCGCCAGACAAACACGGCAGCGGCGGTGGCCGAGGCACACAGTTCAGGCGACAGCAGGTGCACCCAGAGCACGGCATCTGGGTGCTGCACCACACACAGCCGGCGTGGGCGCAGCGCGCCCCGCGCTGGCAGCGCCCACAGGCACACGCTGTGGTCTGCCGAGGCTGAGGCGAGCAGCGCGGCGCCGGGCAGGGCGGAGAGCGAGGTGACGGCGGCGGCATGGGCGTGCCGCTCTGGGCGGACCGTGCGTACAAACTCTGCCGGGCGGGACAAGAGGCCGGCCCACTGCCAGGCGGAGGGGGACAGGGACATGCCAAGGGAGGAGCAGGCGGGCAGGGATGCGCAGTTCAGAACACTCGATGTTGGCCCACTAAAGCTGGGGTGTGGCAGCCCCTGGTGGGCCGGCCATGCCGTGAAGGTATGACACTAGGCTGTCCGTCCGATGACAGCGTGCATGCATGCCCTGACACACACCTGCATCTCCAGGAACCGCTGCTTATCGCCCGCCCCATCGTGCCGCTGCTCCTGAGCGCCGGCCTCGGCTGCATGCCGCCGCCACAGCGAGTGCTGTGCTGCCAATGTCCGCCAGCGGCGGCACACGCCCTCTGCAGCGCCCAGGTCGGCTGGGGACAGCTTTGCAAGTACAAACGCCAGCAACTCGTCGCCTGCAACAGGGCATGGCGCACAGCCTTCAAAGTCGGGCAAGCAAGGCAATGCCCTCCCTGCCCGGCAGCAGTGGCGGCGGAGGCGGTGGGTGGCCGCACAGGATGCCGGCCAGCGACATCCCTGCTCGACGGCCATGAATATGGGAGTAATACGCAAGAAGCGGTACTTGTGGGCCGAAAAGCAGCGTGGCCTGAGAGGGCCGAAAGCACAGTGCCTTGTTGTGGCCCCGGCAGGCTCACCGAGCGGCAGATCTCGGTCTAACATCAGGTCCCGATCAAGAACAGGCGGTGGGGCGCCCTGTCGCCTTCTCTTCCCATGCTGCCGCCAGCGCCTGCTGTCAGCGCTAGGTGCCAGCCGCTGCATGCCACTAACAGTTTGTTCAATGTGTGCTGTCAAGCCCAGGCGTACCTCCACCCACTGTGACTCTAACTCCTCCGTCAACAGTCAACACTTCTCCCACTCCTCCTGCTGCAGACCTCCTTCCTCATGCAACGCTGGCCGCACACTGGCCCCTCGCGCCTGGCGCCTGACGGTCCCCCTTGTGTTCAATCAAAGAGCGTTATTCGGTTACATGCACAGCCCCGGGCAGGCAGCCACGAGCTCTAAAATCAGCGGCGCAGCGCATGCCGTCAAAAGAACTGGCGACCTGCGCATGCCTCGCACGCCGCCCGTCCGGGCAGCGAGGCCATGCGGCGACAAGCAGGTGCAGAAGGTGTGGGCCTGCTGGGGTGAAGCTGGAAGATTCTTTGATGGCCTCTGGTGGTCATCTGTACCCTTGCAGCATGCAGCTGGTCAGCCTGTACAGCGGCAACGGCCGGCGCCACTCCTGCAGCCTGCATAGGGTGGGGAGGGGCAGAAGCTCAAGCCCTCGGTTGCAGGCTTTGCATGCAGTGGGGCAGGACGGGAGGGCGTGACGGGCGGGGCGCTAACGGCAGGCGAGCTGGTACCGACCTTGCAAGAGCACGGGCAGGCAGCCCAGCCACGTGCGCAGCACAGCAGCGTGCGCTCCCGCCCAGGCACCCCCCCACTCCCCAACCCCACCCTGGGGCTTGGGCCCGCCCAGCTGCAGCTGGGGGCGCACCTTCACCAGGGGAAGGTCCGCATGGGGTCGAACAGCTGCAGCACCTGGATCACAACCAGGAGCACCAGCAACCCCGCCCAGGGCACAGGTCCAGTCTCCCGCCCGCTGTAGCTGCGCAGTTCGTTCACCACGGCGACGGAGATGATGCTGCCCACAAAGTTGTCTGCAACAGCAGGATGCAAGGCAGATGGGTGCCTGCGATCAAAAACAAGGCAGGTCTGCCATGCGTGCGATGATGATGTGCGAATGGGGCTGACCCACGCCAAGCGCTCCCTGCAGCAGGCCAACCCTCAACGAGGGTGCAGCTGGCTGCCCTGCCCACCCCTCACATGGATAGCCATCCAGAGCCTCCACCACATCCAGCAGCCACCGCCGCAGCGGCGACATGCCCGCGAGGTCTTCGATGTACCGGAAAAGCATCGGGCCCGTGACGGCAGGCCAGGCGCTGTCCACGGCGCCCTGCTCGGCCGCCGGCAACAAGCCCAGCACCAGCTTGCGCGCGGTGATCAGCCGGCTGTGCATTGTCTTGACAGGCGGGTACAGCTCCCTGTGCAGGTGGTCCAGCACCAGGGGCCGCCAATCGGGGTCCACGCTGCACAGCTCCAGCATGTGCTCCATGCGGCTCCTCGCCCACTGCCGCACCGACTGCCGCACGCCGCACAGCCGCTGGAGGCCTCCCAGCAGGCCGTCAGGCCCTGGCTGTGGGACCTGGCCCTGGGGCGCAGCCACCTGCTGGACCGGCGCGGGCGCTGGCGGCCCCTGACCATCTGCAGTGAAAACGGTCAGCGGTTTGGGTGTTTGTGAGCATCCCTGGACTGCGTGATGCTCTCAGCTGGGCACACGCAGGAGCCACAAAATGGTGGCCGAGCTTTGCGCTGCTTGCTGCAGCAACGAGTGGGAGCTTTGCACCGGCTGTTTGGCTGCATGACACCTCATGCCCAGCATGTGTACAAGTTGCTGAGGTGGCGCAGGTTCCAATCAGCAACAGCAGGGGGGGTTGAGAGCTACATGCATGCCCAGGGTGCCTTGTTTGCAAGCCAGCGCAGCCCCATCCCCCACCTGCACCGCCTTCCGCCAAGCTGCCGCTGCTGCCGCCCTGAAGCTGCCCCGCCAGCGCAGGCGGCACTGCCGGGGGCAGCTCACACACATCCACCACCTTGCCCTGGCGCCGCAGCTCGGCGTGCACCTCGGCGTGCAGCTGCCGCAGCAGCTGGTGCAGGCGCCGGTCGTCGGGGATGGTCATGGATGGTGCCTCGCCAGTCAGCACCACCTCTGCGGCGGGGAGGGCACTGGTGCAGCCCTCACACGGTAGCAGAGGACGGGATACGAAGGAAGCTGTCTGACACCCGCGACGCATTGTTCCCAACCAGCGGGGGGAACGCAGTGCGCGCCGGGCAGCATCGGTCCGCAAAGTCCTGCGCCTGCCACGTTGCTTCGCAAGATGCATCGCCGGTCCAGGCCCAACACTCCAATGCACATCCAGCGCTCCGGCGGCACCCACCTATGCCGCGTGGCGCCGTGACCAGCTGGGTGCGGTGCCCGTCCACCAGATGCTGCAGCACGCCATCGCGCACCCAATCGCTCTCCTGCGCAAAGACCGCCTCCACCAGTTGGCGCAGCTCTGCGGAGCAGGGGGGCGAAATAGTGCCACTATTACCACCGCCAGCGGCGGCTTGACGAGGCGGCAGGGGGTATGCTGACGCCTGCCTGAGTCAACCTTCCACCCTTACGGCCGCATCTTCTGGCGCTGGTGGGGTAGAAGCAGCGCCGCCCACGCACAAACACAGCCCTGATACGCACTGGGGTCCATGAACCTCAGGCCGGGTGAGTAGCGCACAATTCCGTGGTACCACTTCAGCTGCGCAATGGTCTTCCGCGGCCAGATCCGGCGGCGGAAGGCCACCAGGTGGGCCTTGCTGATGCCTGGACACTCAAACAGAGCCGTGCATAACAGCACATCAGCCAGTTTGATTGGCGAGATGTCCCGGGCGCTGTTGCTGCACTTGTGCAGCAGCGTGGCCACAAAGGAGTGCACAGCGTCAGGCGGCACCGTCTGCGTCGCCGCCTCCAGCACGCCTGCGGGCCCAGGGGCAGCGGTGACGCTTGTTCATGGGTCGATAATGGTCTTATGAATGCTCGAGGCGAAGCGGAGGGCCGCAGCTGAATCACAGAGCGCCTACCCTGAGGCAGGTCGAGCACCGTGTGGCCCCAGGGTCCACGTAGTAGGAGCAGCCCTGCGTAGCTGGCCATGCGGGGCCTTGTGGGATGCCCAGAACAGCGCGGCGGTCGAGGGGAGACGTCGGGACAGCCTGGCTGCTATGGGGTGAGGCGACCTCGACAGCTGTTGCACGGTGGAATGAGGAGGCTGGTCGAGGTGTTCGGGCTGTGCCAAGACCAGCGGCCCGCGCGTCATCTTTGCTGCTGCCGGCGCTGTCGTCAACGCTGCCCGTGCTGTGCAGCCGTGTACCCCAGTGAATATCGTGATCAGCGTCCTGGTCCAGCTGCCAATTGGCAGCTGGACTAGGCCATGATGGCTGTGCTCATGAGCACAGCCATCATGCTGGGATAGCAGGCACAGCAGGAGCAGGTCAACAACCTCGGCCTAACCCCAGAACCGCGCTGCAGCGGAGCCTGCTTGCTTTCCAGTCAATTACAGTGCAGTCGCAGAGTCCCGAAGAATAGATCCAGTCAGCAACACGTGGTAGATGCGAGCCCGTGCACGCGTACAACAAACAGCAACAGTCTGGTCAACAGTGCCAGCGGCCCTGCCAGACCTGAATACGCGCTGGCACCCCCAACTGCTGCAGGGCCAAAGTTCAACTGCCGCTGGTGACCGGCACCGCCACCCTGCCGGACCCAGTGTCGGCCATGCGAAAGGTGGGCGCCTCAAACACCCGGCTGCTCAGGTAGGAGGCTGCGCCAGAGGGGGGCGCCCCAGGGGCTGCCTGGGTTGCAGAGGGCATTGGGGTTGTGCCTGCAGGCGCGGCTGCTGCGGGGCCACCAGAAAGCGGGGAGGCGCCAGCCCCCAGGTCCAGGCTGCGAGCGGCACCCGCGCCTGCAGGCGCCACAGAGGCGCCGCCAACGGCTCCTCCGCCTGCAGCTGCTGCTCGATCGCCAAAGTGGGTGGCATAAAAGCTGCTGCGGAAGGGGCCCCTGGGAGCTGATCCCGACGCACTGGCGCCTGTGCTGCCGCCCGCGCTGCCTGGCAGCGCTGTGCTGCCCGCCGCGCTGCTGGCAAGCCCACCACCGCTGCTCCCTAAGCCGGCTGTTGCAGGAGTGCGATAGGTGCTCACTGTCGGCCGCCCAGCCGGCGCTGCTCCGCCCGCTCCCGGGCCTTGCAGGGCCGCAGCTGCTGCACCGGTGCCGCCACCGCTGCTGGGCGCGGGCGGCACGGGCGGGCGGTAGCTGTAGCGGCTTGTCAGCACGCCGCTGCCCGCCACGGCCGCGCTGCTGTAGTGCAGCTGCGTCTCTGTGATTTGGTTGTTCAGCCAGCGGATCATCTGCTCGTTGCTGGCCACCTGCCAGCAGAAAGGGGAGCAGGCTCAGGAGCGGCTCGTTGCGGGCAAGCCAGACCGCGGCTGCCTTCATTCCATCAGCCCCTGCCACAATCTGTGCCGGCTCCCTCCGCCAACCCCTCTGCAGTGTGCCACCCGGTGTGTGGCCCCAAGGCCCACCTGTGCCCGGCTCTCGTCCAGCTTGCTGCGCATGTCGGCCACCTCCTTGCGCAGAGCCTCTGCAGGGGAGGCGGGTGACGCAGCGGCATTGCGGCGAGACCCAGCTGGGAGTGCGGTCCCATGGGGGCGAGTGCAGGCCGTAGGCTGGCTGTATGCACAAGACCTTCATGCCGTGAAAGCATCTGGCAGAAAGCCCTCAGCTTTGTCCATAACTTCCCAACTTCATGCGCTCGCAATGCACAGCCTCCAGATTCGCTGCTGCATGGTCCTCCCACTGACCGGCCCCCAACCAAAGCTGCTGCGTGCACTGCGCTGGCGCCCGCCCTGGCACTGCGTGGGCCGCCAGTCGCCCACTTCCCGCCCTGCCGCCAAGCCCACCCGCATCCGCGGTGGCCCGCTCCAGGTCTGCCGCCAGTGTTCGGGCTCGCCCCGCCGCCTCGTCCCGCTCCTTGTCCCGCGCCGCCAGCTCCTCCTCCTGCCGCCCCACGATGGCCGCCTTGCGCCGCACCTTCTCCCGGGCCAGCGCCAGGTCGTTCTGTCAGGGTGCAGTGAGGGCGAGGTGGGGCGCGTGAGGGCCGGAGGGCGCGCAGCAGCTGCTGGCAAGGCTGGACCATCAAGCTAGAGAGGCATGGGAGCCAGCCTGGCAGGCAGAGCACAAGGCCAGCCCGGCCAGCATTCAAGAAGCCCCCGCGCCCTCCCCCCGGTTCCCGCCCAGCCCACCCCAAGCCGCTCCAGCGCCGTGTTTGCGCGCGCCAGCTCGGCGGCCGCGTCGCTGGCCCGCGCCTCGTGTCCCTGCGCCGCCGCCTTGAGCTCCTCTGCCCGCGCCTCCAGTTGGCGCAGCGAGGCCTGCAGGGAGGGGACCAAGGTGGTGGGACGGTTCAGCCTTCTGCCTCTGCTTCCGCCGACTGCCTCAGCCATTGCACCTCCCAGCGCACCCTCCGACACACCTCCATGTCCTTGAGGCGCTGCCCTTGCTCAGCGGCCAGTCCCCGCTGACCCGCCACCTTGTCCTCCAGCGCAGCCACCTGCAGCAGGCAGGGCACGGCGTGCAAGGGACAGCCAGCCAGTGGGCAGCTGCTGACGCATGCACACGTGTTGGTGGCGCGGCACTTGGGGCCAGCTGCCAGCACGCCCATGCCCACAGTCTGCGCCCGCCTGCGTGCCCTTCCCGCCCGGCCATGGCACGGCCCAGCTGTCCGGCCAAGCGCAGGGGAGGTACCTTTGTGAGCGCCTCCCCCAGCTCGACGTCGCGCCCCGCCTTCTCCCTGCCCAGCGCTGTTGTGGCCGCCCGCAACCGCTCCACCTCCTCTGTGAGCGACCTGCAGGCGCAGCGCGGTGCGGGGTAGCAAGCAAGAGTGGGATGTGGCGGAGGTGAAGACCATGGGCTGCCAGCCAAAAGCGCTTGCACCAGCTGCCTGTGCCGGCTGTGTCCATGACAGCCAGGCGCATTTTCCACTTGACAGCAGCTGGAGGTGGCAACCGGCCTTGAGGCTGTAGCAGGAGCAAACAACGGCTCTGGCGCTGCGCCCTGTCCCTGCCAGCACCTCTGCGTCCGACCCCCCCCCCCCCCCCCGGCTGCCATCCCAAGTGGCCGCCGCCCCCACCTGTTGCTGCCCTCTGCGGCACCCAGCTTGTGGCTGAGCTCCGACACGCGTGCATCCAGCCCGTACTTTTGCTCCCGCAGCGCCCGCGCCTCGGCGTCCAGGCTGGCCGCCCGCGCCTGGGCCGCCTCCAGCTGCTCGCGGTGCTTGGCATCCAGCTCGGAGCGCTCCCTGGCGCATGCAGGGTGGGCAGAGCAGTCGGTGGGGCGGCCATAGAGGTCTCAACCCTTGCAGTACCGAGCACTATGTGCATGGCCCTTCAACCGACATGCAACGCTGGCCGTACGCTACATCACACCTTGGTCCCGTCCTGCTCTCGACACGCCATGCAGCCCCGCCCCCCCCGCCTCGCACCTCAGCCCCGCCTCCCGCAGGTCTGCCAGCTCCCGCGCGTTGGCCTCCAGCACCGCGCCCTCGCGCGCCCTGGCGTCCGCCTCATGCTCCAGCAGCAGCCGCTCGTGCTGCTCCCGCGCCGCCGCCGCCGCGCGCCGCGCCTCGCCCAGGCTGGTCTGCAGGCTGTTGCGCTCGCTCTGCGCCAGGGGGTGCGGCGGGGGTGGGCATGCGCACGCTGCTTGCTGCGCTGTGCCGCAGCCGGGCATGCACAGCCGCATGCTTGCCTGCCAGCCCTCAGCCAGCCAAGCAGGCCAGGCAAGCCCTGCTGGCACGGCTGCCGCCCCCCAGCACCTGCGAGCGCTCCAGCTCCGCGCTGAGGGCGCCGGCGTCGGAGCGCAGCTCCCCCAGCCGGAACGCCAGGAACTGCTTCACCGCGGCGTCGCTGCCGGGGCGGAAGGCCAGGCAGATGTGGGGCAGCTGCTTGAAGTCGTTGTTCTCCACCACCCGGAAGGAGGAGGGGGCCGAGGGAGCGGACGAGGCGGGGGAGGCGGCCAGCGCAGCCGGGCCGTGGGCATAGGGTGCATACGCGGGTGCTGGCGGAGCCGTGGCGTGCAGCACCGCCTGGAATCTGCAGGCGAATATCGCGCAGGCGCAGGTGGGGCCAGTTGGAGACGCACGCTTGTGCTGTGGGCATGCCCGCCCGCCTCCCACCAGTCGGCGCAGAGCACACATCCCCGCAGCAGCCACCCCTCCAGCGATGCTCGTAGAACCCCGTTCCTGCGCACCGCGGCAGGTCCTCATCCTTGCAGGCGATGCACTTGTCCAGCAGGCCGATGAGCTTGCCCGGGAAGATGGCAAAGTCGACGCGGATGTCCTGGTCGTGCCGCAGCAGTGCATACTCCTCCTCCCCAACCTCCAGGCAGTGCAGGAAGAAAGGGTCGGCCTCGCTGGAGATGAAGCACCGCAGCACCTGCATAGGTGGAGCGCAGGCTGTGCACAAGGGTGTGGCAGGCCTGCAAACATGGCAGCGGCGGCGGGAGTTGGAACATGAATGGAGCGAGAGGTGCCCGCTCCGACGCACCCCTTGGCCCCGCTTCTGGCCCGCCGAAATCAGCCGGACGGTTAGCTCGGTGGGCCGCTCCTCTCCGCGCTCGCCCCGGCGAAGGAGCACGGGGACCGCGCGCCAGAAGAGCGTTGTGCCCGCCGACAGCTCTTCCATGGCTGGACAGAGGTTGCGGACTGGAATTGGCCGGCGTGATGGTCCAAGGAGTAGGTAGCGCTGGCGCCAACATGGCGCCGCTCGAAAAATCGGTCAAAGCCGGCGCCAACCCGCCCTCAACTCCCAGTTGCAGTGCTGTTACACTGCAGCAGACACGGGTGTGCATGCCCACGATTCTCAAGGGCATTTCCTGCAGCTGCTTGCCGGTCGGTTGCTCAAACAGCCATGGCTGCCAGCCGCGCCTCTGCCTCCTCCGCCGCCCGCGCCTGCTGCACCGGCAGGCGCCGCCCTGCAGTGGCTGCAGCGTGCGCCACGCGCGCGGCTGCTTGACAGGACGCCACAGTGCCGGTGAGGCGCAGCAGGCGCAGCCGCACTGCACGGTGGCGCAGCTCGGTGAGCAGGCACAGCGAGGCCCAGACCTGCGTGGGCAGGCACAGGTGCGGGCGTCAGGCTGCACGGTTTCAGCAGGTAACCACAGCATCCACAGGATCCAGCCTTGATAAGACCAGCTGTAGCACCCATAAGAGCCGGACTGCTGCATGCACTCTGCAGGGGCACCCTGGGAGCGGCTGCGGACTGGTCAAACCGCGCACCTGTCGGTATTCGTCACGGCTGCACCGCACGATGCACAGGTTGGACACGGGATTATAGTACTTGACTGCGAGGGGTCAGGTGAGCAGCAAGCAGAGCAGTGAGAGCAAGCGCGGGCCTACATTCTGCCACCTGCACATGAAGGGCTCGGCAGGGTGGGGGAAAGGGCCTCCCCGTGGCAGGTTACCTTGGAAGGAGGCGAGGGCACAGCCAAGGCCATAGTCCCCAAAGTTTTGCTGCAGACTGTCTCTGAAGGTTGCCAGCAGGGCGGCTTCGGCTGCAATTGAAGAGATGGCAGGCAGGAAGGGCGGTCGGTGTCCGTGCCGCCTGTAGCGCTGGCGGCATTCAGCAGCCTGCAAGAGCTTTCAGGCATGGCGGGTGGGCCTGCGGGACTCACTGATAGTGTCATCGAAGCGTCCATCCTTCCAGCACACCTCAAACAGCATGTAGCGGTTCTTGAAGCGGACCATGACATGCGACGAAGGCCAGGGGTGGTTGGATGGCTTACCAGTGGCCAAGGAGAAGTCCGGAATATCGATGTCTGCACGGGAGCCAGCCAGGGAGACTGCATGGGCAGAACCACTTTGCGGAGCACACCGCATGGCTCTTCAAGAGTCCTGTCCCGCTTGCCCAGACGCCTGCCCAACTTTGAGCATCGGCCATAGGCCGAAAGCGGCCATCAGGAAGCGTGGGGTGCAGGGCCGCGGGGTGATTGGCCCGAAATGGCTGCACGGAAGGCTGTGCAGACTCCACTGGTGTGCCACGGCCACACCCGGCCTATCGTGGAGCTGCAGTTCAGGTGGGACGGACCCTACAGCCCCCGCCGGACCGTCGCACCAGGCGCAGGGAGCACCGCCGCCCCTGCCGCCAGCGCGGCGCTGCCCTTGACCCTTCTCTTCGCGCATGCTGTGCAGCCCAGTGACCCCCGACGGTGTGTTCCTGGCATCTGCCTCCAAGGATGGCCAGCCCATGCTGCGCAACGGCGCGACCGGCGACTGGATTGGCACGTTCCAGGGGCACAAGGGCGCTGTGTGGTCGTGCGTGCTGAACGATGCCGCCGTGATCGCTGCAACCGCGTCTGCCGATTTCACGGCGCGTGTGTGGAACGCCACCACCGGCGACGAGCTGCACCAGTTCCAGGTGGGGTCCTCTGAAGCAGGTGGCACCGCTGCACGCGGGCAGCTGGGCAGTGCTGCCTGCTCTGGCTGTGTGCTGTCGTGCGGACTCATGCCATTCCGCCGCCTGGCGGATCGCCGAGGCGCTGCTCACTGGCCTCCCATTTCCAGCGCCGCTGTGACATGCTCTGCTGGATGCGCCCCTCCCGCTGTGCCCGTTACGTGCCCAGATGTGCACGCCACAGTGCAATTCCTTCGTGCCCTTGCCGACTTGGACTCGCGGCGCACGCTGCTCCCCGCCCTGCAGCACAAGCACATCGTGCGCAGCGTGTCCTTTGCCCGCGGCGACAGCGCCTGGCGGCTGTGCACCGGCGGCGCTGAGAAGCTGCTGCGCATATTCGACCTGCAGCGCCCCGAGGCCGCGCCACAGGGTGCGCTGCCGGGGACGCGTGCCGGCGGCCCCTCTTGCCTTAATACCTGCACTAGGCGCCTTTGTCCCCGCCACTCCTCTGTGCTGCGGCTGGGTCCAGAGGGCCAGGATGTGCAGCCACCGCATCGGCAGCCTGCCTGCTGTGCGGCAGCCCACGCCGTGACAAGCCTGCCTGCCGCCTGCCGCGCAGAGATGGGCCCCGCCCCGGACAACATCCGCAGTACGCACTGGATTGGGGACAACAACCTGCTGCTGGTGTCGTACATTGACAAGCCAAACGTGGAGTGAGTCGGGGCGCCCTGCCCGCGTGCCTGCATGCAGCAGGTTGTGGTTCATGGCCGCGAGCTCACGCGAACTGCTTGGCCGCTTTCAGCTGCGGTGGTGATGGCGCGCTCCTCGCTGCCTGCCTCGCTCAGAACCGGCCTTGCATGGGATCTGCAGCCGCCGGGCGCGGCATCAAGCTTGGCGGCGCGACTGCCCAGCTGCTGCAGCCAACAGTACCGCTCGGCTGCTGCCCCCCCCCCCCCCTCTGCAGCGTGTGGGATGTGCGGACGGGCGCGGTGGTGCGCACGCTTGAGAGCAGCGGCGGCGCGGTGACCAGCATCGAGGTGACCCCCTGCGGGCGCTACATTGTCACTGCAGACGGCAAGCAGGTGAGGTTCTCCGGGGGGAGGGGTGTGTGTGCGGGAGCAGGGCTCGGGGGGTTGAGCCGAGCTAAGCTGGCAGCTTTCCGTGGGCCTGTGGCACTGGGCAGGCGCCTGTCAACCCAAGGCCTGCTGCGCCAGCTGGCTGCTCGTGGTGGCAGCCCACACCTTGGCCGGGCTGCATCAGCAAACACTCGCTCTGTCGCCAGCACACGCCGCAAGCCCTGCCCACACCCTGCCCTCGCCGCCCCTCTGTGGCCCCCCCGCTGCGCCCCCCGCAGGTGGACTTTCGGGACGCAGCCACCTTTGAGGTGCTCAAAACCCACGTGTGCCAGGGCTACGAGGTGGAGTCGGCATCGTACGCGCCCGAGAAGGGGAAGTGAGTGCGCTCGACCTCGTGGGGGGGTGGGGGCCCTGGGGGAGCGTGCGCTGCCCGCTGGATGTGCCTTCCTCGATAGCGCCACCCCCCTTTGCCGGCCTCAGTCAGTTGCAGCCCCGGCTGCGCCCTGCCCTG
>KQ482057.1:1394087-1404893 GCA_001430745.1 Auxenochlorella pyrenoidosa | reverse complement strand
TTTTTCGGCCTCTCCCCCCGCGCTGCGGGCTCACGTCAAACACGGTGGGCGGGTGCTGGATGCCATGGAAGCCCTCTGTGCAGTCGCCGCCGGCGTGGGTGAAGATGGCGTCGCCGCCGGGGTGGTGGTCCACGTAGGAGGAGACGTCGTAGACCTGGGGGGTGGGGGTGGGTGGGTGGGGTGGGGGGGGGGGCCACGGCTTGAGAGCTGGACCGAGCTGCCACAGCAGCCATGGCGGCAGCTCAAGAGTAAACGTTGCGCAGTCAGCATGGGCCGTGCCCATGGGTGGCAAATGTGAAATGCGGCGCAGAGCTCAGCCGGGGGCCTGCACGGCCTGCCGCGCACCATGTAGCGGTCGCTGCCCTTGTTCTTGTTCTTCAGGATCAGCCAGAGGTCGCCCTCGGTGGTGTGCTTGGCCACCTCGGCGCGGGTGTAGCCCCTCAGCTGCGCCGGCTTGGGCTTGCCTGCTTGCATGTGCAGACATGTGGGGGTGTTTGGACCGATTGCGGGCGGGGGCAGGGCAAGGGCGTACTATCGGCTTGCACAGCGTCAGGCTGGTGTGTCGAGTCCTGCCAGAGCGGCGAGCAGCAAAGAGGCCCAGCTCTTCCATAAGGCACAAGGGACCAGTGGCCTCGCGGCAGCAGAGGCAGCGGCGGCGGCAGCACTCAAGTTGCGGCAACAGCACGGGTATCACCCTGCAGTGCTTTGTCGAGATCCGACTTGTCCTGGGCCTTCTTAGGCCCCACCAGGAGCAGGGCAACAAAGAGGAGGCCCACTGCTGCGGCTAGCAGGCTCCGGGCCAGGGGCTCTGCGAGGACCTCCGCGATCGTTTCCTTTTGCTGCAGCTCTCGTAGCTGCGCCACGAAGACGCTCAAGTCGAGGGCTGGCATTTCTAAACGGGCTGTCCAGGGGTTGCGGCGATCGCTGTGCAAACACCGGATGTGTTGCTCGGAATCGATTTCGTGCCACAGTGAGGGGGAGATCGGAGGGTCGAGAGGGGTCTCCACGCAGCACGGCCGCAGCAGCGATAGGCAATTATCCGAGTGGGGTGGTGCGCTGCAGGCTTGCTTTCGCGCTCAGCGCTCCCCAGCTCCACTCCCATCTTCCTTGCCAGCTCCTGCAGCGCGCCGCTGCACTCTGGGCCTGAGGCGAGGCACAGAGTCGACAGCAGCATGCAGGGCCAGGCGCAGAGCCTTGCCGGCCGCCCGGTGGTGGCAGGCAGCAGCAGCACCGCTCGGCTACAGGTGGGGGGCGCCAGGAGCTGCCTGGGGAGCCCTGGCGTGATCCTTCCGTAGCTTGGGCCTCCCTCTGTTGCTGCCACGCCCTGCGGTGCTCAAACTCGACTCCTCCCATTGCCGCAGGGTCGTCGCAATGCGGCTGCCGCGCCCCAGGCCACCCGCAAGGTGGGAACCCTGGCCGCCCCCTCCCTGCGCCGCTCCTGCCCGTTGCTGCCTTGCGGGGCCAGCTGTGCCACACAAATGCTTGCTGGGGAAGTGTGGAGCTGTAGGGTTTGCTCTGCTGCGGTTTTTAATGGGGGCATGGGCCCGGTCGTGTGGTGCAGGTGACCTCCATGGTGGCGGCCGGCCCGCGCCTGCCCAAGCCGATTGGCGGCGACAACGGTGGTGATGAGCCCCTGCGCATCAGCCTGGGCGAGGGCATGATGGGTGAGATGCGCCCCAGGGTGCAGTTGTGCTTGTTGAACTGCAAGATTTGGTGGGGCAGGGCTCTGCAGGCCTGGACAGCTCCTGGCAGTCGTGGGGGCAAGCAACATGGCAGATGCTGTTGGCGGCGCCAGCCGGAAGCGGCGCCCAGGCGCCTGGCGCGAGATATTTGTGGACGGCTGCCCCGGGCCAGACACTCCGCTCGGAGACAGCCTCTGAGGCAGCCAGATGTCAGAGAGGCGAGATTTGGAGCTAGTGTGTGGTGCAATGTGGAGCTGAAGCAGCGGCGACGTCGCCGCTTACAACGGCTCAGCAGCGCTTGCGGCACGGGCGGGCGCTACTGTCAGGCCCGGCGCTGGCCAGCCCAGCTGTCTGACAGCTCACGGCATACGCTCTGGAGGATGCACTCGGCAGGGCAGATTGACAAGGCAGCCGTTACAGCGGCGGGTGGCGGCGGCAGCTTGTGCCCTCCTCGCCAGCCCTCGCGCATGTGCTGGCCAGTCCACGGCCAGTCCACCGCAGGGCGGACGTTTGCCGCTTCGGCGCTGCGCCGCGCGGCTTTCTGGTCCACTCCTCTCTTTCACACCCATGCTTAACTGGTGTGTATGGGAAGCCACAACGTGCACCTGCTCCCCCTCCTCCCCTAGGTGGCGGCTTCACCAACGTGGACCCCGAGTCGCGCCGCGTGGTGCCCGAGGCTAACGGCCGCACCAAGCTCAAGGTGGGGCTGCCGGCGTCACGGCGTTGCAGGGCTGCAGCAGGGCCGGGCACACTGCTCCCAGGGGAGGGCTTGCAGCTCGTCAGCACGATGCTCTGCCATTCCTGCTCCCCTCCGCGCTCGGCTTGCGCGAACCGCAACCACGCATGCCCACTGTGCCAAGACACCCGGCGCGGCCGCTCTGACGCCCTGCCTCGCTCGCGCCCTGCCCCCACCCTGCCTGCAGGTTGTGTACGTGGTGCTGGAGGCGCAGTACCAGGCCAGCCTGAGCGCGGCGGTCAACAAGATCAACACCCACCGCAAGGAGGTGGGCGCGCGCACTGGCGTCGGCACCCGCCGCGCCTGTCGCCCGCTGTGGGCGCCTTGCGCACCACCCAGCCGCGGCGGCAGCGCCGCCATTTCCAGCAAGGCAGCGGCCCGTAGTACCGGTGCTGGCTGTGGCACCTCTGCTCCGCGAGTGCTACACGCCCCCGACCACTGCCCCCCCCACCCCCCACCCCCCACCCCCCAACCCCACCCCTGTCCACCCCCACTGCCCTGCACCCAGGTGTGCGTGGAGCTGTGCGGCTACCTGCTGGAGGAGCTGCGCGACGCCAAGAACTTTGAGGCCTTCAAGAAGGACGTGGCCAGTGGTGCGTGGCACGGGGCGGCCTCGCTCGCGCCAGGCAGTGCCGATGGGGGCGTGCAGGGCAGCGCATGCTTGCTCAGGCGCTCGTGCTGCGTGGGCATGTGTGTCTGGCGGGCAGCCCACCACACATGCACACACGTATTCACTCGCTGCCCCCTCCCCCCTCTTCAGCCAACATCTTCATCGGCTCGCTCATCTTCATCGAGGAGCTGGCCGAGAAGATTGTCGAGGCGGTCGGCCCGGCGCGCGACACCCTGGACGCTTGCCTCATCTTCCCCTCCATGCCCGCCGTCATGAAGCTCAACAAGCTGGGCTCCTTCTCCATGTCCCAGGTGGGCGCCCAGGCTCGGCTCTGCTCGACGCTGTGCTGAGCGCGACGCTGCGGCTCGGCCGTCAGCGTGGCAGCAGCAGCAGGGTGGGCATGCATTCAACCTGCCGTTGCACTCTGTCGCACCCAATGCCACAGTCTGGCGTGCCCTTAGCCCAACCCTGCCTGTCCCCTTGCTGCAGCTGGGCGGCGGCGGCAAGTCCGCCATCGGCGAGTTCATGCGCAACATGCGCCAGCAGAACGACAACTTCGAGGAGCAGCTGCTGAAGCTGGTGCGCCTGCGCGGCCTGCGCGGGGCGCAGCTGTTCAGCACCCTGCATGGGTGACGGCAAGGCAGATCGCCACGAAGCTGGTGGCAAAGGGCCGCGCTGCGTCTGACCCAAAACGCGGCGTCACGCCGCTCCCCTTGCCCCAGCTACCTGTCTCACCTCCCACCTCCCCTCCCCTCCCCCCCGAGCAGGTGCGCACCCTGCCCAAGGTGCTCAAGTACCTGCCCTCTGACAAGGCACAGGACGCGCGCAACTACGTCAACTCCCTCCAGTACTGGCTGGGCGGCAATGACGGTGAGTGCGGCGTGTTGCCATGCCATGTTGGTCGGGACATGCCATTGGCCCAGGGCTCCGGCCTGCCTGAGCGGCATTGCTTGGAGGAGAGCTGCCACCCATTTGCCAGCACTGGTGCTGATGAGCCGGTTGGCCCACCAGGCCGTCCCCTGGTGACTGCCCTCCCAACGTCCTGGTGCTCCCCCCCGCCCCCCTGCAGAGAACCTGGAGAACCTGATCCTCAACATCGCCCAGTCCTACTCCCCGGCCTGCAAGGGCATCGACTTTGCGCCGGCCGAGCCGGAGCTGTTCCCCGACGTGGGCCTGTGGCACCCGCTGGCGCCCAACATGTATGAGGACCTGAAGGAGTACCTCAACTGGTGAGCCAGCCCCCCTCTTCGGTGTGAGGTGCTTGACGCTTCTATCATTCGCTTGTTGAAGCATGTGCGAAATGCCACTCGGGTGTAGCCTACCACGGCCGGCCCCTTGTTGTCTCTGTCTTCGCCGCGGCAGCGCTCGCCGTGCCGCCCGCCTCCCTGCCCCGCATGCATCTTTCCAAGCTCGGCTGCCTGCTCTGCACCTGTGCCCGCTCCTCGCTGCCCACTTGGGCACCCCCAACCCCGCCCCCGCCCCCCCGCAGGTACGACACCCGCAAGGACGTCAAGTTTGAGAAGGACGCCCCCGTGATTGGCCTGGTGCTGCAGCGTTCCCACCTGGTCACCGGCGACCACGGCCACTACGACGGCGTGGTGGCCGAGCTGGAGGCCCGCGGCGCCAAGGCAAGCCTCGAGGGGCAGGGGGGTAGGGCCCCGCTGCCCGCGTCGCTTGTCTCAGCGCTTGTCTCGTTCTGGCTGCGGTGCAAACACCTCCTGCGTCTGGCCCCACACCACACGCGGCGCTTGCTCGTCGATCCAGCATGCCCAAGTACCCCTCGCTTGCCCGCCCGCCAACCTAGCATGCTCAAATACCCCTTCACCCGCCCGCCCCGCAGGTGGTGCCCGTGTTTGCGGGCGGCCTGGACTTCTCCGCCCCCGTGAAGAAGTTCTTCTACGACCCCCTGGGCTCGGGCCGCGCCTTCGTCAACACCGTTGTGTCGCTGACCGGCTTTGCGCTCGTGGGCGGCCCCGCCCGCCAGGATGCCCCCAAGGTGCGCCCGCCCGCCCCGCCCGCCCGACGCAGCATCATGGCACGGACCCCTGCCGCCTGCGCGCACAGCCTGGCACTGCCGCGCTGCAGCTCCTGCCTGGCCTGCGTTCAGCAAGCCCCAAGCAGTACCCGCTGCCGCGCCTGCCATCCCTGCCCCCGCACCGCCCTTCCACCCCACCCCCACCCCACCCCACCCCACCCCCGCAGGCCGTGGAGGCGCTCAAGGCGCTCAACGTGCCCTACCTGGTGTCCCTGCCGCTGGTGTTCCAGACCACCGAGGAGTGGCTGGACAGCGAGCTGGGCGTGCACCCGGTGCAGGTGGCCCTGCAGGTGAGGCAGCAAGGGGGGGAGGCGTCACGCGCCGGGGAGGGGGCTGTGGCCCAGGCTGACGCTGCTGCGCTCATCGATGGCGGCCCCTATGGCAGCAGTCTTTTCTTAGAAGGGCCACTTTCTGGATCAGTCGGCTGCCTCTGAATGCCTCGCCCTCCCGACGCCCACCCCGCCTGCGCAGGTGGCCCTGCCCGAGCTGGACGGCGGCATCGAGCCCATCGTGTTTGCTGGCCGCGACTCCAACACCGGCAAGTCGCACTCCCTGCCCGACCGCATCGACTCGCTGTGCAGCCGCGCCATCAACTGGGCCAAGCTGGCCAAGAAGGAGAAGCGCGAGAAGAAGCTGGCCATCACCGTCTTCTCCTTCCCCCCTGACAAGGGCAACGTCGGTGAGTGGGGGCTGGAGGGTGCCCCGGGTGCCTGTGCGCACAGCCCAGCGGCACGGCCTTCTCCCTGCATCTGTTGTCCACCCGCATCACTGGTGCATCTCTTAGCCCCCCTGGCCTGCCTGCCCTCGCCCGTTCGCACCGCTCTTGTCCTGCCCCCACTCGAACCTGTTCGCACCGCCCCGCCCCCTTCTTCCCCGCCCGCAGGCACCGCTGCCTACCTGAACGTGTTTGGCTCCATCTACCGCGTGCTCAAGGACCTGCGCGCCGACGGCTACAACGTCGGCGACCTGCCCGCCTCGGAGGAGGGCCTGATCAAGTCGGTGCTGACCGCGGTGAGCACGGCTGCCAGGAGTGCCGGCGCCAGCGTGCCCCTTGCCCTGCCGGGCAAACCCCCTGCATGCTCTCCCCCCCAGCAGAGCGATTGGCCTGCCCAGCCTGCTCAACTGGCGAGTGTTCCGTCACTGCTGCTGCCTGCCCCTCACCCTGGCTGCTCCCCCGCCCGCCCCCCCCCCCCGCCCGCCCCCCAGGCCGAGGCCAAGTTCAACTCTGCCGACCTGAACATCGCCTACAAGATGTCGGTGGACGAGTACCAGAAGCTGTGCCCCTACGCCGAGGCGCTCGAGGAGAACTGGGGCAAGCCGCCCGGCAACCTCAACTCCAACGGCCAGGTGGGGTTGTGGGCCGGGTGGCGCTGCCGGCCGGCAGGGCCCCCAGCACCTGTCGCGCGTCCAGCAGCACTTGATGGGGGCTGCCCTGCTGCCTGGCGCTGTGCATGGCAACGCCTGCGCGCGTGCTCCAGGCCTACCTGCCTGCGTGTTGACCAGCGCCACCCCTCCTGTCCCCCTGCGCCGCCCCCCCCTGCAGGAGCTGCTGATCTACGGCAAGCAGTTCGGCAACGTGTTCATCGGCGTGCAGCCCACCTTCGGTTACGAGGGCGACCCCATGCGCCTGCTCTTCTCCAAGAGCGCCTCCCCCCACCACGGCTTTGCCGCCTACTACACCTACCTGGAGAAGATCTTCGGCGCCGACGCCGTGCTGCACTTCGGCACCCACGGCTCCCTGGAGTTCATGCCCGGCAAGCAGGTAAGGCGCCTCGCGAGTGCCGACTGCTTGTGCATGGTGCGCAGCACCTCAGCACTCGTTGTTCTGCTGCCCAGCAGCATGGCCACCTGCAATTTCTTTGTTGCGCCCCCGGTGTGTGATGCCACCATCCAGGCCAGCCCAGGCCTTCGACCACCGCGGCAGCTCACCCTCTCCCTCCCTTGCTCGCACCGTCCGCCCCGGCCCCGCCCTGCAGGTGGGCATGTCTGGCGTGTGCTACCCCGACTCCCTGATCGGCACCATCCCCAACCTCTACTACTACGCCGCCAACAACCCCTCGGGTGGGTGCCGCCCAAGGGCCCCCGGCTTGTTTTAGCATGGTCCAGGGTTGCGCGCGTGCCACACATGTGCGCCGTGCCACCCGCCGCCCGTCACCACCACTGCCACTCACTGAACCCCGCTGCTGTCTGCTGTCCCCGCCCTCCTGCAGAGGCCACCATTGCCAAGCGCCGCTCGTACGCCAACACCATCTCCTACCTGACGCCCCCCGCCGAGAACGCGGGCCTGTACAAGGTGCGGCAGGGGTGGAGGTTGCAGGATGGGGTTGCGGTGTTGGGTTGGGGCTGCGCCAGCTCCGCACGCTTCCGGCCTGCGTGGCGGCGGGCCCTGGGCGCTGTTGCTCGTGCTGCCGGGTTGATTCCTTGTCCAAGGATGGGTGTGCCGGGCCTCCTCAATCGCTGCACCCCCGCTGACTCTGCCCGCCCCGCCCCCTGTGCCCCACCCCCGGGCCCCCCATCCCGCAGGGCCTCAAGGAGCTCAAGGAGCTGATCTCCTCGTACCAGTCGATGCGCGACAGCGGCCGCGCTGTGGCCATCTGCGCCACCATCATCGAGACCGCGCGCCAGTGCAACCTGGACAAGGTGGGCGCCTCACCCGCCCCGGCCCTCCTGCCTTCAGACAGCCAGCAGCACAGATATCACAAGCTTCAGGGCGCCCAACACTTGGGCGGGACAGCACTCATCCAGAGCGCCTGGACGCAGCTGCAACACAAGACCCAAACTGTTTCGCCCTGCCTCCCACCGTCCGGCCCGGCCATGTCCCCCTGCAGGACGTGAAGCTGCCCGAGGACGACGAGGCGGTGAAGAACATGACCGTGGACGAGCGCGACGGCATCGTGGGCGGCGTCTACCGCAAGCTGATGGAGATTGAGTCCCGGTGAGCGCCGCCGCTGACTCAAGGGGAGGCCGAGGCACCCAGCCCAGAGCGCACGGCGCACGGCCCGCGCTTGCCTGCGACGCTGCTTGACCTCCACCTGCCCGCCTTGGTTCTCAACCGGCCTGCCCCCGTGCCCGGGCCCCCTACCCCGCAGCCTGCTGCCCTGCGGCCTGCACGTGGTGGGCTGCCCCCCCACCGCGGAGGAGGCTGTGGCGACCCTGGTCAACATTGCTGAGCTGGACCGCCCCGGTGCGTTTGACCGGCGGGTGCTGGCCCCGATGCTCCGTGTGGCCACGGCCAAGCTGTGCGTGCTGCTGTGCCCTGGCAGCGCTGGATCCCTATGCATGCGCGGCTTCCTCAGCCCGTCCCCTCTCTGTCTCGGCCCCCCCGCAGACAACAACCCGCCCATCCGCGGCCTGCCCGGCCTGCTGGCCGCCGCCATTGGCCGCGACATTGAGGAGATCTACGCCGGCAACAACAAGAATGTGCTGGCCGACGTGGACCTGCTGCAGCAGATCACCGGTGAGTCAGGGAGGGCGGGGGCCAGCCTGTGGGGGTTCGCCGGGCACCCACTCTGCGAGCCGCTGGGCAGGGAGGGGCACAGTGCTGGGGTGGTGGAGCGGGGCGCGTGCTCCTCGCCCTGGCCTGCATCGCCGCTCCCCAGCGCCCCTGCACCGCCGCCACCTCACGTGGCCCGCGCCCGCCCCTCACCGCCCCTCCCGCCCCTCCCCCCTGCAGAGGCGTGCCGCGCCTGCGTGCGCGAGTTTGTCAAGGACCGCACCGGCTTTGACGGCCGCATCGGCACCAACTGGCTGGCGCAGCTGTCCAAGTCGCTGGGCCTGTCGGTGGAGCCCTGGGTGCGCGCCCTGCAGGGCACCCAGGTGAGCGGGGCGCGGGAGCCGTCGTGCTGCAGTGCTGCGCACATCATTTGCTGCTTTCCTGCCTGCAGCCTTGCCCAGCCGCCTACCCTGCCGGCACCCACTTTGACCCGCAACTGACCGCCCGCCTCCTCCCCCCCTTTCTTTGGCGCAGTTTGCCGCCGCCGACCGCCTGGAGCTGGTCACCCTGTTCAACTACCTGGAGTTCTGCCTGAACCAGGTGGTGCGCGACAACGAGCTGGGCGCGCTGCGCGAGGTGAGCGAGGGCGCTGGGCGCCCCACCCCCCCTGCTGGTGTCGGGGCGCAGGGCCGCGAAGCTGTGCAGCGCGTGGGGCAGGTCAATGGCGCCGCTTTTGTAGCCCGGAGCAGCGACGCATTGAGGCGGCCGGCGCCTGCTGCAGCGCCGCATGCAGGAGCCTGGCTGAGACTGTCCGTTGCACCGCTCCTGCTGACCTGGCACCACCTCTGCCCCCCCGCAGGCCCTGGAGGGCAAGTACACCGAGCCCGGCCCCGGTGGCGACCCCATCCGCAACCCCGGCGTGCTGCCCACCGGCAAGAACATCCACGCCCTGGACCCCCAGTCCATCCCCACCGCCGCGGCGCTGAAGAACGCGCGGGTGGGTGCTCGGCCCTGGCCCACGTGCCCCCGCTCTTGCTTGTGCACGCCATCGGCCGGCTTGCTCACCTCTACCCTGCCACCTTGTCCAACTTGAACCTGTTCACCACCTCTTGCTGCCGACTCTGTTCCGTCCCCACCTCGCCCCGGCCCTGTCGGCCCTCCCCCCCTCCTGTGCGCAGGTGGTGGTGGACCGCCTGCTGGAGCGGCAGAAGGAGGAGATGGGCGGCAAGTACCCCGAGTCCATCGCCGTGGTGCTGTGGGGCACCGACAACATCAAGACCTATGGCGAGTCGCTGGCCCAGGTGAGAGGCCGCACCCGGGGGCTGCGCCCTGGGGCCGGGCCTGTTTCCCTGCCCTGCAGGCCGCCTCGGTTGCTTGCAGAAGGCTGCCTTGGGTGGTGGCAGGGCCAGCAGCATGGGCAGGGTGCCCAGCCCAGCCATACTCACCAACCTCGTTCGCTGCCCCGCCTGCCCGGCCCCCCTCCCCGGGCCGCAGGTGTGCATGATGGTGGGCGTGAAGCCGGTGCCCGACGCGCTGGGCCGCGTGAACAAGCTGGAGGTCATCCCGCTGGAGGAGCTGGGCCGCCCGCGCATTGACGTGGTGGTCAACTGCTCCGGCGTGTTCCGCGACCTGTTCGTCAACCAGGTGGGCGCTGCGCGTGGGCGGGCGGGCCAGCCACCGCGGCCTGGCCTGGCCTGGGTCTCGTCCCGGTGCGCATAGCAGCTGGCGGTGGGTGGGCTGTTGGCCAGCGGCCCCCCTGCCTGCCTGCCTGGCGCACGCCTGAATACCTGCCCTTGCCACCTCCGCAGATGAACCTGCTGGACCGCGCCATCAAGCTGGCCGCCGAGCAGGACGAGCCGGTGGAGATGAACTTTGTGCGCAAGCACGCGCTGGAGCAGGCCGAGGACCTGGGCGTCAGCGTGCGCGACGCCGCCACCCGCGTCTTCTCCAACGCCTCGGGTGAGGGGCCGGCCCCGCCAGGCGCCGCGTCCAGCTGCACCTACCACCTGGAGGCGCACCCTCCCCCGTCCTCTTCCACAGCCGCGTTGTGCCCCTGTTTGCCCTCGTCCCCCACCTCCCTGCCGCCACTACCCTGACTTGCGGCCCGCCCGCCCCACCCCCGCAGGCTCCTACTCCTCCAACGTCAACCTGGCGGTGGAGAACTCTTCCTGGTCTGACGAGCAGCAGCTGCAGGTGGGACAGCTCGCCCGCTGGACTGCTTGGCACTCTGCATTCAACCGGAGCACCTGGGCGGCCTGCATGCCTCGGGCTCTTCTTACGACCTGCACCCCACCGGCGTCCCTCCTTTGG
>KQ482057.1:1336170-1349044 GCA_001430745.1 Auxenochlorella pyrenoidosa | reverse complement strand
GGCGGCAGGTGCCGGCCCTTGCTGACGCGGCCGACCCGCTGGGTGGCAGGGTCGTACAGCCGCACCGTCTGCTGGCGGAAGAGCTTGTGCAGCGCAGACTCGGGGAGGGGCGGGCCGCGGCGGCGCAGCCAGGACAGTGCTGCGCCGGGGCCGGGTGGCGCGGGGGAGGGGTCGGCACGGGAACAGCTGGGGCAGGTCAAGACTGACTCCACATGGCAGTTGCTGCTGCAGGGAACGCACCTGTGGGGGGTTCTGTGCCATCTGGTGCCACCACTTGAGGCACAGGCACCCACTCCTTCAGCCATCTGCTCAGCGTGTCTGCTGCAGGAGAGGAGGGCGGTGGCGTAAGCGGCGAGGGCTGTTGCGGCGGCGCGATTGGCGGATGCACGCTGCGATCCCACGCACCATTTTCAGTGCTGTTGGCAGTCGAAAAGCGCCGTAAGAGGCGCACAGCCGGGAAATACTGCTCAATCCTCGCCATGCCCGAGAGAAGCGCGGCCTTGAGAGCTTGAAGAGTGCAAGGCGAACTGCGAGAGCGCTGAGAAAGCGTGAATGCTGCAAGTACGGCTGGTATGCATGCTGCGGGCGGCAGGAACCCAGACGGAGGCACTGGCGAGCGCTGCCGCGACACTCGGCCATCATCCACACTCTGTGCAGACATCGGAAACCATGAATGCCATGGACACTTTGTTAGAAAGGGTGATGCATGAAACCAGCACCCTGCTGCATTGTGGCCACTTTTGCAGTGTGCACCTGAGCCTTGCGGCGCACGGGCCCCCCCGCCCAGAGGCTGCCCGACAGGATATGAAGCACTTGTCACATCGTTGATGCATTACATCGATCATGCAGCACACACGAAGGGCTGGATACGGTTATTCATGGCGTGCTTGCAGCCATACATGGTTTGTTGCGGGTGGGGATGAGCGGAACACCAACAAACAAAGCTGAAAGGAGACGCCACGCCTGCCTTCAGGCATAGGCATCTCCTCTGGTCCTCAATTTGTGGGTGCTGCGCTCACCCCGCTAGATACATGTCGTATTTAACTTCAACTTGCGCCTGCCTGAACTTGTTGTGCTCGCCTGCTCAGCAGGATGGCGAAGCCAGCGGGCCGGGCGCCGGCAGGCTGGGCATAAGCAGGCCTGGGGCACTGAAGGCCATGCATCCAAGCACATTGTCATATAGTGTCATGCCTGCGAGCCAGGGTGCAGGGGGTTGCGCATCACGCTGCAAAGCGCAGGTCCAGCCTGGATCAAGGCCATGGCCAGCCTGGATCAGCCAGCCAGGACCTCCTCGTCTGCGATGTGATGCGCCACTCCCTGCACCCTGGCTTGCATGCATGACGCTAGTTGACCCTGTGCTGGGATGCATGGCGTTCAGCCCCAGGACTGCCAACACACAGCCTGCTGGCGCTCGCAACGCTAGTGTCACCATCCGGCTGAGCAGGCAAGTACAGCAGGTGCAGGCAGGCGCATTTAAAGTTATACATGATATGTGTCTGCGGCGGTGAGTGAAGCACCGACGAACAAAGAGGAGAGGAGATGCTCGCCTGCTCGCGCTGGCTGTCCTCGCCTGCTCAGCCGGATGGCCACACCAGCGGGCCAGGTGTCGGCATGCCTGGGGCGCTGAGGCCATGCGCCACACCATTCAGTCAAACAGCGTCATGCCTGTGAGCCCGAGTGCGGGAGGGTTGCGCACCACGCTGCAGAGAGCAGGCCAGGCTGGCCATGGCCTTGGCCCAGGCTGGTCCTGCCGGGCCTGCTCTCTGCAGCGTGGTGCGCAGCACCCTGCACCCTGGCTCGTAGGCATGACTGTGTTTGACGGTATGGTGTGACGCATGTCCCTCAGCGACCGAGGCTTGCCGACACCTGACGTGCCGCCCCATTCCTGCGGGAGGAGTGGCAGTCCCGTCCCCACCTTGAACACCACCATGCCCAGCCAGA
Organism: Auxenochlorella pyrenoidosa; assembly: GCA_001430745.1. Lineage (NCBI taxonomy): Eukaryota > Viridiplantae > Chlorophyta > Trebouxiophyceae > Chlorellales > Chlorellaceae > Auxenochlorella > Auxenochlorella pyrenoidosa. The sequence goes on along the minus strand of KQ482057.1, from coordinate 1,347,103 downwards.
GGCCGGCAGGTGGCCCAGGGCCAGCGCGCAGACCACCGTCGCGTTCCTCTGGCTGCCCGTGTGCCGCTGTGGCCTGCGCGCGGGCGGGAGTATGCATGCGTGGGGGATTGAGCAGAGCTGCGACTGCACACTGCACCAAACACACAGGCGGGCACAGCAGCACGCAGGGGACCCGACACAACACCCACCCCCTCATGCCACAGCCAGCTCAATTAGCCCAGCCTTCCCCGTCCCAGACAGACGCATCTGGGGGTGCTCAGCGGGGCCCGCCCTTGCCGCCCCCGCCCCCACCTATGAGCAGGGGCACAAAGCAGGGCAGCCCCACATGCGAGCGCAGCATCTCTTCAAACCCCTCCACCACAATCGCCGCCAGCATCAGCCCCAGGATGAGCAGGGCCGGCCTGCAGATCGAGCGCCGGGGCACCGCCGAGTATGTGAACCAGGCACCGGCAGCGGGAGCGGCGCCAGGCTCGCCAAGAGGGGCACCTACTGGGAAGGGTATGGCAACACACAGATGGCGAACCAAGTGCAGGCGGCAGGCCACCCTGTAGCTTACCTCACCAGCCCCGTCGCGCGCCCACAAGGCCGCCCACGGCATCGTTGCTGCAGGCGAGGCATGGTGGAGGGCAGCCCGGCTGTCTGACTGTGCACCTGCGTTACAATGCAGCTGCTGGCTGTGCCCACGCGCCGGGCGGCCAGCCGCTACCACCCACCAGCATAGGCCCCAATGTTCGAGCACCAGTAACTCGGTCGCCGTTTGTGCAGTTCCAGGTTGGCATGCTCGTCTGCTGGAATGAAGGATGGAGGTGACACTGATTGTTTGGCCACCTGCCCAGCACCCAGAGTGCAGCAGCCCGTTGATGTGGGCCAGGAGGTGGCGCTGGCAAATACCTACGAGAAGCGTTGCACAGCCGATTCCAGGCAGCCTGCAGCCGCCCTGCAGGTGCACAGTCCTGCAGGCTGCCTGGGATCGGCCGTGCAGCGCTTCCGCTGGTGTTCCCCCAGTTTCCATCTCTTGGCCTACATCAACGGGCTGCTGAACTCTGGGTGCTGGGCAGCCAGCAAGGATGCCGCAAAGGGATGCACAAAGCCACAGGCATGCAGCAAGGCCAAGGTGGCAGTGGCATGGTGCAGGATTTCCTGCAGCGGCCAGCATTAGTCTGACTGGGCGTATGCACACACACACCAGCTGTAGGGCACAGGAGGCTCTCATTGGGTGGGTACACATATGCAAGGGACCATCAGACTGCCTGCGGCAGTTGGCTGGGGGGATGTACATGAGAGCGTCAAGAAATGCCAGAGTTGCATGGTAGGCCAGCTGTCGCAGCATCTACTGCCTCTCCATGCTATGTCGGTGCCGGCTAGCTGAAGCAGCGCAAGCAGCAGTAGAAGGCCTCCTCCCTGCTGCTGGCGCTACTTCACCTAGCCGGCGCTGGCATAGCATGCGGCAGCAGTGGATGCTGCAACGGCTGCCCTACAATGACACTTCTTGACGGTCTCGCATACCTCAACCAGATGACTGCCACAGGCAGGTTGCTGTGCCGAACCGGGCCGCTGCAACCGTCAATGCTGCCAGCGGCGCTGACGACTTAGGCGGCACCATGCGCCTCATGTCGTGCAAGTGCTCGCTCACCTGGCCCAGCGGCTCGGCCAGCAGCCTGGAGGCCAGGCCCTGCACGCTGTCGCGCTGCATTCGACGGAAGGGCACACACTGCATGGTTGGGTGTTGCGGGGGCGGGGTTAAGCCGCAAGGGTCCATACACGTGTGGTTCAGGTGCACGGCTGCAATGCCTTCAGCTTGCCCACCTGCACAGCACCCAGAGTCCAGCAGCCATTGATGCGGGCCAGGAGATGGGCGCCGGCAAACACGCACGAGAGGACTGCCAGACGACGCCAGGTAGCCTGCAAGACTGTGCCCTTGCAGAGCGGCTGCAGGCTGCCTGGTGTCTGCTGTGCAGCACCTCTCGCAGGTGTTTGCCAGCGCCCATTACCTGGGCCAGGCAGTGCCACAGCACAATGCCAATAGGCAGCCCAGCAAGGTAGGTGACAAAGGGATGCCAGGGCACTGGCATGAAGCCACAGGAGTGCAGAAGGGCCGAGGTGCCGGTGGCAAGTTGCACCTTGGCCGTTCTGCACCTCTGTGCCTTCTTTCAAGTGCCCTGGCATCCCTTTGCAGCCTACCTTGACGGGCTCCCTGTTGGGCGGTTCAGACAAACTCGGCCGCTGCAGCCGCCACTGCTGGCAGCAGCGCCGACGGCTTGGGCGGCGGTGCAGCCAGCAGTTTGGCGGGCAGGCCCTTCACAAAGTCGCGCTGCGCCGGGCGGAAGGGCACAAACTGCATGCAGCCCTGCCATGCGACTCAGACGTCGGGGGCGCGCAGGCGCTGGTCGTCGCCATCCAAACACTGTGGTGCAGCTTTGTTGGGGTGTTGGGGGGAAGGGGGTCGGGCCGCGAGGGTCCATGCACGCATGGTCAGTTGGGAAACAGAGCACCAGCCTTCCGGCTGGCACATGCGGGTGCTTGCTTCAAGGATCCCGCCACCTGCCCGCCTCCTGCCCCTTGCTTCCATGGCCAAAAACCCATTTTTGCCCAGGCCCACGCCCAGCAGGGGCAGGGGCAGGTTGGAGACGCTCACCAGCGCGGTCACTGTGTTTTGCATGTCCAGGGTGCAGCTGCCCAATAGAGGGGAATGTGGCGTCAGGGGTGGTTGAGCGGCCAGCAGAACAGCACTGCGCCACACCCATGCCTCAACGCACTTCACTAGTGCTTCACTCGTAAGACTTACTCGACTTGGAAAGCCAGCAAGGCGCCTGCAGCCTGCCAGAAGCGCTGCACAGCCGACACCAGGCTGCAGGGGGCGGCTGTGCGGCGCTTCGCGCAGGTGTTCCCCAGCGCCCTTTCCTGGGGCAGGCAATGCCACATCACAAGGCCAGTAGGCAGCCCATCAAGGTAGGTGGCAATGGGACGCCAGGGCACTTGCAGGAAGCTAGAGGCGTACTGGACCGCCGAGGTGCCAATAGCAAGCTGCCGGATGCCCAGCGGCAGCCAGCCACAGTCGTTGCCAACTGTACGACTTCGGCTGACAGCAGCTGGGCATTGTGCAGCTTGCAACGGCACCTCGGCGGTCCATTACGCCTGTAGCGCCTGCAAGTGCACTGGCATCCCTTCGTCACGTACATTGATGGACTGCCTATTGGCTGGCGCAGCCAGACTCGGCCACTGTGGCCGCAAGTGCTGGCGGCAGCGCAGACAGCCTGGGCGGCGGCTCGGCCAGAAGGTCGGCAGCCAGGCCCTCCACGCTGTCGCACTGCGCTGGGCGGACGGGCACAAACGGCGTGTTTGGGTTGTTGAGGGGAGCGGGTTGGGCTGCGAGGGTCCATGCACGCATGGTCAGGGTCAGTGGGGTAACAGGCAGAAGGCCAGCCTTCCAGCTGGCACATGCGGGTGCTTGCCCCAGGGATCCCGCCACCTTCCTTCCTGTCCTTTGCCTCTAAAGCCATACAAGTCATTCTGCCCACGCCCACAATGAGCAGGGACAGAGTCAGGTTGGGAGCGTTGACCGCGCAGACAGCGTGTTTGCATGTCCATGATGCAGATGCTCACTGGAGGGGGATGTGGCATTAGGGAAAGGGTCGATCAGCCAGCAGTGCATCGGTGCGCCACACTCATGGCTTGGCGTGCTACACCTGTTCTTCACTGGAACCTCCTATTTGAATGCCAAGCTGTTGTTTGGCATTCAGCAACGACAGCAAGGCACCTGCAGCCTGCCCGGCCCAGGCACCCGCCCGTCGGGCAGTGGGAGCCACACAAAGTCCTGGAGTGGCGGTGACGGCTCGGCCGCCAGCTGCATGATGTGCTGGGGGATGAAGAACAGCAGCCAGCACATGGCTGCGGCCGCGCCCCGTCTGCGGCCCGTGAGCATGTATGATGGCGGAGGAGTGTGTCGCGTTGCAAACAGCAGGCGGCACATGGCTGCGGCCGTGCCATCTCAACGGCCTGAAAGCGATGTGCTGCCTGCTCTTCGTGACACACCCCACTCCTCCTCCATCATAGCTCACGGGCCGCAGCCATGGTGCTGGCTGCTGAGCGGGACGCACCCCACCACCCCCATGAACACGGACGCACACACCGACATCGTAGCGAAGCGTTCCAAGGCCTTGTAGACAGCACAGAAGAGCCAGAACAGTGGGGAGGAGGGTGAGTGAGGGGCAAGGCATCCGCCGTGGCCGGCACAAGGAGGCGAGCAGACGGCCAATGCGGCGAATCTTGGATGTGCGGCGGCTGGCTCCTCCTGCTCCTCCTGCTCCTCCGACTCCTCCCCTGCCCTGCCCTGCCCCTCGGCACCTACACTGGCACGTCAACCTGCTGGTCTGGAGGTGCCTAAAGCACCTCCAGGCCCAGAGGCGTTCGACCCTCTCCAGCAGGATGAACGACCAGGCGCTCTAAGCACTCCCGATCCAGCAGGGCGACGTGCCAGAAAAGGTGCCTGGGGTTGGAGGAGCCAGACCAACATGCTGGGAGAGAAGGGAGCCAGCACTGGCACCAGCAGATGGGCAGGAGGGCAGCAGGCGAGTGCTTAGGGCAGGAGTTCAGGCGTTGACAGCAGCAAAAGCCTCTTGCGTCTGGCCATGAAGAAAGCCCAAGAACCCTATCCAACGCCTCGGGGTCGGGAGATCTCCTTGAGCGCTCAGTCCACGATCGTTCGAGGATGCAGTGCGTGCTTGTGCTTGAGGTGTGAGTCGGGACAGCTAGCTTGTTGCGGCTTGGCAGCGGTCGGCGGCCGAGGCGCCCGGCGGCCAGCTGATCGATTCACACCATACTGCATCGAGGCCGCGCTGTGCCGGTGCCACATACTGCCGCCATCTGCACCTCGCTCCTGGAGCCCATGCTACGTTGCAGTGTGACCACCCTGCTCGCCAGGCCCTCCATATTGGTACAGGTGCGTCTGCGCAGCACTGTGCAGAGCACTTGCGCGCCTCCCTGGCTCCCTGCACTGAGCTGCTAGCCCTTCCGCAGCCTGCACGCGCCGGGCTTGCCATCCAGGACAGAACCAACAGGCAGAGCGGGGAAAGTGGAGCACAACTCAACAGGCGCCCGCTCGTCTTCTCTGCCGCAGGTAGGGAGCGGGCCTGTGAGAACACGACAGCCAGTCTCTAGAGGATTGGCGGCCTCTTGGCGCCACCATCGCGTACACCGCTTTCTGGTCAATGGCCCCCTGGTTGCATCTTGTGAGCATGTGAAGGGTGCATGTGCAAGTCCCAACCCGTCCTCAGGGGAGGCACCGGCCCGTACTACGCGTGTACGCGTGTGCAGGTTGCTCTGGCCTCCCAGCCCTGATGTTGACACCAGCCCTCTTGCTGCGAAACATGTTGCAAATGCCACCAGCGCGGTGCCAGATGTGCCAGCAAGACCGAGTTGCAGCCAGATGGGCATCCAGAAAAGTAGATAGTTTCGATCAACATTTACAGCCGGGGAGAAGAGAGCACATCTTCCGAGGAGCATGACTCGCTCCGAGGGCTGCCCAGCCAGCCGAGCTCCACTTTTGTGAAACGCGGGCAGTGCCGCAACACCGCCGCCTGCTGCAGCAGGGCCTCCAAGCAAGCCTTCAGGGGCTGCCCACCTCGTCCAGCAAGTCATCAATGGCCTGCCGGATGCTCCTCAGCCCCTTGACCAGCCGCTGGAGCTTTGACTGGAGCTCTGCCGCATCGACACCGCTGCCGCCTGCGGCATGCCCCTCAGGGCCAGCTGGCGGCTCAGCGGGCGGCGTGCTGCTGCGTGGCGAAGCGTACTGGCTCGTGCTGCGCCCGCCAGTGGTGTCAGCAGTGCTTGCTGCCGAGCTGGTGGGAGCGGGGGAGCCGCCAGGGCTCAGGGTGCTGCTGAGGGCAGCTGCAGAGTGTGGGTAGTAGGCGCTGGGGCTGGGCGTTGAGCGCAGGGTTCCATCGATGCTGGGCGGCGGCACCGGGAAGGCCGGCCCCACCACGCCCAGCGCCGGCGCAGCAGAGGATATGTGGTGCAGCGCTGCGGCGGCGGCATTCTGCTCCGCATCCTTCCTGCTGCGGCCATAGCCCTGCGGAGACAAGCAAGGGGGAGGGACAGCTATATCTGACTTTCACGATCGTGTTGGGCAGGACAAATTCTGTATTAATGCATCAAATTCAGCATTCTAGGCCCCATGAGCCAGCCACAGGGGCCCAGCCCTGGCCCGGAGGCCTGCATGCCCGCTCGCCTTCCTCAGAAGCCAGTAGCCAAACCAAAGCCAAGGAGAGCCAAAGGAGACTGCCAAGTGCCAGCTTACCTCGCAGGTAAATGCTGCAAGCAGCAGCTCCTCCTCCCCTGTTGCAGATGGGTAGCTGATGGCTGGGCACCGCACCCTGCAGAATGGGAGGCGCAGCCGCAACAGGCACATTGCGGCTGCGCTGCTGTGCATCAACCAAGCTGGCGGATCAGTGCGGCGACTGCACCGCCAGCCAGCCCCTCACCGCGACCTGTGCTGCAAGGTACTCTGCGAGGAGACGCCCTCTATGAAGCTGGTGTCGTAAGTCAGGTCCACATGAAGCCATCGGTTGTACAGCTCCTGCGTGCCCGCGGCGGGGGGAAGATGAGGATAAGGAAAAGCTCAGGTGGGCATAACAAGAGACCATGGCAACCATGCACTGGTCATGCAGTCGGCTGCATCATGGACTTGCCGCAAGCAATGGCCTCAGGTCAGAGCACCTTCAGAGGGCTTTTCCAGTTGGCAGGAGGCGCGGCGCCGGGAGGGTTTGCGGGCGGCCGCAGCTCGACGGGAGGCGGCGGCGGTGGCTGCATCGTGCAGACTGATGGCTGATTCCCCTCGCTGCCTTGATAGCCAGTCGAGCGCTGTCAGAGGGAGCAGCACAAATATGCCAAGGTTGGGTGAGAGCTTAGAATCCAGCCGTCAGACACAGCCGCTGCCGCCCTCGCTGCCGCCGGCGTTGGCAGCCGTTAGCGGCAGCCAGGAAGAAGGGGCAGGCTTGGGGGCTTGTAATGGGCTCTCTGGCCTTCTGGGTGCTGGGTCGCGCGCCACAAATCGGCTCCACAACACCTCACACACCGGTAGCGCCCGCTGCGCTGCCTGCTGCGCCAGTGCGAGCCTTCCTTGTGGCTCTGCAGCAGGAAACCCGGCAAACGACAGATCCATTGAACTCTCGACAGTGATAAGGCTTCGATTACAATGCGAGCGTGCCGCGAGCACGCCTGCTAGCAGTGGGGAGCTGCGCTCTCGGCTCCCTCGAGTGGCCGCGTGAGGCGGGCTGTCCTTACTAAGCAGTCCACGGTCCCGAGCAGTTGATAGCAAAGCGAGGCAGCGAGCTCCGTCGCAGGCAGCCAGCGAGAACCACCTCGACCCATCAGCAAGACCAGCAGAGCCCTGCCATCAAGGGCGCTGCTCTGAGAGGCTATGGCGTCCATGGCAGAGCAGCTGCGCGAGCAGGTGGGGCCTGCCGGCGACAGCCGGTGGGTGTGGCGAGGGGAGGCACCACCCGCCGCGCCCGCTCGGTTCTTGCAAGTGCCCTCTCCTTCTGCCCACGCTCGGTACAACTCCCGCTGTCTTACAGGCTGTGGACAAGTTTCGCCACTGCTACATACGATACAAAGCATTGCTTGGACAGCTGCAGGCAGAGGCCCCTGGCAGCAGCGACCATGGCGTGGGCGCCCCGCTGCTGCGGAGCCTGCAGGCGGCGGCTGTGGGCGGCGGCATGGCCGCCGATAGTGCACCCTGGCTGGCGGCAGGCAGTGGCGTCGGCGGCCCCTTTGCGTGCAGCTTTGAGCAGGAGGTACAGCGGCTCCGGCTCTTCTTGAAGAGCTCCCTGGAGGCGCTCTGGCTGGCGCTGCTTGACGCCTGCGCCCAGCTGCGGGGGCTGAGCGAGGAGCTGCTGCAGGCAAGGCCCAGGGTGCAGGGCAGGGCAGGGAGGAGGTCAGGCCTGCAGGGAATGGGGCAGCCGGGGAGCTTGGCAGGCATTAGCGGGTGCTGGTCTAGCATGCAGACCAGAGGCTGCCGTACCAGTTCAGCTGGGTCGGATTGCGTGAGGCAGCCAGCGCAATCCCACCGGCCACGATGTTGCTCCGCCACACTCGCCCCTTAGCAGGGCGGCGCCGCGTCGTCAGACGCCGCGCGCCAGCTGGGCGCCCGCCTGGCGGCCCTCAAGGCGGGCTTTGATGCCACCGGGCAGGAGCTGGTCCACCTGGAGCGCTTCCTCCGCCAGAACGTGGCCGCCTGCGCGCAGCTGGCGCAGGCGAGGGGGCGGTCGACGAGGGATGGATGCTGGTCGGAAGTGTGCAAGGGCAGGGCCGCCGAGCGGGGGCCACCAGCGCTCTCTACTAGTGGTCAGGGCCGGTACACTGCCAGCAGTTGACGCTGCCCTGCTACGTTGCCTCTGCCTGGCCGCAGATGCACGACCAGCAGCAGCGGTGGGCCGGCGGCGCAGAGCTGCCCCTGGCGCAGGTGTGGGGGTGCGCTGTGCGTGCTTGCAGCACTGCCTTTGGCAGTGAATGCGGGGGGGCCTGATTCTGTGGCAGTTTAAGCCGACCACCATGGTACGCCACACCATGGAATAGTACAACCTTGGGGCCCCATGCCAAGAACGCCACCTTGGCTTGATGCTCCCCCTTGCTGCTGAACCACCCCCACCCCTGCAGGTGGAGGGCCCCTACCTGGCGGCGGCGCAGGGCGCCCTGCTGGGCGAGCTGCGCATGGAGCCGCTGGTGCTGGGGCTGAGCGACGCGTACGAGCTGTGCAGGTGCAGGGCGGGGTGGCTGGCCTGCAGGCCCGCACCATGCTCGTTTGGCAGGCATGCGAGCCTGCCAGGCCCGCTGAACGCCTGTCCTTGGCCCTGCCCCAGGCAACGCTGCAAATTTGAATGGCAGAGGCCGCGTTGCCAGACTAGGACAGAGATGTAATGAACCGCTTCTGCCTGGCCGCCCTCCCCGCAGGCTGATCGAGAGCGACGCGGCCGCGCTGGCAGGGCGGCCGGCCCACTGGGTGCCGCCCGACCGCTTCCAGCGGGTCACCCGCAGTGAGCGCGGCGGGCCGCCTGCCGCCTCCGTGTGGCGTGCTGTGCTTGGGGTCTGGCCGGCGGCTGGAAAACGGACTAGTGGCGAGGATTGCCGCCAGCGGGCTGCTCACCGGCTTCGATGCCGCTTCTTCATGCACCCTCCAACTCGCTCCTTGCGAGCGCCCGCTCTGAAGCCGTGCGCCGCAATCTTCCCTCCTCCCCCCCTGCAGAGTTCTGGCTGCACCCCGCTGACGTGATGCGGTTCAAGGCGGAGGCCATCAAGCACCTGCCGGTGCTCATCTTCGGCGACCGCCAGAAGCTGACAGAAGGTAAGGCAGCACGCGCATGAGAATGGCAGACTGAAGGGGCTGAGGGGTCAAAACTGAGCAGGCAGGGGCTCGCTTCAGCAGGGCCCGTCGTGGCAGCACCTGGCGTGCAGCACCCGCATTCCTGAGTTTGGTGTCTGCCGGTGCCAGGCGCCTGTTTGCAGCCCCGTTTTATGGAAGCTTGACATTTCTGTTGTGCGTGCGCGCAGGGTCGCCCTTTGAGGTGGCCTTCCTGCGCGACCAGCGGGCCACCAGCGACAGCTGCGTGACCACCTCGGTGTACTATGACGAGCCGGGTGGGTGCAGCAGGGGGAAGGGGGGCTTCCCCATGGGAGGCTGGGTGGGGGGGGGGGGGCTTGGGGTGGGTGGGTGGATGGGTGGCTTGCAGGATGGGAGGCTGGGTGGGCAGGTTACCAAGGAAGGAGGCTGTTGCTCGTCTTTTGCACCAGGTTACCAAGGAAGGAGGCAGGGGGCGCAGGGCACTCCTCACTCCCCCCAGCCGCTGCTCCCCCGGGAGCAACACCCCCGCAGGCAGCCTGCCCCGCTACCACGACCGGCTGCGCAAGGACGACGGCGCCTGGGTGGTGCGCCTGCGCTGGTGAGCAGCTGGCGAGGGAAGGAGAGGGGCGTGAGGAGCTGGAGGGCCGGCCGTGTGGTGGACGCGGCTGGCCATCTTTTTAGCATGCCTGTTATAAGGGCCCGCGCCGCTGGGCTGCCGCTGCTCGCGGCCCGACCCGACCATGTGTCGCATGGCTTGCTTGGCCCGTCCTTCTGCCCCGCCTGCAGGTATGGTGAGCGCGCTGCGGGGGACCCGGGGCAGACCATCTTTGTGGAGCGCAAGGTGCACCGCGAGCGGTACACCGGGGAGCTCAGGTGGGGGCCTTGCGGCATGGGCGGGGCTGGCAGGGCAGGGTGGGGCATGGTGCTATGGCTAGAGCACGTGGGGTTTGGAGGGCCTGCTGGCCAGGGCCGTCTTGCTGGGTGCTGCCTGGGCGTCGGCGCGACCAGGCGGCCCTTGGCCCCTGCCGCCTGCCTGCAGCTACAAGGAGCGTGCCCCCATTGAGCAGCGCTACGTGGCAGAGTACACCGGTGAGTGGGTGGGAGGGTGGGTGGCTATGTGGCAGGGGGCAGGGTAGAAGGGAAGGTCCAGGCAGCTGGCAGTTTGAGTTGAGAACCTGACGCAGGGCGTGCAGGACAGGGCAGGAATGGGGGACACGGCGGTGCATCGGGGGCGCACTTGACTGCGACAGCTCGCCCTGCTAGGTGCTGTGTTACCATCTGGCTCGGGCCCGCCTCGCCCCCGCTCCTGCTGGGCATGCAGCCGGCACCGGCGCGCCCCCAGAGGTGCTGGAGGGCCCACATGCCGAGTTTCTGCGGGACGTGCAGCACATGCTCGTGCAGGGCCGCGAGGTGGGCGGTCAGCAGGTCGCCTCCCAGGACGCAGGGGTGCGGCCAGGCCCATGGCTCACTGGGTTCAGGGGGTGCACCGCGGAAGGGCTCGGACACTCTCTCTCCTGCCCCCCCCCCCCCACCCCCCCCCCCCCTCCTCCCCCCGAGTCGTGTTGTCCCAGCTAGCGCTGCAAGGAGTGATTCCTT
>KQ482057.1:1292132-1309465 GCA_001430745.1 Auxenochlorella pyrenoidosa | reverse complement strand
CCGCAATGGTGCGGCCCAGCCCACCCGAGCTGGCGCCGGCGAGGCCGCGCTCGGCGGGGCCGGCGCGGGCATCCACTTTGTGACCGCCCCCCCGCTGCAGCGCGTCCCGCAGGCTGCCGCCGCTGTTGAGCAGCGTGGCGCCGCCCTTGCCGGAGAAGGCGCGGGGGGTGAGCAGCGGGCCAATGGACGGCCGCTTGGGCGGGCTGGCGTTGCGAGCAAACTTCTCGGCCTGCACGTGGACGTGGCAGGCAGGACCATCAACCAGCCGGCAACAGATGCGGACCCCTGTGCCCCGGCTCTGTGGCTGGCAGGAAGCATCGCGCTTGGCTGCCTGTGCACACGAGCAAGGTGGAGGCCACACAAGCGCTGCCGCCACTGCCGCTGAGGCATGCCTCCGCGGGTGCAGGCGGCGGACTCACCCGCCTAGCGCTGGCCTCTCGCGTCATGCTGCGGCGCAGCACGCTGCGCGCGTCGCCAAAAGCCGGCACCTGTAGGCGGCGCAGGGGCGGGCAGGACCAGTTGGCGGGAGGATGGGCTGGATTTGGTGGCAGGCAGGCACCACCTCGTTTGAAGGCAGCCTCAGGAAGTGGTGGACTCGCTGCTACGGTAAGCAACAGACAAAGAGCGCCCTGCAGGCGCCGGCGGGTCCTCACCGGGACAGCCTGGGCCTGGCACTGCTGGGCCAGCTCCCACAGGCAGGCCGCCAAGGCACCCACGCCCTGCCCCGCCTCAATGTCGGTGAGCGGCGGCAGCACGTCCGGGCGCAGGCCCATCTCACGGCACAGCTGCATGTTTGGAGCGGCAGTGAGCATGGCACAGGTTGTGAGGGTGCAGAAGGGTGGGCGGGGTGGGCGGATGAGCCAAGCAGAAGACGGCACGAGCAGCGAGGACAGTCAGCACCCAGCTGTCCAGTCAACGCCACGTCAGGTCAATGCCCTGCACGGCATGCATTGCCTGCTCCCAAATTCCAACAAAAATGCGCACCTGCTGCAGCCGCGTGTAGTCGTTAATTCGGTCGCGCAGGGTGCGCTGGGGGCGGCTGCCTGGGGCAGCACCCAAGGGCGATGGCGGCGGGCGCCACGTGTCTGCCGCCCCCCGCCGCGCTGCCTGCACGGCATCTGCTGCACGGCCGCTGCAACAAACGCAGGGGGAGCGCTACGGCAGCGCGTGTGAGGTCAAATACGGCAAAGGCTGCCGCGCTGCTTGGGCGGCGCAGTACGGGCGAATAAGCAGCGGCACCCGCCGGCCACTCACAGCAGCCAGCAGTCGGCAAATAGCGCGCCGGTCTCGTGCGGCGGCTCGCTGGGTGCGCTCTCCACTCCCAGCGCCTGCAGCCAGGCCAGAGCCTCGCGCAGCAGTGCCCGCTCGGACTGGCTCCTGCTTGTCTTCAGCTGCGAGTGCAGCGGTGAACTGCGCAGCGGCGTCTCGGCAGGCATGCTGTCAGCCGCCGCCATGGCTAGTGTTGCGCGGTCCGACAGCCGCCACCTGTGTTCGTCTGCACTATGGCAAGCAGCGATGGGCGCAACACGGTGGCGGAGAGTGAATGGTAGCCTCAGGCGGGAGCCCACCCTTGCACAGCCGCCGTCGGAAGCTACTGCGCCGCCAGTCGTCGGCAGCGCCCACTCTGCTGTGCTTATCCGGGCGCTGACTGCATGTAACGAGAGTCTGCAGGCCAGGCGGTGGCCACGGGGGCCCCTGTTTTCAAAGTTGCCAAGCCCAAGCCACACAGCGAACACCCACCAAGCTGTCGGAGGTGTGGCGGAGGGTCAGCGGCGATGGGGCGGACCGATGTTTTTCAAATGTCCGATCAAATGCAGCGGATTGAAGCGGCGGGCTGGCGGCAATTTGAGAGAAATTGCTGCTGCTGTGCCCCACCACAGCATGGGCCCCTGTCTAGTGCCCAGCAGTCTGCCGGGCTGGCGGAGCCCATCGGCTGCAGTCAGCGCACTTGGGGCTCGGGGTATGAGCGCCACGAAAGGCGATGCAGCTTGATATTGTCGCTGACGGTGCGGCCAGCGCTTCGATCGCAGCGGAAACGGGGTTTGCACACCATCGAACACAGCGCCGAAACCCGTGGTCCAGCTCTTGTTCGGCCCCTTGCCCGTGCGGCCTCGCCCTGCCCACCCCGGCCCGTTCCCGCCCCTTGCGCGCGCAGGTGCACCAGTGAGCAAGACAGAGTACAGCCCCACTTCTGTGGTGGGGGCGAACCCGGGGATGGCGGGCAGTCCAGGTGCTGCCCAGCCAGGGCCAGGCCTGGAAGAGTCCACAGGCTCTGCAGGCAGCGCCAACGACGCCTCTCCCGAGCGTCGCCCGGCAGACGAGGACAGCGGCGAGGAGGAGGCCTCGGTGGCAGCGCCCTCACCGTCGCCGCCCAGCCCGCATGTCCGCAATGGCAACGGCGCGGCCGCGGCCGCGGACCAGGGCCTGGCCCACCTGCGCCTGCTGGGACGCCAGCTGCTGCAGGGCTGGGCTGAGGCGCTGGGAGCCCTGGCCAAGCTGCCAGGCGTGGGCGGCATGCGAGTCGACACGCTGGCAGAACGGCTCGCGACGCTGGCCCGCGACTCTTCGCCTGCAGCGGCAGCGGCGGCGGCAGCGCAGCAAGCCGCAGATGCAGCGGGAGGCGGCGGCACCCCTGCCGCAGATGGTGGCGCCGGGGGCGCCACCAGCCGCGGCGGCACGCCGCCACTGGCGGCACCGCCGACGGGGCCGCCGCCCAGCGAGCTGGCGGGGCCACACTCCAAGCAGCTGCAGGCATACTCCGACCCCATAGACATGTTTGCCACCGCCGCCAAGTCTGCGCACCTGCCCTATCCGGAGCTGCTGCACGCCTTTGCCGCCAGCGCGGAAGGTGCGCCGCCGCGGTCTTGCCTGGGCCTCTGCTGCTGGGGATGGGCAAGGGCATGGGCAGCCGGGCTGGCTGGCGGGGCGGCAGAGCGCAGTCTGGAAGACAGCAGGACAGTTGGGGCACCAGGTGGGGTTCTGGGGGCCGGGCCCGGCCCCTGTTGACATCAGCTTCCGCCCGCCAAGCGCATATGGCCCGCGCCCGGGGGTTCAGTTTCCGCCTCTGTGGGTCGACTCCACGCCCGCTGACCGCCCCAGGCTGCCCCCCGCCCCCCCCTCTCGTGGTCGCAGGCCTGGACGACGAGGCGCTGGCCGACTACTTGTTCAACCTGGCCATGCTGTGCGCTGAGCCGCCCGAGAACGAGCTGGTGGTGCGCCCCGTGCTCAGCCTGCCGCAGAACAGCGAGGAGCAGCAGCAGTACCGGCGGCGCCAGGCGGTGTCCAGCTCGGCGCCCGTGGACGCCATGCTGGCGGCCATGCAGCAGCAGCAGGCGCAGCAGGTGCAGCAGGCACAGCAGGCGGCCGGCGGCGGCGGCGGCGGCGGGCGCGGCCCCGCTGGCGGCGGCGGGCTCACTCACGAGGCCATCTGGCAGCAGATCCTGGCGCAGCAGGCGGCGGCGCAGCAGGCGCAGCAGGCGCAGCAGCAGCTGGGCCGGCTGACCGCGACCCGCTCGGCGGCGGCGCACCTGCAGACCTCGCCCGCCCGCTCCAAATCCGACATGCTCTCCTCATTCCACTCGACGCTGGGGGATGCGCAGGTGCGGCGCCGCTGCTTGGCCGCCGCTGCCTCAGGGCGCCACCTCTGCTGCGCTGCTGGGCGGGAACCCATGCCGCTGGGGCCGACACTGCTGCCAGACATGCGTTGGGCTGTCGTGCCAACCACTGGCCTCCCTGTTTTCAAGTTCTGATAGGAGGGAGTTGACGATGCATGCACCAGGGGCTGCTGCAGCAGACATCCTTGCAGCCTTCCTCTGTCAGCCGGATCATCACTCGCCCCGCCCCCCAAATCCCACCCTGCTGCAGCTGCAGGGCGTGCTGCGCGGCAGCTCCGCCACCGCGCAGCAGTTTGCCGCCGCAGCCGGGCCGCCGCTGCAGGCGCCATACCAAGCCGCGCTGCCGGCGGCGGGCAGTCCCATGTCCCCCACCCGCGGCCTGGCAGCGGGGGCCTACCCCCTGGCCAAGGCCGTGTCGGCGCCGGAGAGGGACCTGTGGCTCACCGCCGCCTCCCTGGCCTCGGAGGCCGAGGCCAAGCAGCAGGAGGCGGCGGCAGCTGCTGCTGCGGCCGCCGCAGCATCTGCCTCCTTCTCCTTCCACCCGCAGCCGCCCAGCCCCACCTTTGGGCGCATGCCCGGGGCGGGCCTGGCCTCCGCCTCCGGCTCTGCAGCCGGCAGCGGGCTTTGGTCCACCAGCGCGGGCGGCGGCGCCGGCGGCTCCTCCAGCGGAGCGTCGCTGAACCGCTCGGCAGGCGGCTCCGGCCAGTACCGCTCCCTCTCCGATTTTTCCTATTGATTGGCTGTGCCGCAGCGCAGCAGCACCCCGGCTGCGCCGGGTGCTGTGGCAGTGCAGCAGGGCGCAGGCCTCTGCACCCGAGCCCCTCCGCTCTCGCGCTCTGCCCTCCCCCACCACAGCCAGTCACCCGTTTTGACCTGATATGTTGACTCTGATCACTTCTCGACCCACTCCTCACATTCTTAGCCTGCCGCCAGCCAGCGCAGTGCTTGGCGGGCGCACACCTCTGCCGCCACGCCCTGCACCTGGCCAGCGCCGCCGCATGCTCGCCCCCACTCGCTCCCAAAGCCTTGCTTTCTCGGCTGCCTGTATCACTACAGACCCCCAGGCCACCCGCCCACTGCCATCCCCTATGCTGCCGCCTGCCTGGCTGGATCGCGCGATAACATGCCTGCCTCTGCGCTGCATCGCCTCTGGGAGCCCCCCGCACCTGCTGCCTCCTCGCCATTGCTCTGCGGAGGAACAGCAAGTGGGTGTGCCCCTGCCTGGAGCGGCGAGCCAGGTAGCCCGGCCGGGCCCACGGCCCTCCAAACCTCAAACCCATTATCCGCCTTGCACCGTACCCGCCTTGCCTTCGCTTGCATGCCTCTTCCCCCGCTTGCTCTCTCCTTGCCGAACCCTGCGCCCCGTGCTGTTGGATCACTGCACTGCCCCCTGTCCCCTCCTTTTGCACCCGATTCCTCTGTAGCCGCCCTTGATCTGTCCCACGCTATGCCCTGTCCCTGTAACAAACGTCTCCTTATCTCCTAATCAGGGCACTCGCAGTGCGCAAAGAGTTAGGCAGGCGACTGATCGTACGGGAGCGATGGCAGGTGGCAGCTGCGCCGCTTGCATGACACACATGTGTTGCCGCCTCTCATGGTAGTGTACTGGTTGCACACCAACCCAACAGGCAGCCTGCCTCCCTTCCATCCCAACATTGGGGAGGCAGGGTCGCATGCGCTTTGAATCGGGCGCCGGCGCCGGCGCCATTGGAGTGCACTCCAACATCCGATTGGTTATATTCTGCTGGTTGAGGCACTCTCGGGTTGCAGTGGGTCTCTGTTCTGGAACAAAGGGGAATCGCGGCCGTGAGTCACGTCGACCAGCAGTCAGTGCTCAGCGCTGCAGAGCTGCTGCATCGAAGCGTACATCCAGCCTTCCAGCAAGTACATGATCTGGTTGAAATTGCCTGACAGCGCTTAGCAGCTCGTTTGCGCGCATCATGATGGGCCCACAAAGTTGTTCTGCCGCTGGGCATGTCATGTCGCGACACTCGATTCTTGAAGTTCGACCATGATTGTGGAGGTGAGCACACCTGCACGCACGCCTGCCTTCGTCCGTGGTTGCGGAAGTGTGCCGAGGTGTCGGTGGCAGGGCTTTCTGATTTTAGCAATCGCGGCTGCTCTTCACGCAGTAGAGTCCATCGGGCAGCATGCATGCGCCGGCTGCTGCCGCCTGCTTCACCCCACCGCCGTCCCCCCACCGCCGGCGCCGTATGTTGCTGCCCCGGTGCAGCATGCGCCGCCGCTGCCCGCTTGGGACTGCCTGCCGCTCCCGCTGTGGACGCACATCGCGCATGAAGCCCTGACAGCCGCAGGGCAGGAGGGATACAGGGCAGTTCTCCGCCAGGCACTCGTCCTGCTCACAGTCTCGCAGCACGTGAGGCAACACGCGACATCCCCATGTGTGCTTGGACTGAGGGGCCCTGCACCGTGCTGTCGCATGCAGCCTGCCCGGCCCGCCAGAAGATTTTACCTGCAGGCTCGCCAGACACAGTTTGCCAGCTGCTGATCACA
Organism: Auxenochlorella pyrenoidosa; assembly: GCA_001430745.1. Lineage (NCBI taxonomy): Eukaryota > Viridiplantae > Chlorophyta > Trebouxiophyceae > Chlorellales > Chlorellaceae > Auxenochlorella > Auxenochlorella pyrenoidosa. Next base: position 1,303,337 of record KQ482057.1, on the reverse strand, counting down.
CGCCGGCGTTGCCTGCAGGTCGCAGCCGCGGCCCGGGACGTGCCGCTCACCCTGGACCTCACCCCCGCCCCCGAGGCCGACCTGCTGCTGCTGCCGCCGCTGCTGACGCGGCTGCCGCTGCGCGCGCTGCGCCTGGCGCCCCGCCACGCCGGCGGCGCCGAGGCCCTGCTGCGATGCCGCCTGGTGGGCATGCTCGCCGAGCAGCCAGGCCTGGCCGGATGCTGCCGTCCCAATCGCACAGCTCTGACCAGCAGGGCCACCCTGCCGTCGCATGGCACGGCCCCCACTGTGGTCCCCGCCAGCCTCACTCCAGGCTGCCGCCTGCCGCCCATGTTGCGCCTGCAGGTGGAGGCCGCCTCGGCTGCCAGCCTGCGCCAGCTGTCCGCCACCGTGGCCTGCACCGACACCCTGCAGCGCTTCCCCGCGCTGGCGGAGCTGCACCTGCACGCGGGGGTGGTGGAGCGGCTGTACCCGGGTGGGTTTGCGGAGGGGGGGCTGTAAGCAAGCACCGTGCACCGAGAGCCCGCCCTGCTGGCACGCAGGGCCGTGCACCACGCAGAGCAGCGGGATGCCTGCAGGAGAGGGCTGCACATGCCCACCGCCTGCACGCTGAGCAGCCCTGCCCGCGAGGCGACCACTCTCTCTGAGTGCCAATCAACCCGCTCAACCCCAACCCACCCCCACGCAGCGGTTCTGCATGGGCTGTCGTCGCTGCGTGCCCTGGGCCTGCATAAGTATCAGGTGAGCCCAGCAGGCGGGCTGCTGCATGCCGCGAGACAAGGCACTGCCTGCCAGCTAGGCAGCATGCACTTCCGGTCACAGCGCTGTCGACCACCCACGTGCACAGCCCCGCCGAATGGAGGCACGCCTGCGCTGCAGCCCTGCCGCAGGCTCTGCAGCCCCCTAACCTGTTGGTGCCCTCTGCCCTGGCTGCAGGAGGTGGCCCTGGCTGCGCTGCCCCCGGGCGTGGCGGCCGCCCTGCATCGCCTGGAGGTCACGCCGCGCCCCGAGGCGATGCGCTGCCAGCTGGAGGTGCAGCTGCCGGCGGGGGCCCGCCTGGAGGCGCTGATGGTACACGGCTCCTTCCGCCGGGTGCTGAGCACCGCGGCGGCGCCGCTTGTCATCATCAACACGGTCGCGCTCGCACGGTGAGGCGCCATGCGAGGCCGCCCCGCCCCGCCGGCCCTGCCACCGCCTCAACCTGCGGTGGCCTGGTCATGCCATCAGCCTGCACATGCTGTTCGTGCAGGGCTTTCCAGGGCCGTTGGGCCACCGATCACGCGGGCAAGCATCCCTGCTGGCCTGCGCTGCACCTCTGTGTTCCCCCTCCCACATGCTGCACTAAGCCCTGTCCGCCCGCAGGCAGTGCCGGCACGCTCACATCGAGGCGCAGCAGGCTGTATGGCTGCTGCCTGCCGGCTGCAGGGGGCAGGAGGCCGAGGTGGCGCTGGCGGCGGCGCTGCTGGAGCCATGCGCCACGTGGCGCAGGTGGGCGGCGCAGCTGGTATGCTGCAGGCCTGATTGTTTCTGCCAGACCCACGCCTGCAGCAGCGTGTCATGCCACGTCCTGCCGTCGCTCCTCTCTTGGGGATTTGTGGGGTCACAGGGCACGCTCTGCACGACACGCTCCCGCCTGCCCCAGCATGCCGCTTCGTATCCTGGCCACCCTGCACCCACCCTTGTGCCCGTCCAGGCTGGAGCTGCAGCTGCTTGAGGGCGCGTGCGTTGAGCTGCCGCCTGAGGTGGGCCATGGCGGCGAGCCCCCCACCCGCCGTGCCATCCTGGACCTCCCACGCCTTCGGCAGGTGGGGCTGCAGCACTTTGTGCCAGGCTTGAGCTCGGCCGCCAGCAGAGGTCTGGTTGTTGCTGTCAGCCGGGCAGCTGGGCCAGGAGGCCACCAGGGCCATCTGAGCCTGCCAGTGGGGTGCCTGGAGCATGGGAGCCGGAGGAGGGTCTGGCTTGGCACACCTTTGGCTAGGTTAGGCGGGGTGGCACAGGGATGCACAGCGTGAAGGCAAGCTGCGGGGAGCAGGGGCACCGGGTTGTGTGCATGGCCGGCCACACGCACCGCCGCAAACCCGTATCCTCTATTCATTTACAGGCTGTGCCCGGCAAGCTTCTGCCGGCAAGCGCCTGCAGGCCGGGACAGACTGATTGGCTCTGCTGTGCACCCCTGCTCACCGCCTGCACCTCTGCCCACGGCACTCCCGAGTGGTTTGCAGGTGGTCCAGCACCTGTCGCATGGCGAAGTGGCTGCCAGCCTGCGCCGCGGGGTGTGCAGCATCTTCCACCCCTGGATACTGACGCTTAAGCGCAAGGCAGCGGGGGACTTTGCTGGCGCTGCGTCGGATGCTGCAGGTGAAGGCCGTGACAGTCAGCCGGCATGACATGCCTGCGTTGTGCCTATTCTTGCTCTCACAACCTACTCACTTGCGATTCGCTCATCCGCTGGAAACTCGGTTTGTTCGCCGCTCTTGATGGGCCATCACCGGACTGCCTCAGCACTGCGCTTCGAGCAACTGGATGCGCCTGCGCCGTGGCTGTGCGTGCCTCAGACCTTGCGGTCACCCTCCTTCCCCGCCTACCTGTCGCCTCGTCCCACCCTGCGATTCGTCCTTTAATGCCCAATGTTCCCAGGAAGGCAGGCCTCTTGCAAAGGTGCACAGCTTTGGGCGCAGCCTGAGAGGCGCCTGTACTGCACTGTGGGGCGGGCTGTTGCATTGATGTGCCTCTCGCAATGACCGGCGCCACCGCCAGATGATAGATGGCGCGTGCTCGGCTGGCAGTGTGCCCGTTCAGTATGCAGCCTCTGAAAAGCCGCTGCATGCATGCATCATGATTGCAAATTAAGAGTCCTCGGCACTGTATCCGCAGCCTGCTTCGAAGCGACGGACAGAACATGCGCGCACTCTGTCTTGGGATTCTGCTGGCCAGAGGTGAGCCCTCTGATTGTAAATGTACGATTAACACAGATCTGTCGAACTTGCATGCAGGGAACGGGCTCATGGAGGGGTGAGGGAGGGTGTTCCCAGAGCGCGGGCGCTTGCGGGAGGTTGCGGGGTGCTCGTTCAGCGAACAGAACAGTTCTAGCCGACTGAGGGTTGTTACAGGGCTGCGATGGCCTTGCTCGCCTCTCTGCATCCCGCTTCTCTCTCTGCCTCCTGCCGCCGCGCCGTGCGCCATTTCGTGTTGCCCCAGCCGCTGTGGGAACGCAGAGGGCCTGTGCTTCGCCTCATGATAAAGGTCGGCTCTTCCGCGTGCAACTTAATCCAAACATCAGCATTGGCTCATCTCATCCTCAATTCTCCCTCCCCTGCCTCCCGTTGCCAGCAGTCGCGACCAGCGCTCTTGCTGCCACGCAGTGCACCGAGAACCCCGACTGGCCACTTGACCTCCCAGATGGCTCGCCTGGCTTCTGCAAGACATGCAGCGCTGACAACTCTGGATGCCAGGAGTGCTGGCCGGGCTGGTCGGCCGATGAGGCGGGGAAGTGCGTCCAGGTGTGCCCACGCCCATGCTGTGCGGATGCCCCTGCAGCGCTGCGCCCGTTCCCTTGCCTCTTGTGCCCGTTCTGACTGCAGGGCCTGCGTACGACACCTGTGCCTGGCGGGTTTCTCTACACACCACCGCGCACCTGGACCCTGCCGTCACCCTGCTCCCCTCTGTGCCTCGCGTGGTCCCCTGCAGTGTGCGGACACCTGGTGCCTGGCATGCGACCCCGCCGACCCTTCGTTCTGCCTCGAGTGCGGCGACTGGAGCGGCGAGTCTGAGTACAATGTCGGATACTATGCGCTCGACAATGGGACCTGCGCCACATGGTGAGTGCTACACAGGGAGCGCCTCTGGCGTTGCGCAGCCTCAGTGAGGCAGCACCGGCAGTGGCGCGGCACCCCGGCACGGTGGCAGACAGGGCATGTGGCAGGCCACCTGGGGGGGAGGGGTGTGCCCGCGTGCTGCGGCAGCAGTCCAGCTTGCCGACCCTGCCGCCCGCTGCTGCTGCCTCCCCCACCCTGCCTTCAGCCCAACCGACAACTGCCTGCAGTGTGAGAACGGCAACGGCACATGCACGGGCTGCATCACTGGCATGGTGAGGAGAGGCAGCAAGGGGGAACGCGCCGCCATGCCCTCGGGATGCAAGGGGCGATCCTGATCGGTGGCGGCCAGCACCTGCCTGGCTGATGCCGGGGCCCTAGCACCACGTGTGCTGCGCGCTCCCGCAGGGTGTCGTGGATGGAGTGTGCACGCCCTGCACCGACCAGGATGCGTGCGCTTCGTGCGCCGGCTCCGCGTCCCGCTGCACCGCGTGCCTGCCCGGCTTCTGGCTGCACAAGGAGAGCGGCCGGTGCAGGAAGTGAGCCTGGGGAGGGGAGGGGCCACACCTCTCCTGCTAGGGGGAGGTAGACGGCTGCATTGCCCTGCCCATCAGCCTGGAAGTCCTGGTCCCCTGCCCCACCCCTCCCCACCCGACCTCCCCTTCCGGGAACACACACACACCGGCCCTCCTGCCTGTACCTGTGCCTGGCCCACTACGCAAGCTGCCCCTCCCTTCCCTGCCCACCCCTGCAGCTGCCCGGAGAACTGCTACTCGTGCAGCGACAGCGAGACGTGCCTGCAGGGCGGGTGCGGCCCCGAAGGGCTCACCCTGGACCCAGCCGGCTCTGGCAAGTGCATCCCCTGCACCTCACAGGGCTGCACCCAGTGCTCCAAGGGTCCCAACGCCTGCGACTCCTGCGACACAGGCTACACAATGATGCCGGACCAGACGTGCCGCAAGTGCACGGCAAAGCACTGGTGGGGTGGAGGGGGCTGGGGTGTGGTCCGGCGGGCTGAATAGCAACACCGCACTGCCACGGCATGGTCCAACTGCCGCCACGGCAAGTTGACTGCACAGTAGGCAGGCCGCTGTGCAGCTTGCAGGAACGGGGCGGGGTCGGAACCCTGCAGCGTGCATGCAACACGTGGCCCCTCCTTGGCCACCCTGCACTGTCAGCTGGCAGCGCGAGCTCGCTGGCCCCGCCTCGCCGTTGCCCGCACCCCGCAGCACCACCTGCGCCCCCGGCAAGCCCGACGTGTGCACCGTCTGCGCCGGCTCCTCCTCCGATCCCTGGCATGGCGGCCCCAGCGAGGATCGCTCCGCCTGCATGCCCTGCGCCGCAAAGCACTGCGCCGCCTGCCAGTCTGACTTCAGGGCCTGCGACTGGTGAGCAGCGCGCCGCTGCAGCTCACTGCCTCGATGCCATCTGCCAGCTGTTTGGAAGTGCCTCCCCCCAACCTGGTGCGCATGCTGCCGTGTAGCCCTGTCGGGTCCGCGGCTTCGTGCTGCATCCCCATGCCACATGCCAGCCCACCTGCCCAAAGAGGCCTTGAGGGCCCCTTTGTGTTGGCCATTCCGGGTGATGGATGTGGCGGCACCCACACACACCAGGATGGTCCACACGCACCCCGGTCAACCTATAGCCCCGGGCATATACGCATGGGCCATGCGTTCGCCCCCTGGTCGTCTCCTGGCTGCCACCGCAACCCGTTCATTTTCCCTGCCCTCCCTCTCCACTCCCACCCCACCTCTCCCCGCTGCAAAGCACCCCGAATCCTTCCGTCTTTTCCTTACCCTCACCCCAACAGGTGCGAAGATGGTTACTACAATGACCCGGACCAAGGCGACTGCCTGCCCTGCGCCGCCAGCCTTGGCGCCGCCTGCTCCTGGTGCGGCCTGGACACCACCGCCGGCGACCCCGGTGTGCCCACCTGCTTCGGCTGCGTGGAGGGCTACGAGTTTGATGACGCCTCCAGCAAGTGCGTCAGTGCCCCCTCTTGAGCTGCCCAGGCTCCTCTTCTGGGTCAGGGGGGGGGGTGCCCCGAAAGCGTGCAAGGAGCTGCCGTGGCCTTGCACGCCCTGCTCCTCCCAGAGTCCTGGCCCGCATTCCTCACGGAAGCACAGTGTGCATCATGAGTACATCCACGCTCCCGTACAACACATTTGCCCATGTATTCCTTGGCCTGCCTGCCGCCGCCATGTGCTGCGCCGGGATGCGCCCACACCGCGGCTGCTGCCCAATTACGTCATCATTCGCTGTTCCCCCGGAGAAGCCATCTGCTGCCCTCTGCTGCTCTTGTGTAAGATTCGGCGAATCCGAACATAAATTTTGTCAGAGAATGTGGCTGAAGCAGGCGCCATGGTGCTTCAGCATGAGAGCACTGCTCTGGCAGAGGGTTCGGGCCCTGCACATCTGAGCTCTGCACAACATCCACAGCACATGAAGTTTTGCAGCGGCTGGGAATTACGACGCAGCACCAGCCACCATGGTTCTCGCGCCCCTAGCTCCCTGCCAGTGGCCCTTGAATGTTCGACCTGCATGGTGCTGCTGCCCGCTCTCGGCAGTGACCCAGCATGCTGCTATGCCTCACTCGCTGCCAAAGTGTGCGCATGCCCACATCCAACGTGCGCTAGCTACCCTTGTGATCGCAGGTTCCACCTGGGCCCTACGCACGCTGCCTAGAAGATGTGCCTGCAGATGTGCGCGACACACCTGGCGGGCAGCAGCCACAGCCCGGCGCCGCCAGATGGCGGCAACAGGCACTTGCGCCTGCATTCAAAAGCGGCGCACCTCCCCATCGCTGTATTCAGAAACATTTCGATCGCCAATCTTGAACATGCGCACCTTCCCGATTCTCCTGTGCGCCCTGGTGGCAGCCACGGGCCTGGCTCCAGCCGACGCGGCCGCCGCTGGCTGTGCCACCATCAAAACCTTCCTGGAGATGAACGCCGGCCTCTATGAGTACATGGGCGAGGCGCTGCCCGGTAAGGTGCCCACCGCTGCTGCCTGCGCTGCCAGGCGGCGCTGCGTCTGCGCCTGTCGTCACATGCTGTCGCATCGCCCCTTGACACCCTCCGCTGCCCCCATTCCCTTTCCGGCTATGCAGAGTCGGAGGGCCCGGACGTGGCCGTCACCCTGTTTGTGCCGATCCTGAACAACGTGACTGCGCCCCAAGCCGCCGCCTACCCCACCCTCTTCCTCGACCTCGTCCTGCCTGCCGTGTACAGCGACGTGAGCGATGCCGCCCTCGATACAGCCGCACCTTGGGCTGACATTGTGCAGCAGGGATTGCAGCGCATGCAGCCGGTGGAAAGTTGCTGCTCGTGGGGGAAGGCCCGGCTGTGGGCGGGCACCCCCCTGCCGACCTCCCGTAAGAGTGACCCCCCCTGTCCCTCAAGCGCCCCTGCACCTCCTCACCTCCCTGCCGGCTGGCCCTCCTCTCACTGCCCCTGCCCTGCAGCCCGTGGACCTGGCCACCGCCGGCTCTGTGGTCAACCTGGCCAACGTGACCATGGCCCTGCAGGACGACCCGGGCATGGTGGGTGCACGCTGGAGGGGTGCGGGTGACCTGCGCTAGCCCGAGCCGTCGACGGCCGGCAGCGGGGGGTTGCGGCCGGCTTTGAACCTTCCAAGCAGCCCCCTCCTTCTTATCCCAGCCAGCGCCAGCTCCCATCCAGCAGTTCAGCCCCCCCCCCCTGTCACACACTTACACAACCCATCCCCCCCCGCAGGGCGTGATCCACGCCACCTTTGTGGAGCTGGGTGGCGCCACCGCCGACATCATCCCCGTTGCCTTCCCGCTGGGAAAGGTGAGTGGAACCCATCCAGGCACGGCCCCAGTCACAGCAAGTGGATGCCACAACTGGGCAGGCAGGCTGGCAGGTGCTCTCAGCGCTGGGCACTGTGTGCCGCGGCTCGGTACGCACAGCATGCTGCCCCTGCCGAGGCGAGCCCACTCACGAGGCAGTACTTATCTTTCCTTCTTCGCAGAGCGTGGCCTACATGATCAGCCCCATGACCTACGGCAGCCTGAACTGAGCGGGCACAGCAGGCTGCAGCGCTGCCTGCGCGTGCGTACTGGTCAGCCCCCTCGCCAGCCTGGAGGCCGCCAAGTTGCCCAGTCCACGTGCCCCCTTCCCCTGTTTTCATCCTGCAACCCACACAGCCCACTGTTTTCTGCCGTTCAGCCCCCGCCTCACTCGCATCTTGACAGGGGGTAGATCTACCCCCTGCCCAACACTAACCGTCAGCTTACCCCTCGCGACTACCCGATGCTCTGGCACCACCATTCCCCACTAAACCTGATACCACAATCCCATACTATGAAATCATACGTTACCAGTATCAAATGCTCGCCAGCGTTGCCGCCAGCTTCACACAAACGGGCAGATCTGCTGGTGCAGCGCAGCGGCCCGCCAAGGTCCGGTCCTGTGCGAGCAGCCTTTCTAATAGACAGGTGTGCATCGGCACCATGGCTGCTGTAAACCTGTATTCCGTTACAAATGTCGTTGATGTTACCCTGGAACCACCTCGAGGCCCGCAAAGCGCTGGCGAACCCAAAGCACTTGTGGAGGGGAAAGAGCGGCACCGTTCATGCTGGGCGCTGCGCTGGGCCCTGGCCCCAACCCGGAGCCCTCCATCTGCAATCTCGCACTTCGATCTACATCACGTCAACTTGTTGAACATGCGGGTCGCTGCCCTGCTGCTGTGCGCTCTAGTGGCGGCCGAAGGCCTGACCGCTTCGCCGGTCCGTGCACAGGGCTGCGCCACCATCAAGGACTTGATCGAACTGAATTCTGGGTTGTACTCATACATGTCGGACGCGTACCCAAGTGAGAGGCGGGGCGAGGAGGCAGCTTTGCCAGTGGTGGGTCTTGCTGCTGCAGTACCTTGCTCTCAGGCTGATCCGGCGAGATATTTGCTGCTTCTTCAACGGGAGAAAAGCAAGGTTGGTGAACGGGGGATAACGCGGAGCACAAACAAGTGGCACGCCCCTGGCCACCCGCCGCCGCCGGCACCGCCGCCCGGATGCCTCGCAGCTGCATGCGGCGCATCGGCAGGCACTGCTGCTGCAGGGCTCACCATACAGCAACAGCAGCCCTCTTGTCGCACCATGCGCGGCTGCAGTGCAGTGTGGGGGGCAGGCACCAGGCCCGCCGGCCCGCCCCTGCAGCCAGCATCCCACCCCTGAAGGTGCCGACCACTCCGCTCCCCCTCTGTACTGCCTGCCTGCAGAGCTGGAGGACCCGGACGTGGCAGTCACCCTGTTTGCTCCCATCCTGACCAACGTGACTGCGCCCCAGGCGGCCGCCTTCCCGCAGCTCCTGCTCGACATTATCCTGCCAGAGGTCTACACAGTGAGCGGGCTGGGCTGGGCTGGGCGGGCAACAATTCGCCCTTGCAAGGACCAGCCCGCCTGGGCTGCGGCGGCTTGAAAGGGAGGGACCTGCTGCCCGGCAGCGCTCTGACTGCTGTGCGCGGCAGCGCGGGCCGTGTGCGGGTGGGGTGGCGGGGCCGGGCTGCAGCAGCTGGAGGGGCAGCTGTAAGGGCAGCAGGTTTTTTCATGCAGCCGGAGCTCCCTCACCGGTGGGCAGCCAAGAACTGGGCTGCGCTGCTGCCACAGCCCTCGCCCAGCCCTGCACCGCCCCTGCCCTGCAGCCCGCTGAGCTGCGCTCCCTGGACTCTGTCACCAACGCCGCCAACGGGACCATCGTCCTGGAGGACGACCCGGGCATGGTGGGCCAGGCCGGGGCCACCTCCACCTGCCGCAAGCCCGCCGGCGTGCCAGCGGCGGCGCCCCAGGCTGGGCCCTGGCTGGGCCCGGCTGATCAGAAAGGAGCCACTGGGCGTGAGGGCTGAGCCTGCTGTGCCCACACAAGCGGGGCCCCTCCCGGGCAGCCCGGCCCCACCCAAAACACACACAACCCATCCCCCCCGCAGGGCGTGATCCACGCCACTTTCGTGGACCTGGGCGGCGCCACCGCCGACATCATCCCCGTAGCCTTCCCGCTGGGAAAGGTGCCACAGACGGCGCTGCAGCCGCCGCCCCTGCCAGGCCCCGCCCGATGGCGCCGCTGCTCGCGCCCTCTGTGCCCTGCCGGGGCGGCCTCCCGGCTGCTTGGCCGGCTCCCTTGCCTGGCTCCCCGAGCCAATGGCCCCTTTCACGCTATCCTCCACTCCCTACCCGTGGCCCCCTGCAGAGCGTGTCCTACATGATCACTCCCATGTCGCCCGGCTCCCTGCCAGAGCAGGTGGGGACGGCTCCCTCCCCCGGCGCCTGAGGCGACTGCATGGGCGGGCGGCGCCCCACCGTGGCAGCACCCAGGCCGCCCGTTCTGCAGCGGCCCAGGAACCTGAAAACTGGGCCGAGGGATGCGCGCCACCGCCAGACCAGTCGCGCATGCTGTTGCTGCCCTTCTGGCAGCCTGCCTCGAGCGGGCGCCCCCAGCTGCAAGGCCCCCCGCCCACGGCCGCACCCGCACTGAATGTTTGCACAGCTGGCCAGTGCTGTTGAAATCAATCAGAAGCAATTGGATGGACGGAATTGGAGGACCCATAGAACCCTGGTGCAATGGATGTTGGGGAGTCAGGCGCAGCACGACCGGCCAGCCAGGCCGCGGGATCATGGGATGCACGTACGAGCGTGGATGTCATGTGCAGAAATGCTGCATGCAGGGTGCAACGGGAGTCCCGCCACGGTAGATTGCTCCATACAGCTGCCAGCTCAACGGCGGCAGGCGCAAGTCGCGAGCGGCGCCCTGCACCAGTGCAGGCGCCGCCGGAGCCACACGGCGCTGTCCCGGGCGTGAGTGCACGCACCCCTGCCTGTCGGCCGGCTCACGCCGGCGCCCCAGCGGGCGCGGCAATGACGGCCTCCTTTGCCGCGGCCACGGCCGCCGCAGCGGCAGGGGAGGGCGCCACAGGCGCGGCGGTGACGGCCTCCTTTGCCGCGGCCACGGCCGCCGCAGCGGCAGCGGAGGGCGACACAGGCGCGGCAGCGGCCATGGGTGCACCGCCCTCGGGGGGGACCGCATCGCGCACGGCCTGCGGGGTTGGGGGGGCAGCGACACACTCAGGGGCTGTGCGCCACCAGCCGCCAGAGGCGGCCCAGGCTGGCACCACACACAGTTTGCCGGAGTCAAGGCAGCCCAGCAGGCATCTCAGCACCCGCGCTGCGCCCCGCCGCGGCAGCGCATTCGTTCCGGGCCCGCGGGCGCGGCGCACCGCCAGCGCGCCGGCCATCTCGCCCAGGCGCTCGCGGATGGCGGGGCCGATGCCGCTGGCCTCGTTGATGAGGTTCACCAGCCGCGTGTACTGGGCCTCCTCCTCCGTCTTGTAGTTCTCGGTGGCCACGTGGGGGGGGGGGGGTATAAGGGGGCGTGTGTGTGGT
>KQ482057.1:1274379-1291735 GCA_001430745.1 Auxenochlorella pyrenoidosa | reverse complement strand
AGGGCGCACGCACGCATCCACATGCAGACGAGGGTGGAAGGCCGGGCCGAGGCAGCCAGCAGCGCCAACCAGTCGCCTCACTCAGCAGACCCTGCGCCACCCCAGCTGCGCCACCCTCCCTTGACACATCCCCGCAGCAGCCCGTGCCCTCTCTGTCTGAGGGCCCCGCCCGTCGCAGCCCGCGCCCTCACCGTTGAGCCTGTCCTGCAGGCCCTGCACCACCCGCATCGCCTCCACCAGCTTGGGGTCCTCCCCAGCGGCGCCCCCCCGCCGCAGCCCCTCCTCCTTGTTGCGGGCAGAGGCGACCTGCGCGGGCGGGCCGGGTGGGACAGCAGGCGCAGGGGTGGGCGCGAGCGGGCGGGGGCAGGGGCAAGCGGCTTGTTCTGGCGCTGCGCAAGCACCGGCGGCAGCGCCCCTCTCCGTGCTGCCTCCCCCGAGCCCACACCTTGTTGCGGGCGTGGGCCAGCTCGTCGTAGCTCTTGTTCAGCAGCTTCTGCTTGGCCTGCAGGGGTGGCCAGCACGCCCGAGCGGGGCGGGGTGAGGTGTCGGAAGGAGCTGGGGCGCCGCGGCTTCCGCCCACGCGCCAAACAGCACCGGGTGGTGTGCCCTGCCCGCCAGCACCTCTGCATTTGCGGGCGGCCAGGTCCGGCTGTGCCACCTGCACAGACCACGCACGCCAACAGCAGAGCAGAGAGGCATGCCACTCTGCGCCAGCCCTGCCCGCGCCCAGCCCCGCGACACCGCGGAAGCATTCTGCGCGCGGACTCTGGCCCCCCCCCGCCCCCCTCACCAGCGCCTCGTCATACTTGGCCATCCAGGTCTCCATCTGCCGGGGGGCGGCGCTGTTGGTGAAGGCCTCCTTGGCCTGCAGGCGCGGCTCCAGGGGGGGACGAGGGGGCACCCTTGAGGCGGCGGCGCGCCCAGCCTGGTGGTGCGCCGGCAGGACAGCCAGCGGCATTCTAGCGCCCATGGAACACTAGTGATCTGCCAACCCTGCTCCATGCACAGTGGCCTTCCATCAAGCGGGGCTGGCCAGCGCTGCGCGTGCGTGAGGTGGGAGAACAAACACCCCAGGCGGCCTTGCCTTGGTGGCGGCCTCGGCGGAGAAGGCCTCGCCGGCAATGGTGGCCACGGTGGGGTGCATCAGCGCCTCGGCGGCGGCGTCGTCGGTCTCATAAATCTTGGGCAGCGGGGTGGCCAGCAGCTGCGGGGGGTGCGGGCGGGGCCTATGTTGCTTGCAGGCGCGACATTCGAGCGACAAGCGAGGGAGGGGCACCTGCCTTGCAGGTCCTCGGCCAGCACCCATCTGACGAATGATGTGCTGTTGTGTCAAGCACAGCTGGCTGCTGGCACGCCGGCATGAGGGGGCAGCTCAGGGAGGGCAAGCAGGCAGGGGGAGCCGCCAGCGGCCCGACCTGCTTGATGCCGTCCAGCGTCTTGTCAGCCGTGCCCTGGAAGTGCTTGATCTCCTTGACCACCACCTTGATGTTTGTGTGCAGCAGGGTGGCCTCCTTCATCATGAGGGAGCACCTGCAGCGCGTGCAAGGCGGCTGGGGGGAAGAGTGAAGGTGGCGGCGACACAGCCCGGCGGCGGCAAACTGCCGGTGGGGGGCTCGGTACACGTGCCACAAGTTGCTTCGACAGTCCTGGGAACCCAATGGCGAGGCCTTGAGCGTTGCGAGCGCTTTTGAACCCAGAGTATCGACACCGCTCGCAACCTCACCTCGACTTGGGAGCGCCTACTGCTGTGAAGCCGAGCGTTTGGCCCACGGATTTTGAGCCGCCGCAGCCCATTTTTGTCAGTAGTGTGACAGATGGCGCACGGCAACGTAAGGGAGGGGCGTCTCGGTCCGCGGTTGCAATTAACAAAGATCTGGCACCCAAGCTGTCTAACGCCGTTGGCAGCCCGCGGTGCACACCATCTGCTGCATCTGCTGCCGCTCAGCGTGGCTCAGCGGTGGCTCCGCCTCGCCCAGCGGCCGCCCCTTTGCTCCTCCGCATGACACATTATTCGCAGGGTGCTGCTACCAAAAAGAAGGCAAAGCCCTTCACTGCAGCCCTGTCAAGAGGTGCATCATGTGGCTGTTGGCTGAGCCGCTGCACCGCCGCCGTCGTCCGCCGCCTGCTTGGCTGCTGCCGCAGCCGCGGCCTCCCGCAGGCACTGCCGCGCCGCTGCGTCCAGCTGCGCGCAGCCGCCCATGGCCAGCTCCAGCCCGTCCTTGAGCTCCCCGCTGCTCCACTGGCCCCGGCTCACCAGCTGCGTCACCTGCTCGAGAGGCAGGGGGGGAGGAGAAGAAGGGGGCGTCAAGCCACTTAAGGCGACGCTCATGCTGCAACAAAGCAAGCAAGGCCAGTGGCCCGTATGGCCAGAAGAGCCATTGGGCGGTGGGAGGCGCAAGGGGGCGGGAGGGGGGTTCTAGGCCCCGCTGCACCGCATGTGGTCCGCTCCCCGCCTTTCTGGGCACCTCGCAACACAACAGCTGCACGGCCAAGGCCGCCTTGCCTGCACCTAGCAGGCCCTCTGCCACACGCGCGCTGCCAGCAGCTGCCCGCACACCCGCCGCGGGACCGGCCCCCGCCGCCGCACCTCGTTGCACGTGGGCATCAAGGCCAGCAGCAGGCCGCCATCCTCCCTGTGTGTCTCGTCCGCCGAGGGGTCCAGCAGCAGGCCGCCCTCCACGCGGCTCTGCAGGCAGCAAAGGGACACGCTCACGCCGGCTCTGGCACGGGATGCTGCGCAGCTGTCCACCGCAGGGGCAGGGCAAGCAGTCTGGCGCGCCCGTGCGCCGCCCGCAGGCACCGCAAGCCAAGCCGCTCAGAAGCACGCCGCCCCCACCACGCTGCAGGCGGAGACGAGGTCGAAGAGCTCGATGCCGGCGTCCGCCAGCGCCAGCGCCGCCGCCGTGATGGCCACTGCCAGCTCGCTGCCGCCCGCCTCCAGCACCTGGGCGGGGGGCCAGGGGCGAGGCCGAGCAGCTCAGATACCAGCCGCTGCTTGCGGTGCGCATCAACACGCCAGCAGCTGCGTGCGGCGCGCAGCAGCACGCCCGGCGCCCCATGCCAGCTGCCTCTGGGGCCTCGCTGGGCAGGGCACGCTGATCTCGCAGCGGCGGCGCGCCCCGCCTCCTACCAGGCAGTACACGTCCACCGTGGCCTTGGGGAAGGAGTCGAGGTTGGCCGCCGCCTCGAGCGCCGTCTGCAGGACAGCCGAGTACTCGCGCTCCTCCGGGGACTGCGGCAGGGGCCCAGGGGGCAGAGGTGGGCTGCTTGGGCGCAGGGTGCAACCGCAGGTGCGCGAGGAAGCCCTTGGGCACAGGACAAGGAGCCCCGGGTGTGCGCAGGGCAAGGGTGGGGGCCAGGGTACGCCCAGTGGCGCCGGCTGAACAACAGCTGGCTGCCCCGGGCAATCGCGCAACCCCTGTACCCCACCCATCCCCACCCAGCACGACATTGCTCATACCTGCCCGAAGATGCCGCGCTGCCGGGTGGCAAACGTGGCAAGCTTGACGTCGCACGCCAGCCTGCCCCGCTCGCTGTACCCCTGCCGCCGATCGCTTTGCCGTGGGCCGTACACCCCCACCATGACCTGAGAAAGGGGCATTAGTTTGTAAAATGTGTACAAAACAAGCAGCAAGGACTCTGGGAGGTGCGGGCAAGTGCAAACCTTGCCGGCAGCAGCAAATCAGGTTTTCCGACACCAGCAGCCGTCCCCACCTTTGTGCGCCCGAACTCGGCATAAGCGCTGCCAGATGCCTGGCTGATGACGGACGTCTTCAAAACTGCAGCAAGAGGGAGGAACGGCGAGCAGACGGAGGTGGGCGGTGAAGCCGCAGCCGGCTCGAGCGGGGCGGCAGCGGCGGCGGTGTGGAGGCCAGCGGCATGACGCGGATGAGCGGCGCTGCGCCGATGACTCACACACGCTGCGAAACTCCTCAAATGACCGTCCATCCAGCCGTGCGCCGTTGGCCAGCACCGCCTGCGGCCGCTCCTCGGCAAACCAGGGCACAGACTGCGCATCGCGGCCCGACATGGTGCTCCTAATGTGTCTGACAAGCTTGCTAACAAGGCGCTGCCGCGATGCGCATGTGCATGCATGTTGTCGCCTGCTGCCGCCTGCTGCTGTGGCAGGGCAGCCCAAGGCTGTTACACACCGTTTGCTCCTCGCCCGGGCCGATCACTAGTTCCAGAACCATCTGATGTTACATGTGCGTGGCATGACCACTTGGCTCCCATGATGAATGTGCAAAGGTGGATTGAGGAAGGGCAGATGCAAAGAATATTGAACAGTCCTGAAATGCACAAGCGAAACACATCCCCACCCAAATGGTTCAGGTTGGAAGCCACAAACGCGTGTTGCAGCTGGGCCCAAGCCAATCTTGCACCCTTGCTCACTCAGTCGACCTTGTTGGCGGCGCAGCCCACATCTCCTGGCCCCGCTCCACCAGGCTTTGCAGCATGCACCACACAACGAGACTCGAGCTGCCCCGCAAGGAAGGCCGCCGAGGCCGCAGAGAGGGCAATGAGGGCGCATGCTGCGGGCGCGGCCCATCCAGCTGGCAACGGCAGCAGGCCCCAGCGCGGGAGGCAGGCCGCGAGGAGCGCCTGCGCTGCCAGCCTGCAGGCAGGGCAGGGACGTCCTGGCCGGTCGACGACAGGGAGAGCCCTGAGACGAGCATGCTGGAATGCCTGGGGGGCCCTTCACAAGTCGGTCATACAGCGCTGTGCATGGCCCGCCCTGATCACCCGCACGCAGGCATGGGCTGGGCGCTGCGCAGCGGGGCAGCACAGCGCACCTGGCCAGCTCATGCTTCACCGCCAGCGGCTCCCCGCCGCACAGCCAGGCCGCCGTGGTGACGCCCCAGGCTGCACAGCCGGCGCCAAGGATGACACCGGCAGGGCTGCAGCGGGGCCCGCCACGGCAGGCAGCTTCTGCTTGCATGCGTGCCTTGCACACGACCTTCCTGCGTGGGCACCTCCCTTGCAGCAAACACGGCCTGCCCATGACCCCGCCCGCCTCAGCGGCCCCTTTGCAGGCAGGGGCCACCCCTGGACTAGCGATGCGGCACGCAGGTGCGCGCCCACCTGAGGCGGCTGGCTGCTGCCGCCAGCAGGAAGGCAAAAGAGCCGGGCAGCACCCACAGGAAGAGCAGGGCAGCTGCGGGGTGGAGGGAGCCGGGGCAGCGGCCTGGCTATGCGACATGCTACTTTGATACGGAGAGACGGCAGAGGCAGAGCAGGGGGACCAGCAGGCACGAAGCCGGGGAAGCTGGTTGGTGTCAAGCCTCGCATGCGAGCACATGGAGACGAAGCAGCACCGCATGCTGCTCACCTGCATACGCATCCAGCGCACCCAGCGGGCGGCGCTCCCAGGGGTAGGCCCAGTCGCAGCCCGGGCTGCCTTGGGCGCCGCCCTCTGGCCGGGCCCCCGCCTGCCTGGTAGGAGCCGCCGCTGCTGGCCCTGCCACCGCTGGCTGGGCCAAGGCTGCGCCAGGGCGGGTGCTGCCGGCTGGAGGCCCAGCAGGCTGTGCAGCCGTGAGCGCCTCAGCAGGCTCAGCAGGCTCGGCGTCCGTGGTGCTGGGCCTCACCATGCCGGGCCCGTGCTGCCTCGTCAGCAGCGCCCGCCAGGCTGGCACCTGGCAGCCAAGGAGAGGAGAGCGTCAGCCAGGTGGGGTGGATGCTGGAGGCTGGGATACAGGCGGCGCTACCATTACGTGTAATCGATTGTACGCCACAGAGGGGGCGCACCTTGCCGCCGGCAGCCAGGCGCAGCGTGGCCGCAGCGTGGTGCAGCTGGTGCCACAGGGGGTTGTAGGTACCTTGCACTACGCGCTGCGCGAGGCAGGGGAGGGTGCAGACTACATGCTCACGTTGCACCAGGCCCTCCCAATGCCGGAAGCAGGCCCCCTTGATGCTCCGCCTGCAGGACCCGCTGTGGGGTTGTGCAAGGCATGACGGCCATGCATGCGGCGCTCTCGCTGAGCCACGCAGGGAGCGCCGGCAAGGGCTGCCACCAATCGGGGGTGCCGAGCTGGTGTAGACCTCCATGCACCCGTTGCGAGGCGGCGCCCCCACCTGCGCATCCAGGCCGTAGATGCAGGGCTTGCCCGGGCGCTCCGGCTCAAAGGTGCCAAAGGCGCGGTCCCACACAATCAGCACGCCCGCAAAGTTCCTGCAGGGCGGGAAGGGAAGGCGCGGGCAGGGCCCCTTCAAGGGCTAACCGGCAGGGATGTCGCCCCTGAGCCACCTCAGCCTGCCTGCCTGCCAGCTGCACAGCTGCGGGGGGCGCCCGACGAGGCGACGACAAGGCTGCGGACAGCACCCGGGGGATGCAGCGCTAGGGGGAAGGGCGCAGGGCTGTGGGTGGGGCGGCGTGCCTGCGGCCGTAGTTGCGCGCGTGGTGCACGCGGTGGTGGCTGGGCGTGTTGAGCACCAGCTCCAGCGGCCACCACAGGCGGCCCACCAGCTCGGTGTGGGTAAAGAACTGGAGGAGGGGGTGGGGGTGGGGGGGGGGGCAGAGGAAGGATGGGAGAGTGGGTGTCGGGGTGCAGGCGGCGGCCGGGGCAGGTGCGGCTACGTGCGTGCCAGCACTAGCAGGGCGCAGGACTGCCTGCAGGAGCGGGGAGGGCGGCAAGGCACGGCAAGGCACGCACCAAGCAGGAGCAGCAGTGCACCGCGGCCACCCACAGCTGCAGCACAGCGCCAGCCACTGCCGGCGCCTCTGCCTTGCCTGGTACACAGTGTTGAGGCCGCGGTGCAGGGCGTAGGCGCGCGGCGGGCAGAAGAGGGCCAGGGGCAGGAAGAAGAGCCAGGAGAACTGCATGGGGGCAGGGCAGGGCAGGGCAGGGCAGGGCGAGCATGCAGGCGCGCTCAGGTGAGAGACGTGGGGTGCGTCCATGGGCGCGAGGCGGGCAGCCAGACGCGAGGCCCTTCTCATGTGCCTTCTCCCCAGCAGCAGATCAGGGTGGCAAGGGGCTCCAGGCCGGGGGTGAGGCCCCTGCCCTAGCAAGGACATGCCTTGCATGAAGAGGCACCATGCATGCGTGCATGATGTGCGTCCCATTTCACAACTGACTCGTGCCAGCGGTGTGCGCGCAGGGCTGCAGGTCACCCCAGCAGACCCGGCGCCCCTCCCGCCCACCGTGCTCTCCCCCGCCCCCTGCCGCAGCGCGGTGCTGAGGTTGAAGTCGGGGCTGCTGTGGTGCACCACGTGCGCCGCCCAGCCCAGGTTGGTGGCGTGCATGGCGTGGTGCTGCCTGGGCAAGGGGCCGGGTGCAGGGCGGGGGTGCGGCATCAGCACGGGGGGTCACCGAGGCCCCATATGTGCTACCGCCCGCACAGGTGGTAGCCAAGAGCACGAGCTGGTGCCTGGCTGGCACAAGAGCAAGCGGTGGCCGGCTGCCAGCTGCACTCTGCACCACCTACAACGCGCCCTGCTATGTCAGGTTCTGACCCACCAGTAGAACCCGCAGTCGGCCACAAGCAGGGCCGCAGCATTGAGCAGCCACCACTGCCAGTCGATGCCGCCCATGCCGCTGGCGCTGCCCTGCCCTGGGCTGCCGGCAGCGGCAGTGGTAGACGGCAGCAGGCCGATGCGCTCGTGCAGCCAGACGTAGGGAAAGATGTGCAGCGCCTTGGTGAAGATGCCTGGAGCAGGGGATGTGCCGGGGTTGTAAGGGATGGGCTTGAGGGCTGCTTGTGAGTGCGGGGAGGACTCCCCGACACAGCGCTCCTTGGCCAGGCCAGGGCATCCTTGCCTTTGCCCCACCAGCGCTCTGATAGATAAGCAGGCCACCTCGATCAAGTGGCCGGTCTAAGCTGCCAGGCTGATTCACGGCTACAAGGAGCCACAGCTCAGCGCATCCCAGCCCACCCCCACCGAGCAGGACGGCCAGGATGCCGGCAGACAGGTTGGATATGCTCTGCCGCAGGTTGTACCGCTGCTTGCCGCCCCTGCGATGGGCCTGCCACGACACCACCATTTCCACAATGATGAGGAAGAGGAAGAGGCCGAGTGAGTCTGACACAGGGTCGGGCAGGCGGGCTGCAGCCGAGCCGCCAGGCGCCGCCGCCACCGCCAGGTCAGGCCGCAGCCACATCTCCAAAACCCGCTCCATGCGGGTGGCCTATATGTCGGAGGGCTTGTGAAGTGAGCTCGAAAGCGCAGGAGGCTGGCCGCAGGGTGCTCTGCCAAGTACTCCTTCGGAAGCGGCGTACAGGCTTGGGGTTCCTCCTCGGACCCTGGCTTAGTGCTGAGGGCGATCGGCGACGACGGCATTACAACGGACGCTGTAGATGAATTACTGGGCGTCCTGCCAGCTGTCGGCGCCAGCGCTCAGCAGCATGCAGGCTTTGGCCCCACAACTTGTTTGAAACCCAGCGCCCAGCGGGCAGGTCGGCAGGCCTGTGAATCATGCACAAAAATAAAACACGTGTACATCAGCTGAAGGGGACGAGTGATAGTCTGGGGAGTGTTTCGGCAGCTGTTGCCGTCTGTGGTGGGCTGGGCGCAGGGGTCGCCATGCTCGTTAGTCTGCTGTGAGTGCGCCCACCACCCCAAGGCAAAGCCCCAGTACGCTGGCCCCAAAGCCCATGACGATGGCCTCCTGCAAACACTTCCGCACAGCAGCCCGGCGGCGCCGACGCGCCTCCTGGCATGACCGGTGCGCCGATGTGACCGTGACCGTGATGCAATAGGTGAAAACCATCTGCATGGCATGGGTGAGCGGGCCACTGAGGTAGAGCCAGAAGCGACAGGGTACTTGGAAGCAGCTGGCGGTGGGCTACACAGGACGTCAAGCCAGGATGCAACCATGCACGTGCGTCAAGGCTTGACAACCCAAGGCCCGTCCATGAGGTTTCCCCGCACCCGATAGGGGGGGCTGCTGTGCACGAGGCTCGCCCCGCCAGCCTTGGCCTGCGACTGTGCAGCTGCCGCCGCCTGCTCCCATGCCATTGACGTTTCACCAGGCATCCACCTGTGTGCAGCCTCAGCCTCCCGCTGCCGCGCCGCCTCTGCTTGGGCAGCCGCCGCGGTGGCAAATGAAGCTGCAGCAGCTGCCTCCAGCTGTTGCGGGCTGGCAGGCGCTGCCGTGGTGATGAGCATGTTGACTTGGTGGGTTTCGTAGCACTGGAACGCCCGGCAGCTTACGGCAAGGCTTTCAGCCCCGCTATCCAGCAGCCACTGTGCCAGCAGGGCTTCAAGAGCCCAGGGCGGGCTCCAGGCCACATCGCCGCAGGCTGGCAGCGCCAGGCAGCGCACGGCATGGGCAGGCCCAGTGTGTGCACGCTGAGCCGCACCCGCACTGCCGCGCTGCACAGCAGCGCCACATCCAGAACCACTGCAGGGGGAGGATGGAGCACGCGCCTCACAAGTGCCGCTAAACAGCACCTGCCATGCTCGTGCCCTGTCCCCTGCAGAACAGCATCAGTCGCGAGGTGGCAGGGACGGCCCTCGCGCACTCGCCTCTGCCGCAGGGCCGGTCCCGCCCGGCCTCGTCCAAGTCTATGACGCCCTCGTTGTCCTGGATGCTGAGGCTGGCTAGCCGGTGGGCGGGCAGGGAGCCCAGCGGGGCGACGACTTCCCCCACCACCAGCTGCCCCCGCCTGCCAAGCTCATACATGTTCGCCCCCGCCACGGTCAGGTGCACGTGCTGCACGCTGGCGCCCAGGCCTACAAGGGCGGCCCACGGGCGTAGGCGGGAGGTATGACTTGCAAGCAAAACAGTGAGCCGAGCTGCACCGAACTGCACAAAGCTGCCAGCCTGGCTGAGCTCTCAAGCCAGCACAGACAGGAGCGATCCTGCGCCCGGCCCAGCTGGCCCACCCGCCAGGTAGGCGCGCCGGTAGTAGAGCAGGCGCAGCGTGGATAGCTGCGGCAGCTCTGGCAGCTGCGAGGCTGCACATGGGAGGGTGAGAAGGGTGGGGTAGGGCTGGGAGTGGGGTGGGGGGCTTGGATGAAGCAGGGGTTGGAGCCTCATGTTGATTGGCACTCCGGAGCCGCCACCAGGGCAGCAGTGACGGGATCTGTGGTCATGCCGTGTGAACTTTGGTCCCAGCGTCACGCCAGCCCCAGAGCTCACCGCGGAACACAGCCTGGTACGCATCCGGCCCCTCCTTCAGGTGAGTGAGCGTGAGGCTGGAGATGCAGGCGAAGGGCCCGGGAGCCGGCCCAGCAGGCATCTCATGGAGCTGGGAGCCCAGCAGGTATAGACGGGTGGCCAAGGACCGGCGGCTGGGTGGGAGGGTGCCAGCCGGGCACAACTCCTCCACGCGGCCTGCTGACAGGAGGCCGGGGACTAATAAGGGCCAAATGGAAGGGGTTGTGGAGCCACGTTGCCGAGTAGCGAAAGCATGCAGGACCAGCCCGGATCAGATGGCCAGCCATTGCAAAGCCCGAATGGTGTGCTGGCAGCCTGCTCACCGCGGCGTGCAGCCCCACACGCAGCGCCGAATGATGCCTGGCTCCACTCCTGCCACCACCGGAGCCTCAGGCACACGGGCGCGGAGCGAGCTGCCAAGCGGTGCCAGCTGCTGAGAAGCGACACCTCCTGCACAGCCTTTGCTGCTTCTGACAGAGGAGCAGGCATTTCAGTCACAGGCTCCAGCCGCTCCAGGGCGTCCTGCAGAGGAGTCGGGTGTTGCAGGATGAGATCGTCGTGTGGGCTCGTGCACACTCCGGATTTTGGGCCCCGAGTGGGTTCAACTGCTCTGGGTGTGGCATGAGCCCATGCTGTGTGCGCATGCTCGAGACAGGTCGTGCGGGAAGGGCTGCAGCCGTCCTCACATGCATGGGACAGCTTGCGCCAGCACACTAGCTTGACCCCACCACTCACCGCCATACAGAGGATGGCATGCTGCAGCTCCTGTGGCAGGCTGCAGAGCAGGCGCCAGGTCTCATCGTCGGCTCGTGCCGCCACTCGTGGTGCCAGCGTAGCGCCCGAGGTTGTCCACCGCTCCTGCTCCTGCGCACTCTGCGAGATAGGAAATGCTGATCCCGCGCTCGCGAAAGCTCCTCCAGGCGCATGGACCTCCGACAGAGGGTGCGAGCGCAGCGTAAGGTGGCGGGCCAAGCGTTCCGGTACCCCTTGCATCCTCGATTCTGGCAAGATCGAGTGGAAGTCCGAAAGAACGCAAAATGCTGTGCAAATAAGCCTGGTGGCTCGCATGCCAGCCCACCGCCGCTGGCAAGCACGCTGCGCATGCCCTTGCGATTGGCACTGCTGTGCTGTTGCATGTACAGCTTTGCAGGCCAGTACAGTAGCTAGGATATCAACTGGCGACCGGGGCTGGCTGCCACTGCATGTAACCGCAGAACTGGGCCCCAGTGAGGCTGCGAGGGTTAGCAGAGCGAGGGCTCTGCTTGCGGTTGCGCTGCGATACCGTCGAGCACCAACTGATTGTCGGGAGCCACCCCGCTGCAGCGCTGGCTTTCCAACTGGCCCTGGCAGAAGTGCATGCATCGCCGGGCTGCAAATTTCGCACGCTGCCTGCTGGGGGCATTTCTCGCCCATGCCGCACTTGCAACCCTTGCGCGAGGTGCCATTGCTCCCCTACCCCCCTCAGACCTAGTTGTGCATGCCCTTCTGCCTGTGATGGACTTTGAATGGGATCCAATGACGGCCCACTGCCCTGGCCTGGGCAGCGTGCTGCCTGCTTGCCTCCGTCCAGCTGATGAGGCAGGCTTGGTGCTTGCTCACTTTGACTGCTGCACCCTCAACTCCCGACCTATCCTTGTATGTTTGGATTCTGTGCATAATCGTATGCCTCTTATGATTTGCTGTTATGATTTGCTGCTACAAGGTTTTGGATGCAGAGTGTGACTCGGAAAAACGAGGACATACGCCAATTTCCAATGGTGAATGGATAGAGGCGGGAGCCGAGCGGGCACGCTGAGCGTTGGTGCAGCGGCACCCCCTGCTGGAGACAGCCCTTTCCTGGAGGGAGTGGATGAAGCTCCCCTCTGTTGGTGCCGTTCTACCCTGCTGTTTCGCGACCACTCGCTCCCTTGCAGCTGAGGTCGCTCTTGCCCTAGCCGAGCCAGCAGGCGCCCCAAAGCCTCCTCCTCCCTTGCTTCCTTCTGCGGAGAGTAGAGAGGTTGCTAAGCAGCACAAAGGCCGGGCGTGCTTGCCCTGCTCTCTGAACAGCCGCTGCCGGCGCATACTGCTAACTGGCACACCACAGCCATGCCAGCAGGTGAGCGGTCCCGCACCGGTTGGCCCCAAGGTTGCCAGGGCAGCACCCCTCTCAGTCCCTAACTTGCACTTGCCAAACACATGAAAGCTAGCCTGCAGCTGCACTGTGAACAGCCCACAACAGCTCCTGACCGCACATGCGCCCCTGGCCCCCGCGCAAATGCAGCCGCAGCTCGGCCCACCTGCCGCATCTGCTGGGGCGGAGCCGAAAGGAGCCCAGGCGGCCGCCTGCTCGCGCCCTGCCGCTGCACCGGCTCCATGCGGCACGTGCACGCCGGCTGCCTTGCACAGTGGCAGGAGGGCCCCCCTGCATGAACTCACTGCGAGATCTGCAGGGCGCGCTTCCGGTCCACTCCTGGCATCACGGAGGTGCTGGCCGGCGGGGCGCAGGCAGCCTGGAGGGTGCTCATGCTGGCCCTGCCGGCAGGCCTGCTGGCTGCCGGGGTGTGGCAAGGAGTGCGGCTGTTCCAGGACGCACCAGATGCCTGGGAGAGGTGGGAGAAACGCGAGCTGGCGCTTGAGCGTGACCGCAGAGCGCGACAGCGCTGGGCAGAGCAGCGGCGCCGGCAGCGTGAGCGCAACGCGCGGCAGCGCTGGCAGGATCGGCAGCGGCGGCAGCAGCAGCGGCTAGACATGGATACAGTCGGAGCCGTCAAGGTGGCCTGGGCTGCAGCAAAGGTGCTGATGGCCACTGGCAAGCCGGGCAGGCAGCTGTGAGCAGGGGGCAGCACCTCGTCCCCTTGCCTTGCCAGTGCGCAAACATGCCTGTATGTCTGCACAGATGTCGAGATATTGACTGTTGCAAAGTTCACTGACAAGCGAGCAGCCACCAAGAGCTGCTAGATACAGAAGTGAGAGCGGTGGGCACCTGGCGCTGCGTCATGCTGTGGGAGCCCATCAGGCACTCGAATGACGGCCTTTCTTTCTCTGCCTTGCCTCCCTGCTCATCCTGCGGCGAGCAGCACAACTTGTGCTACGTCTCCTCCCACGTGCGCAGGTTTGAGAGGGTGTCAGCGCGCCAACCATGGCAGGCAAGCAAGCTTGTTTTGCTCAACCTCTGTCCTGCTCTTTCTCTTCCACGTTGCTGCTCTGCTGTTGAGAGAACCTTGCGCCTTGCGAGCAAGGGGCAGCGTGCTGCCTCGTCTCAGTTGACATGTTCAAGCCTCTCGTGTCTGCTCTCCTGTATATGTGGCTCACCTGCCGCTGTGCTTGCACTCATGCGAGCTCTTCAATCTTTCACTGTTCTCCCTTGCCCCGTTTGTGACCCCCGCAGAGCAAGGCCAACCCCGCGGGCAGCAGCACCATCAGAGGCTGGAGTTTGTGGCAACCGTGTGCGAGGCCTTCTCAGCTGTCTTTGCGACTGTGGCCGCCATCGCGTTTGTCTTGATGGTCCCGCTGTCCAGGAGGCGGGAGGAGCAGCAGCAGGTGCAGGCGGACCCTGCCCAGGCTGAGGCCGCTGTGGCGCCTGCACCATCACACGCCCTGCCGGCAATCCAGGCACAACCCGCCCCGCCCGCGGCCCCCAGCGAGGCCGCACCTGTGCCTGCCAGCGAGGGCGTGCGCATCGCTGTTGCACGCCCGCAGCAACGGCAGCATGCGCAGGCGGAGGAGACAGCGCTGCCCCCGTGGGCCGTGGCCCTGGCCCCGTGGGCCTCCCTGCTCGTCGTGCCGCTCCTGATTGCCAGGTTTGGCAACTTTGGCCGTCCTATCTAGCCCTGAGAGCAGCCTGGGGCAGCCCCATGCAGGTGCCACTGGCATTGTACAGAGAGGCACTGCGACAATTTCCTGCGTGCTAGGTCGCAGCCACTTTGTCACCCTTCAGCACACAAGAATGTATATAACTATCGCATGCTTTGTAAATATGTGGCCCTCGTCCAGCCACAGGGGGGAAAGTGGGAGAGGAACCTTGCGCATGCGACGCGCTGTGTGCGGCGGGAGCCCAGCAGGCACCCCTCAGCGACGTAGCCCACCTTGATCGCCTGCTGCTCGTTTCCCAGGAGGTTAAGGAGCTGGCTTGCACGGTCAGAGAGCGCTTGATTGGTCATCTACGCTTCAGCGTAGACGCTGGTAACAATGGCTGGTGAGGCGGGCTTGGGCTGTGCGTGCGCTGCACAATCGACAACCTTGCACCGCTGCCAACTGTGAGGCTATCGCTTTCCCAAACCTTCATTTCAAAGCCATTTGAAGGTATGGCCCCCAAATGCAAGCAAGAATCTTTGACGCATAGCAGGCGTGCTGTGTCGGGGGCCGAAGTCCGCGACGAGGACACCTCAAAGTGGGGTGGTGTTGAGTATTCAGCGCACAGCTAGGAGTCCAATCTGATAGAGGCTGATGCTCTGATTTGCTTACAGCAGCATGCAGTGGAATGGAAAACAAATTGATGCCAATGAACTCTGTGGTTATTCTGCAATGGAAAGAGCAGGCGGGAGACGAAAGGGCAGTTCCACCCTGTCGTCTGCAACTTCTCTTGGAGCGGCCATGCCCTGCTCTCAGCCGTTGTTTGCTCTGCGTCTCTGCTGCCCGTTCTTGCTCTCTTGCTGAGATGGCCCAGCACCGGATGGCACACGATTCTCAGGTGGAACACGATGGCCGCCCTGCTGCCAGGCAGCACGACAAGGGCGGCCTGGGGCTGCAGCTGCCAGAGCAGCTGAGCGACCCAAGAGCTGCGCTGCTGGCTGTGGTGGGCGGTGGGTGCGTGCTCGCGGTGCGCCAAGCACTGCGGCGCGAGCCTGGCCGAGAGCAGGGCGGCGTAGCCGCCGGAGCAAAAGGCAAGGCACAGCGTGCTGGGGCGCGGCCGGGAGGCAGCAGCCGTGAAGATGAGGACGCTTACAGCTCGCAGCGAGGAGGGCTCCGAGGATGAGGCCGCCGGCGGCAGCGGCCACGCGTCGTAAGGCCTGCTCACGCGGACGGAGGTCGACACCGCCGCCTGGGGCGCCCTGCTGGGGGGCCACAGCACCCACTGGGCGCGGCTCTGCGAGGCAGGGGAGAAGGACAGCTGCTGCAGCGGCGGCGGGGATGCCCGCCGCTGCTGCCGGCCGCCCCGGGCCAACCTGGTGCAGAGCGGGCTGCTGGTGGGGGGCCAGGAGGTGCTAGCGGTGGACTACCTCCACTACGACCTGTCGGCGCATGTGAGCAGGGGAGGGGGCCAGGGATCGACGGTCAAAAGGCGGACATGACCAGGCTGGCGGGAAGGGCGGTTTGCTCTGCATCCGGTAGCCCGCCCCCGGCCGGCCTTGCCTGCTCGGCGCCAGCGTGCCCTGCCCCATAAGTCTTGCGGGCTTCCTGCTTCCACAGGCAGGGCTGCAACGGCTGCCTTCTGTTGATAACCGCCTCCCCCTTGCAACACACGCACCACACACACTCACACCCCACACACCCATCCCCACCGCAGGAGGTGGAGCTGGCCGACCTGAGCGCCCTGCTGGGCCGGCTGGGGCGGGAGGTCTTCCTGAGGGGCAAGGCCAGCCCCCGCTTCCGCCTCTTCTATGACCCCTCTGGTGGGTGCTGCGCGCCGGGCAGGGCTGGCGCCGGGGGCTGGGCTCATGGGCAGGGCTGTGCGCAGCACTTCTGGTGGCGCGCACAACTTGGATGTGCTGCATGCGCATGCACAGACTGCAACGCCTGCCGCTCCCTGCTTGTCTGCCCCGCCCCCTGCAGACGAGGCTTGGGGCTTTGTTGACTGCGAGGGCATGCTGTGGTTCAACGCCGCCCGCGACCGCGCCCTGCTGCCCGCCACCGAAGCCAGCCCCAGCGCGCCAGTTGCCAGGGCTGCCTCCCAAGCCTCGACCTCTGCCCCTCCCGCGCTCAACGGTGGCGGCCCTGACCCCGCCGGCCCTGAGGTTGACCGACGTTTTGACCGCCACCGGGCAGAGGCCTGGTTCCTGGCCGCCTGCCACCTGCTGGCGCACCACTGGGGCACCGACCACGGCCCCTGCTTTGACCAGCGCTGCGGCCGAGTGGCGCTGCGCTTCGTCTCGCGCCTCGCTGCCGCGTTCCCACGGTGCGCCGCCGCGTGAGGCGACGGGCCCGGGGGTTTGGGTATTGTGGGGTGCCTTCCGGCAGCAGCAGATCTCCTGCCAGCGCTGGCTGACAGGGAGCAAGCAGCGGTGCCAGGCTGAGCAATGGCAGCGAGGGCGGGCTGGGCAAGGACAGATAAGCACGCCGTTCACAGCCCTGACAGTTTCATCTGATTTTACTGGTTCCATGTCTTCCATTCTGCCCTGCCCCCTCTATCCCTCATACTTATTCTCCTGCTCTGTGGGTCGAACTCATGTCAGTCCTTTTTCAATGAATTGTAAGATGGGAAGATTAAATATGAAACATGAACTCGCTGCAAAATGGTAATTATCAAATTCATCTGGACACCTTTGACAGGATCAGCGCTCCCAGCCCCGCCCAGCGTGTGGGAGCGCCAGGCGCGGGCCGCAGCAGCCCGGCCAGTCACAGGCGGCGCAGCATGACGCGGTAGACGGGCAGGCCCTGCGCCGTGGTCAGCACCTCGCGCTCCGTGGGCACACCCTGCACAGCAAGGTGTGTGTGTGTGTATGTGTGTGTGGGGGGGGTGGGTGGGGTGCAGATGCAGCACTGCTGGGCAGACACGGCCCATGCCGGCAATGGGCGGGCGCTCGGCGTTGCACCGGGAGAGCAGAAAGGCAGGCCGCAACGACAGCAGTGCGCCGTGGCAGGTGCTGCTCGAAAAAGCACCCCGGCAGGGCGCCTCACCAGGGGGTTGTCCTGCAGCCAGCCGGCTGCCGCCCACTGCGACTGCCACTGCGGCTCCTCCTGCTCCTGCTGCTGCACCTCCTCTCCCTGCTGCCCTTCTGCCCCCTGCTCGGCTGCCGCCTCGGCTGCTGCCGCCGCCTGCTGCCCCGCCTGCCCCTGCTGGCCAGCTCGTGGCCGCGGCGGGCTGGCCGCCTGGAAGGTCGGCCCCGAGTGCAGCTCGTGGCAGGGCGCAAACCAGGCGGCGCCGTGCTGCTCAAAGGTGTCTCGCATGTGCTCGGCGGCCTGCGGAGCAGGGGCGGCCAGGGGGGCGCGCGTCGGGCCGGCTGCACTGCCGCTCGGCGGCCGCAAGCTGACATGCAACGGCTGACCTCACAAGTGCGCATGCTGGGCACGGCTCCAGCTCGTCTTCCCCACTGCCAGCGCGAGCTGCCCCGCCCTGACCA
>KQ482057.1:1258657-1273747 GCA_001430745.1 Auxenochlorella pyrenoidosa | reverse complement strand
CCACCCACCACCACCACACACACACACACACCTCGAGCACGTCGGACTGCAGGAAGACGCGGGCCCCAGGGGCCAGCAGCCGGCTCAGGGCCTCCACCAGCTGCTTCTGCACGGTGCGCCGCTTGCTGCGGGGGGGTGGGGTGGGGTGGGGTGGGGCGCGGGCTGCTGAGCAGGGCTGGGCTTGTGCAGCCGACTGAAAGCAGGCTAGCATAGGCCGCAGCCTCTGCTCAGCTCACTGCCAGGGTGCAGGGCAAAGGGGGGCCCACAGCGAGCGCAGGCAGCCGCACCAACAAGTGCGCTGTGGGCTGCGTCTGTGGGCGGCCTCTGCCACACCCAAGCGCTGAACACGAGCGGCACTCTGGCGCGCGCGCCCCCCCCCCCCCCCGCCACCCCCTCTGCCGCCCCGCCTCACCGGTGCCGCGCCTTGAAGTGCGGGTCTGGGAACTGCACGCAGACGAGGTCGATGGGGGCGGGGTAGGAGGCCAGGGTGTGGTCCAGGGTGATGGTGGCGTTGCCGCTGGCGAAGGGGGGGGGGGGGGGGGGGGGGGGCCGGTGAGGGGAGGGGCCGAGTCAGAGGGGCGGTGGCCAGCCGGGCCATGGCGGGCGCTTTGTGGGGCCTGCGGCCGAGCCTTGCTTGGAGAGGCCCTGCTCTTGCTACCAGGCACGCGGGGGTAGCGGGACCAGGGCATGCAGAGGAGGAGGCAAGTCAGGGGAAGCCCGAGGAAGGGGCAGCCAGGCTTGGGGGGCGGGGCCGAACCCACCGCAGGAAGAGCACGGTGCCGGTCAGGTCGAGGCTGGCCGCCCACTTGTTGGCGCGCTCGATGATGGGCGCGCGGATCTCCAGGCCCAGCATGTTGTGCCCCGGCATTGACTTGCTGCGGGGGGTGCGCACGGATGAGCGGGAGGGCACAGAGAAGGGTGAGGTGCGCAGCAGCAGGGCCGGCAGCTGGACAACGCAGAGCCGGAGAGGTGCGACGCTGCGCTTCCCAGCGGGCGGACAGCTGGACACCATACATGTACGGGTTGCCTGCAGATGCGCGGCAACCCTCGGCGCAAGCCACAGGCCCGGTGAGCAACGTCTCGCTTCGGTTGAGGGTGAAAATTTTTAAGTGCTCGGAGCAGCTGCGCCCTGAGGCCATCAACCAGCAAGCGCCAGGGGCTGGACCATTCACCCGTGAGGGTGCATCGCCCCCCACCTGAGGGCCAGCAGGAAGCGCCCGTAGCCGCAGCCGATGTCCAGCACCAGCGGGCGGCCGGGGTCGGCATAGGCCTCAGCCCAGGCGGGCGGGTCGGTGGGGACTTGCAGCTCCTGGCGGGGGAAGTCAGGCCGAAGCGCAGGCAGGGGCATGAGGGTTGGGAGGCGGCAAGGTCCGCGAGTGCTGCGCTGCGCTTGACTGCTGGGCAGACTGGGTTGCTGCAGGCATGCCTCGGCGCGAACGGTTCGGGCCCAGGCAGCGCGCTCGCAGGCGGTGCGCCTGGCGGCGCTTCAGTCCCTACCTTTTTGAGCGGGTTCACATGCTGCCGCACGCGCACACCCCCCGCCTGCAGCAAGAGCACGGGTTGGTGGCTATGTGTCGGTGACCAGCGAGGTGTTGAGCCAGGGGGCGTGGACTCCAACTTGGCATGGCAGTGCCCGCCCGTTGTCAGCGTGGGCTGGCGCACTGCTGGGAACTCATGCCCAGCAGAACGCAGGAAAGCGATTCTTGGCATGGGCGACGCGCCGTGGCATCCTGGGCGGTCCCAAGCATGCATGCAGCCTCAAGACAGGGGGAAAGGAGAGTGGGACCGCCCGCCGCACCCCGGGCCTGCCGTCGTTGGCAGGCGCAGCGTGCAGAAGCATGGGTGGCGAGGCAGCGAGGACAGCAGGCTGGCTCACCGCCTCGTAAATCTCCCGAGGGATGCCCAGCTTGCCCTCCACATTCAGCTGCAGCCGGTCCTGGTCCTTAACGCCTGCGGCGGTGCCACTGTGCAGCGCTGCCGGCTGCTGCTCCTGCTGCTGCATCGCCGCGGTAGCAGCGCGGCGCTGGCGGCGGGCAGTGGCCCACAGGCGGCGGCAGGCGGGGGAGCAGCAGCGTCCGGCGGTTGTCGCCAGCATGTGTGCTCTTAGGTATCAACGCCTGAATGTTGGCTGCTGGCTGGGGCGGAAGAAGCGGAGGAAGCGGTGCCCACCGAGGGGGCTTGCTGCGCCTGTGGCTCGGCTAGCGCCTGTGTACAACTTGTGAGCAACAATGTGCGTCTGCTGGCGCAGCTGCACAGCAGGCATGCTGCATGCTGCGACCCTGCACTGCAGGCCCTCAAAGTGGCTTCCTGGGCCTGCGATTGAACGTTCATCGCTGCGCGACCCAATATGCCTAGATTGGAGCCCTCTGGGCCGCCATACAGGCCCACAAGGCCACAGGCACTGGTCCAAGGTGCCGCCGCCACTGCCGGCGAGCTTCCTGGCGCTGCAGCAGCCCCATTCCGCACCCGCTGGCTGCTGTGGGCAGAGCGCCAGCACAGGAGGGTCTGGCACCAACCTGGGCTCAACCTGGTGGGCAGAGGATCGGCAGCGGGACCAGCAGGTGCACAACGTGGTGGGACACCGCCGTGCTTTGTCAGCTCTCGTCACCGCCTCCTCTTGGCTCACGCACATTCCCCCCTGCACACCGCCCACCCGCCAGGCCTTCTCCCTGGCAATCCTTTTCCGATGCTGGAATCTGCTGAGCCCAACCACAACCGCCTGGCTGGCCGGCAGCATCATGCTGTCCGCTGTCGACGCGGCCTGGCGCGAGTCTGCTCCGGGCAGCTACGCCCGCTGGCGCGAGGCGCCCGCCGCTGCATCTCGCCTGCTAGCCTTCAGCCTGGGCCCCACCTGGGTGCTGATGCGGGCCGTGCTGGATGACCAAGCAGCCCCCGAGGCCGGAGGCAGTGTTGACGGCGCGCACACCGCTCCCGCCACCGGCATGGCGGCAGAGGCGGCGCTGTGGGCGGCCCACCTGGCGCGCCTGCTGTTTGCCAGCGGGGCGCCCAAGATGGCGGCCAACGCGCTGTCCTTGCGCACCCGGCTTGGGTGAGGCGCACGGCAGGGAGCAGGCACGCACAGCATGCACCTGCCTGGTCCCCAACGCCAGAACAGCAGTACAGCGCAGGACTTGGGGACAAGGATCATCCTCGTCCAAATCCGCCCCGCCTGATCTGCAGGCTGAGCTTTGCAGTGCAGCTGGGGCTGGTGCTCGCGGCAGCGCGGCACACCCGCCTCATCTGCGCTGCAGCCCCCTTTGCGCACCCCGCAGCCCAGCGCCGCACCCGCCAGCTGCACCGCCTGCTGGCCTCCCTGTCGGGGTCTGTGATCGCATCTTCAGCAGCCCCGGCAGCCCCCTGCACGCGCAGCGCCGTCCACGAGTGCGCGGCCGTGCTCACGTGGCTGCGCGTGGCGCTGGCGCTGCTGCTGCCGCTGCTGCTCGAGGCAGCATCAGAGGCACGCCTGTGGCGCCTGCACCAGACCCAGCGCCGGCGTGCCGGCCTGCCAGCAGAGCGCTGCGGCCGGCTGCAGGCGTTACTATACCTGGTTGCCCGCTGGCTGGACGCGGGATGGAGCAGCGGGGTTGGCGACGTGGGTGGCGGGCCAGAGGATGCCCGGCTGGCGGGGGGCGGCCTGCACACCGCGCTGGTGGCCTGGCTGCTTCTGGCGGTGGCCTGGGAGTGGTGCGTTTGCATCCTCAGGCTGTAGGGCAGCCGGCGCTGGGCAGAGGAGTCTGGGTAGGCCTCTTGCAGCAGCCGCTGCAGCAAGCTGACAGGTACTGCAGGAGACTGGAATTTGTAGAAGCCCGGCCTCTTCTCTGCTGCCATGCCCTGGTTAGTGCACCGCCTGCATGCTGCCACGTGCTCAAACTGTAATCGTTAAACTGGAAAATTTATGGAAAATTTATCAAGAGGTATCGTGCTGAAGCATGTCAATGCAGGGCCTCAACCTGGCGAATCACAGGCTGCCGATCACATCGGAGAGCAGACACAAGGCACGCTGCGATGGGCGTGGACGGCAGCAGGCAGCGCCGGCGCTTGAATAGCCCTGCCGCTTCCCTCACGCTGGCCCCAGATCGCTTTGTCGGTCGCTGCTCCGCCAATTTGGCAAAATGGAGCCGGCAACCCTCGTGTTTGCGCTGATTGGCTGCGTGGTTGCCTATGTGGTGCTGGCAGCGATCCGGGCCGTCTTCTTCCCACCTAGGGCTCCAAAATCCCTCGAGTATAAGCCACGACAGGTAGGAAAGCGTGCCCACCGTGCGCCACCGTCTCGGCGCCGCCTGCCTGCTGCCCTGGCCGCCCTGTCGTCACTTGCGATGCACCAATGATTGTCGCATGAAGCGCATCTTCCCGCGCCAAGGAGTCTTGCTGAGCCGCCATCCGATGCTGCCAGTGCTGCCGACGATCCGCCCTTGTGCTTGACGACGCCTCTGTGCGTTGTGCCTCCAGCCCACTCCTCTGGCCCATCCCTCCTGCAGATTGGAGACTTGACGCTCACGGAGCTGAGCAAGTACACGGGGCACGACCCCACCCGGCCCATCCTGCTGGCTGTGAAGGGCCGTGTGTTTGACGTCACCATGGGACGCGCCTTTTATGGCCCAGGTGCGGCGCTTGCTGTCTTCCTTTCAAAAACGATGCAGAAGCAGGAGCGCTGCGGGCGTTTCAGTGCTTGGCCTGGGTGCAAGCTCCGTGGTGCTGCCCCAGCAGCGCAGCAGCGCATGCCCAGTCTGTCCATGCCGGCGCACCGAAGCGCCGCCCCAACGGCTGTGCCCCGCAGGCGCCGGGTACAGCCTGTTTGCGGGAAAGGAAGTGGCGCGCGCGCTGGCCAAGGTGGCGGTGGACGAGAAGGAGTGCACCGACAAGTGGGTGGTGGCCAGCCCAGGCACATGTGCCGTCGCAATGTTCCGTTCTGCCCACAGCTGCACATGCATCAGCCTGCAGATGTCGCAGCAGAAGGGGGTGGGGTGGGGGGTGCACACGTGGGAGGAACTGTGTTCCCGGTAAACAAGGGGGAGGATGCGGTGCATTGGCCCCCAAGTGGCGCTTGCATGCAGCCCAGCTGGCCGTGGTGCGGGGGCCGAGGTTGCCAATAGCGGCAAGGCCGTGGCATACAGTTCCTGGCCTGCATACGTATCCCTCACCGGCTGGGAGCGCAACCTCGCCGGCCGAGAGCGCAACTGCCGGCCCCCGCCCCCTGCTTCCCCCCCCCCCGCCTGCAGCCTGGAGGGGCTGAGCAAGCTGGAGCTGGAGTCCCTGGCGGACTGGGAGCGCACGTTTGAGAGCAAGTACGAGGTGGTGGGCCAGGTGAGCCGCGCTGCTGTGCCTCTTTCTTCCCTGCCTTCTGTCTTCCCTGTCTGTGCTTGCTTGCGGCCACGCTGACGTGGACTCGCACTTGATCGGTTGGGGCAAAGCAACGCCGAGCCCGCCTGTTGGTTGGTTTGGCTCCGTTGCATTCGGCCGCTGCATGCAGCCTAGAGCGAGGCTGCTGCCCGCTGTTGTCGCCTGCTTGCCCGCCCCATGCCGTGCTGCTCGTGCTGCCCCCGGGATGCTCACGTCACAATCCCAAATCCAATTTTAACATACCTACCCGCCGCCGGTGCTGCTGGGAAAGCACACGCGGCTGCGATGAGGAGACAACCTTGATGCTGAGGGGCTGCTGCCATTATCGCTCATTATTTGCCTGCACATCTCTGCCAACATCTTGCGCCAGCGCCTTGCTTCCTGTCCTGCCATAAGATTCTGCCTTCGCTGCTTGATCGAATGTTTCTTTCTTAATTGCTGCACTCCGACCAGCCTCAACACCAAATGTTTTGGGTGGCCCGGCTTCGTGAATCTGAGCAGCAGGCATCGTTCCAGGCCACCACCACTGCACCTGCCCAATCTCCTTGGCGCTGCTATGCCTGTGTGGCGCAGACTTTTTGTCGCCGCTCTGCTGCAGCCCAGGGCAGCTGGCTTTGCAGCACAGAGGGGAGTCCCTCGTATAAGGCCTGCACAAGGCCCCTTGTAACCTGGTTCGCCGACCTCTCTCTTGTGCACGCCTGCGGTCCGCAGGTGGTGCCCCCGCTGCAGCTGACCCCCGAGCAGCTGGCGCAGCACGACGGCAGCGACCCCGACAAGCCCCTGCTCCTGTCCATCTGCGGCACGGTGCTGGACGTCACAGCAGGCGAGCCGCCGGGGAGGGACAGCAGCTACGCTTGGGCTGGGTGGCACCGTGCCTGGTGTACCTCGTGGGTATATGCGTGTGTGTTCAGTGTTCAGATGTGTGCAGAGGGGTGACTTGCGACGCACCCCCAGAGGGGGAAGGGGGGGGGGGGGGGCGACACCCGGCCCGTTCGTGAACCCCCAGCCCCTACATCCCCACCCCCCAAACTCCCCCAATCACCACCACCCCCTCGCTTGGCCACGGCAACCCCGCCCTGCAGGCAGCGCCTTTTACGGCCCCGACGGCGCCTACCCCTTTGCGGGCAGGGAGTGCGCGCGGGCGCTGGCCAAGTTCTCGACCGATGCGGCAGGTGGGCGGGGCCACGGCCCAGGACCGGGGCGGGCAGCCCAGGTCGCTGTTGTTGCCAGCCCGCTTGTTGGCCAGGGACTGCAGGGTGCATGCGTGAGAGACTGTGGATGCAGGCACCAGGCGCATGGCACCTTTGCAGCCCGAGGAGCGGTGCCTTGGTCTTGTCGTCATACATCGGTCCTGGTGGGCCCACCTGCCCCACCCTGCAGACCTCACCGACGACCTCAGCGACTGCAGCCTGGCAGAGCGCGACTCGCTGCGCGACTGGCAGGCCCGCCTGTACTCCAAGTACAAGATCGTGGGGGAGGTGGTGAAGGGGGGTGGTGCAGCAGAGGCGACAGCGAGCGGTGCAGCGACGGCAGCCGCCCCAGCCGGGCCGGCAGCTGCGCAGTAGGCGCGGCAGCTGCCCGCGGGCATGCATGAGCTGCATGCATCCATCCAGTTGGTGTGCCGTAATGCGTGTTGAGCAGAGGGATCAGCTTGGTTTTAGCCAGGAAAGGCAGGTGGCCAGAGGCAGCGGCAGCAAGCTCAGCGTACGGTGATGAATGATGAGGAGAAGCGAAGTGCATGCTCATTGGCCTATGCACAGCGCTGAACATTATATTTTTCGCTCATTGTGCACTACCGAGCACCCAATAGCTCGCCAGTAGCCTGTGAGAAGAACGGTGCATACGGCCCGCTTGAGGGGCGGGAAACAGGCCGATCCCAGTGCGAACGAGGTGCGCAATGTGGCGGTCGTATGCGCCGATGCCCGCGTTATCATGCATTCCGACTGGTGGCGGCTGGGGTGGCGGGGGCAGCCGCGTCCGCCTGCCCACCCTGCACTTGCACGTGCCCAGCCGCAGGACTCCAGAGCGTTCTGCCATGCCTTGGACCCTGGATGTCGAGGTGGAGTCCACCCCTCTGTCAACGACTGGGGGCCACACGTGGGCTGCAGCCCGTCGCTTAGCAGCCTACCTCTCTGCTGCCGCCGACCAACTTGGCCTGACCCGGCCGGGCCTGCAGCTTCTGGAGCTGGGTGCTGGCACCGGCTGGCTTGGCTGCACAGTGGCGCGCAACCTGCACCCAACTGCCCTGGTCTGCCTGACTGAACAGGCGGGCGGGCTGGACTGGCTGCGGCACAACGTCCAGCTGAACAGGCAGAGAGGCCTGCCGCTTGCACGTGTCCAGGTGCAGGCATGCGACTGGCTCGAGTATGCAGGCAGCGGTGATGCACAAAGCGCAACACAGGGCAGCGTCGGCGGCAGCAGCAGTGCAGCGGAGAGCAGTGAACATGGGCAGAATGGGTTGGCAGCTATGCAAAGGCCGGCAGCGTGCAGCAACACCGATGCGCAAGCCCAGGAGCAGCAGCCCCAGCAGCAGAATCGTGAGCAGCGACATGCTGGCGAGCGGCCGCAGCAGCCTGGCGCAGGCAACGCCTGCTCGCCGGATGCCGTCGGAGGGCAGTTGTCATGCAGCAGCGCTGCTCTAGACCTCCGGTCAACCCGCTGGGACTTCATCATCGGGTCCGACCTGATTTATAACGAGGTGAGGGGGTTTGGCAGCCCAGCGCATGGCTGTATGGCAGGTAGGCCGGCAGGCAGGCACACAAGTGGCGGCGGCGGCCCGGGCCTGGCCGGGGAGCCTCACAATGTTCGTCAAGTGCATCGGCTGCTGCCTGCCAAGCATCCACCGCGCCCGTGGCTGCTTGGCGGCACCGCTCACAGAGGCACCCGGCTTAACCAAGCGCGCCCTCGGGCGCCATGCCGCGGCGCCTGCAGGTGGGGTCGCGCTGCCTGCCGCGCGTGCTGGGCGCGCTGGTGCGCCCCGGCACCGTCGCGCTGTACTGCCACACCAAGCACCGCTTCGACCTGCTGGACTGGGAGTTCTTTGCCGAGCTGGAGGCCTGCGGCCTGCAGTGCGAAGAGGTGGGTGAGGCGGGTGGGCGCCGAGGCCGGCCCAAGCATGCGGCGACGTCAGGCCGGCGTCCTTGTAAGCGCCGGTGCATGGGGCGGAAGCGTGCAGGGCGCGCTTTTGGGGCGGTAGGCAGTGCAGCATTGCGGCCTTGAAGCGGCATTGGCTGGCATGGCGGCATCACCTCCTGGCATGCGCTGGCACAAGCCAACTGCAGCCAGCATCACGCTACCCACGGCAGGTGTGGGAGCCAGGCGTGCCCCCGCCGCCTACCTCGCCGCCAGCGCAGTTCCCGCCGGCGGATTTATTCCCCGACCAGCGGATTGCGGTGTACCGCATCACCAGGCGCCCTGGGCCCCTGGCCAGCTAAGCCAGCCAGACCTGACGAGCCCGCTGGGATCAAGCTGACACGGACACTTCAAGGTGCTGCAGCTTGGCCATTAGTTGTAATAAAGCGCAGGCACACCACTCTGTGAGCCCCAACAGCTGTCACTGTGCTTCTTACACATGGCCCGCAGCAGGAACAGGCAAACAGGGGTGCCAGCCTAACCGGGATTGGGCGCGCTGCTGCCGCCGCCGCCGCCGTTGCCTCTCTGCTGCTTACCCCTCTGTCCTGCTCCCTCTCTGCTCACGCTGGTACCGCTGCTGTCGCCGCTGCTGCTGCCAGGTATTCTGCTGCCGGCAGCACTGGTGCTGCCATTGGTGCCGTTGGCGGCCACCCCGCCTCCAGCGCCGCTGGCGTCGCCAGCATCCTGCTGCTGCTGCTGCTGCTGCATGGCGCCGCCCTCGCCGCTTGCGCGCTGCCGGCGGTGCAGCAGCGCCGGGGGGTCCCTGCTGAGCCCCCTGTCCCCGAGCGCGCGCAGGTAGCGCCGCATGCGCGACAGCTTGTGGCTGCCGAGGTCGTGCAGGAGCGGCCAGGTGTAGATGCCGTGGCTGTGCAGGTCGTCAAAGGACAGCCTGCGGTTGTGGGGGAAAGGGGCTGGAGGAGTGAGCAGCAGCCAGAGGGTGGAGAAGGTGAGGGGGCTGCCTGGCAGCGGCTGGCATGTGCCGTGCCGTTGCCCACGGCTCAGAGCGCAGCATGGCGCCCACCGCATGGCAAATCCCTGTCAGACAGAGGTGCGGGGGACGGCCACCTGACTGCATAGCTGCCGACCGGCTCAACGTCCAGGATGCTCACGTGCCGCCGGCCATGCACCACCTGGCGTCAAGGGCAGAGGGGAAGCAGTGTGGGCAAGCCCGATCATGGGCTCATCAGCCATCATATCCCCTTCGCGGTGCACCCGCTGCGGCGGTCACGCTTTTCATGCTGATGCGCTGGGTCGGCGCTGAGCTGGGCTCGCCTTGGGTCGGCCAAAGGCGTCGCGCGCGTCCTGGTTGCCTGCCGCCGGGCTCTCCACCCGCAGGTACTCTGCCGGCAGCGAGAAGCGCTCCCCCGTGTTGAACTCGACCTCAAAAGTCTGCTGGGGAGGGGCGTAGGTGCTGGATCCCACGGTGCAGAGCTTAAGGGGCGAGCAGCCAAGGGGCGCGACAGGGAACGGAAGCGGCAGGAGGCGCCGAGCACGGCAGCAGCAGCACAAGGGGCTTGGGCCCCAAAGGCCACATCGCATTTCCCACACCTTGCCCGTGTCTTTGACGCGCAGCTGGGTGGCCCACAGCTCCCGAACTGCAGCAAAGGCGCGGGCGGTGGTCGGTGTGACAAGGGAGGGTGTACAACGAATTCCAGCCAGCAGCATGTCGCCTAGCAGAGTGATCGCGTTGCAAAGCCTGCCAGATGCTTCATGCTTGACTTGAACAGAGCCTCTGCCCGGTCAGCAGCGACCGGAATCTTGTCTCTTTCTGCCGGCTTGTCGCCTGCACAACTGCACAATCCAATTGCCGGCCAACCAGCGCCTGCGGGGGCTCTTGGCAAGAAGCCCTCTTCAAATTGGCTCGGTCGAAGCGCCTGCACACTGTTGGAAACCGTGATCCAAGCTAGCACTCGCCTATATCGCTCGGAAAGCAATCATGCAGCTGCGTGCAGCAGGGCTCCCAGGCCCCGCTCTGGGGATCGGCAGCATGAGGGCGCTGCCGTGCTCTGCAGGTGAGCCCCAGGCCTGTCACAAGCGTTGCAAGTGCGTTCGTGCCGCCCGCCGATGCCGCCAGGCCCACCTGGTGCCACCCGCTGCACCTACCCGCTCACAGGTCGCCGCACGCGCCAGCTTGCCGCACTGCCAGCTTCCGGCCGGCCCGTCCCGGCACTGCCCTCGCGCACGTCTCCAGCCCCCCGCTCTGCGCGGCTGCTGGCGCTGCGCTGCTCCGCTAGCAGCGGCGACGCCGTGCGAGTGCGTTTCAGCACCCAGCGCAAGGTCAAATTTGGCGAGGTGCTGCGCCTCGTGGGCAGCCACCCCACTCTGGGCAACTGGAAGGTGGGCAGCCAGCATGCAGCTCTGGATTTGTGGCAGCAAGGCTTGCCGTGTGGGATTGCTGGGCTGGCATGTGAGGAGTGTGCTCCTCTGTGCGCTGCTTACCCAGCCGAGATACCAGCCTGCCTCGGTATCTCCTGGCCCCGCTGCACTTGCTCAGCCACAACCGTTGCCTGCCGGCAGGTGGACAAGGCGCCCTGGATGGCCTGGGAGGACGGCCATGTGTGGTCGGCTGAGGTGTCGCTGCCGCCTGGCACCACTGTGGAGTTCAAGGCGAGCGAGAGGCTTTGCTGAAGGGCGGCGAGCCGCCAGAATGCGCCCTGAATTGATCGAGCAGCCGGGGCTGCAGCCTTTCCTTTTGCAGAAAATAGCTGCTGTGCACCGCACCTGGGGCGAACAGCCCCTGGGCCGATCAGGGCAGCTCGCCAGCCTGTCCAGCAAGCGGTTGGTCAAGATGCATGCCTGCTCGCCTCCTCGCTAGGTACCACACATGCCAGCTGTCGCGAGCATGGCGCAGAGAGGCACGATTCCTTGGCGGAAACGCGTATTGCCTCAACGTCCCGCCCTTCTGTGCAGTGCGTGCGCGTCAAGAGCGGCAACGACGGCAGCGGCGACCCCAAGTGGGAGGGCGGCGACAACCACCGATTCACCACCCCCTCCAACGGCACTGCAGCGGTGTCGGTGGTGGTGGAGTGGGGCGGCGAGATCGAGACGGAGGCCGCGTCTGCGGGGGCCGCCGCCGCCCCGCCACAGCAGCAGCAGTCGTACCAGGAGGAGTGGGGGCGCGAGGAGCGGCGGCGGCGCGGCGACGGCGGCTCCAGCAGCAGCGACGAGGGCGGCACCGTCGGCTCGGTGACCAGCAGCACGGACGACAGCATGGCGCTGCTGCCGCAGTGGCAGGGCAAGGAGTTGCGCTTCATGCAGAGCAATGAGCACAGCAGGTGGGGCGCGGGTGGGGTGGGGAGGGGGCGGGGGGGGGGGCATGGCTGCACGAGCATGCGCCGTCGTGTCCATTCTTCCCACACCCTGTGGCCCGCACCACCCATGCCCGACTCAACCTGCCCCGGGATCCCAGCCAACATTCTGCACCCTGTCACGGCGGCATATGCCAGAGAATGCGTGGCACAGCGCCCTCTTGCCTCTAGCTAGCTCTCTCACTCGCCTCCCCACAGTTCTGCGGACCTCCGCCTGCCCGGTTCCATGCCGCATGACCCATGCGGCACCGCGCCTGGCTGGTCCCCGCCCTTTGCAAGCCACCCAGAGCGCCCCCGCTGCCTGACCCGCAGGGAGCGGCGCGGCGTGTGGAACACCAGCGGCCTGCAGGGCCCGGCGCTGCACCTGGTGGAGGGCGACCGCGACGCCGCCAACTGGCTGGCCAAGCTGGCGGTGTTGAAGTCGCTGCTGGTGGACTCGGGTGGGTGCCTGCCCGGCTTCCCGCTGGTACTCTGGCTTCCCGCCGGCGCCCATGCCGCCAGTGAATCTGTCTGTTGGCCCTCGCCTCGCATCGGGTTTGTGCACGCAGTGCTGGATGGGACCCTCCCGGTGTGACCTCCCCTGGTTGCTGCCTGCTACTGGGTTCACACCCAGCACCGCAGCTCCCTTCATGCTTGGGTTGGGCACACATTCTGTGCTGGGCTTGCCGCCGCAACTCACACAGCCTGCGTTGCTCAGCCCTGCCTCGCTGCACACAGTGCGGCTAGGGCTGGGTACCAGGTGTGCCACAATTGTGTCCCAACCCCTCCCTTGACCCCTCTCGCGTGTGCTCTCATCCTCTCGCTGCAGCGCACATGATGCGCCCGGACCTGGATGCCCTGGCCCACGGCTACATCTACATGCAGGTGGGGTGGGGAGCAGCAGGTGCCCGGAAAGGTGTTGCCGTTGGTTGGGATTACATGGAGAACAGGCCTGCACTGTAACAAGCGCCAGGATTAGGGATGATGATTGTGCTGTTGCAACAAGCGCCGCCATCATCCTACATTCCAACGCACTGTCCTGCCGCTGCTCGCTGCCGACGTTCTACATCCCATGCAGTGGCTGGCCACCGGCGCTATCGAGTGTGTGGAGGGCGGTGGG
This sequence comes from Auxenochlorella pyrenoidosa, assembly GCA_001430745.1. Taxonomy (NCBI): domain Eukaryota; kingdom Viridiplantae; phylum Chlorophyta; class Trebouxiophyceae; order Chlorellales; family Chlorellaceae; genus Auxenochlorella; species Auxenochlorella pyrenoidosa. The sequence continues at coordinate 1,260,868 of KQ482057.1, read as the reverse complement.
CACCACCGGCCCAACCGACACGCCGAGCTGGCCCGCATGATCTTCCGGTGAGCAGGGCTGGGGGCCTGAGCCAGCGAGGCATACGCTGTTTGAGGGTCTGAATATCACGGGGCGGCAAGGCTCAACCTGCCCGGGCTGATGGCTGGCAAGACCAGCAGAGAGGCTACCGAGGGCATTGGCCTCGCATAGTAAGCTCGCCCTGGTGTCCTCCCACTCAATCTCTTTTGCCCTCCATGCAGGTCTCTGGAGTGGGTGATTGGTGAGCAGGGCCCGCAGTCCCCCATCGCGGCGCTGATCGGCCGCCGACTGCAGGCAAGTGGGGCGGCCCGGCAGCCGCGGCGTGAGCACTGTGCACTGAGCAAGGCAGCGTAACGCTCTTTGCAGCATTCTTGGTTGGGTTGCCGGCCACGTGGCCTCCTGCACTGTCCACCAGCCCCGCCGCCCCCACCCCGTAACTCCCTCAGTCCCGCCCTGCTGCCCGCAGAGCCGGCTGCCGTCCTTCACCGACCAGTTCACGCAGAGCGTGCCGCTCACGCGCATTCGCGACATTGCGCACCGGTGGGCACCCTGCCTGGGCGCTTTCCTCCTCCTGTGCTGCGCGACAGGGCAGATAGGGGGGTGGATGCTGTCGTGCCCCTGCCCTGGCTTAAATCCGCTGCCCCTTGTGGCCTCGCTTCCTCTGTTTACGCTCGATAAACATGCCTGCGCAGCCGGGGCGGGGCCCAGGCTCACCTGTCATGCCGACTTGCGTCGCCCCTGCTCGCCCGTCCCAACTCTCGAGCTGCCTGGCTGCGCTGCGCCTTCCCCCCCCCGGCTGCAGCAACGACATCCCCAAGGAGCTCAAGGCTGAGATCAAGCACACGCTGCAGAACAAGCTGCACCGCAACGCCGGGCCCGAGGACCTGCACACCACAGAGGCCATGCTGGCCCGGGTGACCGCCGTGCCCGGTGAGCCCCCCCGGCCCTGCCTTGCGCCCCCGCGCCTGCCTCCCGCCCTGCCCCGGCTGGTGTCTGGCGGCTCGAGCCGCAAGCAAGATTTTCTCAGTACTGCTTCGTTGTCGCTCCTCCTGCCGGCTGCTTCCCGATGCGCCGCCCTACGAGGGCGCTTGCGTCACACGGCACCCGGCACCTGTCCCGTCTGCCAACAGCCCGGGCGTGAACCTCTGAAGCGCCCTCCCTCCCGCCCTGCGTCACCCCTCGCAGGGGAGTACCCAGAGGCCTTTGTGCAGGAGTTCCGCACCTTCACCGCCGAGCTGCGAGACTTCTTCAACGCCGGCTCGCTCACCGGTGAGGCTGGGCTGGGGGCCCGCCCGTGGCCGCACCGCCGCGCTCCCGCGCTGGGCGGCGTCGGCCGCCAGCCCCGCCACGGCGCCCCTGGCACCCTGCCCTGCAGCGCTGCCCGGACTCCCTGCTGTCCATTGCCTCGTCCTCCCCGCTGCCGCGTCGCCCCTGACTGGCCCACCCGCCTGGCCCCTGCAGACATGCTGGACGGCGTGCGGCCCGGCCTGGACGACGGCTCCGCCCAGGTGCTGGACCACTTTGCGGCGGCCAAGGCCAAGCTGGATGCGGCAGGGGAGGCTGCAGACCAGGCGAGCACCCGCGCTGCCCGCTGCAGCTGGGTGTTCCCCAGCGCGTCCCTGCGCTGCGGATGGCGGGCAAGTCGATGCCGGCTTGCAGCGTTTGCCGGCGCTCCGCCGGGCATGCATGAAAGGAAATGCCCCACGCTCACCCGGCCCGCTGCGCCGCTGCCCGCACCCCTGTGCAGAACGCTGTGATGGACGTGCTGCACTCTGTCACCACCGTGCGCGCCCTGCTGGTGTCGGGCCTCAGCTCGGGGCTGCGCAACGACGCGCCCGACCGCGCGCTGGCCATGCGCCAGAAGTGAGTGCGGCCGCGGGCCGAGCCGCTGTGGTGACGCGGGGTCGCCTTTACAGACTGCCGTGCCAGGCTGCATGCCGGCGGGGCGGCGAGAACGCGCCGTGCTGGTTCTGTAGCCGCCGTGTCTTACCTTCCAGACCGACCTCCCCTCCCTTTTGAACGTTCGCTGCGTGCCACTGCACCCCCCACCCCCCGCTGAACCCCCCCTCTGAGCAACCCACCCCCACCCCCACCCCACCCCACCCCACCCCGCCTTGCCTGGCGCGCAGGTGGCGGCAGTGCGAGGTGCGGGCCGAGGACTACGCCTTTGTGCTGCTCTCCCGCTTCATCAAC